>JAKSZT010053792.1:5216302-5262815 GCA_026826555.1 Tolypeutes matacus
TTAATGGTCTTTGTATGAAGAATTTGAGCAAAGAAATAAATTACATCAAAATTAATATTTTTTACACGAGTTAACTTGAAAAATGTAAGAAGTATACCTAACTCTTTCAAAATAAAAATCAAATGGCATGGTTTACTGTTACCTATCTTCTTTTCACTTTTCACCAAGTGCCAATGAAAAGTGCTATTTAATTTAGTTTCTTGTTCGAGTAAGAGGTGTTTGTAAAAGTTTCTATAATTAGATTTTTTAAGCTTCATATGAAATGAATTGTAGATCTACTTAAAGTATGACTTCGCCTTTCAAAGAAGGATGAAAAGCCTGACGAGGGAGGGAGATGGTATACCCTTGCTTGATCTCAGCAGAGAACATAAGCATTGGGTGACTCAAATTTCTCGCTGCTCTTCACATGTTCGTGGAAGTGTGTTAACGATGATGTGCTAGACAGACAACTCATGACATGATTGTCATTGCTGGGAGGAGCTCTTCCCTCCACTGAGCAATGGGATGTCATAAGAGCCCTTGTTAGAGCTCTTTTTTGGAGTTTTGTAGAAAAAGACTGCTCTTGTAAGCTTTTTGGGAATCTTTTTTATTGCTCTAGATGCTCTACACAATGTACTCTCCATTTCTTTTGTACTTACTTCAAAGGGTTCTGTATCAGTGGTATAGATAAGATTCTTAGGATCTGCTTTACAAATGGTGTTGGCTGCATGTCAACACAGCATCCTTAGCCATTTTTCTTCTGGGAGTTCCTCTGATGTATTTTTGGAAACTGAGCAGCACATTTGCTTGCTCTGGCAGTGGCCCCACAAGCAAGGCAGAAGAATTATGGCCATCTTCTGTCTCTTATGTTCAGCACCTTTCCGATTTGATAAAGAGGCATTAGAAGAATATGCTTAAGAGAAGTTGGAGGTTGGGTCTGGCCTTGAGCGCTGCGAAAAGTGCCAATAACCTTGTGTCATTTCCTTCTATCTCCAGGCAGTTATTAAAGAGGAAGAGTGTTATTTGCTCTCCTCTGTCACAGGGGTGCTCAACTCATTGTACTAAACTTCTACAAGAAGATGAAAGATTTGCCGGATATCCATCCACTTCATAAACAACAACAAAAGTCTACTTTTGAGCTTCTGTTTTTCTCTTATCCTCATTATTATTTATTAATAATAAAAGGGATCCAATAACTTTTTCTAGAGTGTTTTTGTCAGGACTTTCATTAACTGTGTGCTTCTTAAGATCATTTAAAAGTAGTGCAACACTGGATAACCTCTGTACTGTTCAGATGAGAAGTTCAACTAGGCTTTGTGTCCACATTCTGGTTTCACTTGGTTTATCTTTAGAAAAGCATGAAATCTTGTTTTCTGATTTTCACATTTAATAATTGTTAACTTGCTCATTTCAAAGACGTTTACAAAAGGAGGGTTGATTTTTTTCAACCAAATCCTTTGAATATTTGAGAAAGATACCACCAATGTTTTTGCTCTCATCCTAATTAATAATAAGGTTTTCAAGATCATCCTTTATCTTAGTATATATATCAAAAATATCTGGGATGCTACCAAAAATAGTCTTCATCTCTTCTGGTGCAAGGATAGGCCTACCACATTGTCCTTCCTCTTCTAAGGGGGCTTGAAATAACTGAATAATTGTTGCTGATATATTTACATGATTACTTCCAGTCTGATAGAACTCTTTTGCAACTTGCCACCTAGCTGACTGCTTTTTTGAGGAACTGGAGTGGACTTTTTAGAAGACTTAGCACAAGCCTTTGGTGTTTCTCCATAATTAAAGCTAGATTCCGGTGCGTTGGAGACATCTAAAAGTGACCCTATGGAAAGGGAATGTTCCCCTGATGGGTGCTTATGGCAGGGAATGGTGACAAGTCTGTCTCTCTTGACAAGTGTCTCTTTTAAATGATGCCTCTTTTGATTGCTGTTTGGGGTATGTAGAGAAAGCAGTGACACTGATTTCTTGAGGTCAGGAGTATTAGCCTTTTCATATAAATGCATGGTTTCTCCAGCTCAGGCATCCATTTGAACACTTCCCCAGAACCACTCTTGCTTAACAAAGTTTCTCTGATGGTTCAAATGGGAATTATTTCACTATATTCTCTTCCACTATAAGGTGAATACATCTTTCATCTCCAGCTGGTAAACAGTTACCTCCTTGCATTTCTTTAATTTCTTCCATATTGGTTTTCTCTTCACCTGAATATCGCAGGAAATTTCACACACAATCTTGAGATGGAGGAACTTTATATTCATTTCTAAAGTCATCAATTACTGCACAGAAATCCTGTTCATTTCTCCTTTCCCAAGCTTTATAAATCCATTCTAGCTTCATAATAGGAGCACCCAGGCTCACAGCACCCCTATATTTTTCTCCTTGTGCACAATTTGCCACCAAATATGTAACTTTTGAATTAAAGTCTTTAATAACTCCACCCATGTGATGGACCACTGTCACCAATCTGACTAGTTTGTCTATCTTCCTGAATCCTGTAAAGCATAGTACTAGATTAACCATACTTCTGTAACAGAGCTGGCAACGTGAACATGGTAAAGACTCTCCTTTTTGTGCACAATTTAATCCAACTGATGGTCCAGTAACTCTACAATCAGCCTTGTATAACTCATTAAAAACAGGGTCCTGGAGCAGATGTGGCTCAAGCAGTTGAGTACCTGTATCCCACATGGGAGGTCTCGGGTTTGGTTCCCTGTTCCTCTTAAAAAGATAAACAATGAGCAGACAATGAGCAAAAACAACCAGCAAGACAATGAGCAAACAAGAATACAAGGAACAAGAACAAATGTTCAGGGAGCAGATGTGATGCGAGCAGTTGAGTGCCCTCCTCCCACATGGAAGGTCCCCAGTTTGGTTTCTGATGCCTCCTAAAGAAAAAACAAATAGACAATGAGCAAAAGATAAGGAACAGACAATGAGCAGACAACAAGCACCATAAGACAAAAAACAAGCAAAAACGATGAGCAAAGTAGATGAGGGAGGCATCTCAGGGAAAAAAAAAACAGAGTCCTACAAGTCCATGACTATGAATGAATTTTCAAATTCTGGAGAATCAAAATCTTCAAATTCTCCTAGTGATTCCATCTTTACAAATTAATTTCCATATTAATAATATTTTTTCACTAATTTTTCATCTCATTTTCCAGAACAATTTTCTTTTATCTTTATAACAGGAACTTCCATTATTTTCATAGTTTTTATGGCTTCTATAAGTTCTTGTTTTCCAGCTTCTTGAACTAAGATCACCCTCATTACAATGTGAGGCATTTCTCCTACAATGCATGAAGTAGAGCCAATAAATAAGTTTTCCTTGGAAGTTTCAGTAACCATAGAATCAAAAATGGAAGAGTGCGAAGCTAGTCCTCCTACTGGTGAATGTTAATACACTGTCATCAGCCATTGTTTATACTCTTGTGCATTGGTACTCTCAGAAATAACCCTAGAATTTCTACCATTTCAAACACCAGTTGCTCTCACCACTACCATCATTCTTTGCCTCTCACTGCCACAGCCACTTCCGGTCCTTAATGAGTTTGAAGTTTATTTTCAATGGCATTGAGCCCTCTCCCCCTATAAGAAAAATAACTCTGCAAATATGCAGATAAATGATCAGAAATGCATCAAAAGCAGACTTATAATTGGAGAGAACATAGGGGAGGTTTTATTCCAGGGATGGATTGAGTATACCTCAAGGTATTTCACTGTCATATATAACTACTTTCCTATTGTTCTTTTTTCTCCTCCCTATCTATAGTGGATGTGCCAACTCCTCATCTGTGTGACTTCAATGATTATGTTAAAACCTCCACCTACACAAACACACACACAGCAATACAACAAACTCACACCCACTTTTCTGAGGGTCTGTTCTCTCTGGTTTCATCCAGGGAAGCAAATATCAGAGCCAGTCCTTTCTTAGATGCAAAGCAGATACCTGAAATCTTAGTTTGCCAGGACTGCTATGACAAATACCACATAATGTTTGCCTTGAAAAACAGAAATGTATTGTCTCAGGATTTTGGAGGCCAGAAGCCCAACATCAAGGTATTGGCAGGGCTTGTTTTCTCACAGAGTATGTAGCATTCCAGCAATCCTCCATCACATGGCATTGATCTCTCTCTCTCCTTGAGTCTGCTTCTCTGATTTCCACTTGACTTCTGCCCTCTACTGACTAACTGCATCCTAATTCCCTTTGTTTATAAGGAATCCAGTCATAAAGATTAAAGCCCACACTGACCCAATTTGATTTCATCTAAATAAGATCTTTGGAGAGTCTATTCACAAATGAGTCTACACCTTAACTAATAATAACATCTTCAAAGTCCTATTTGCAAATGAGTTCACACCCACAAGCATATCTTTATTGGGGACTTGAATAAATCCCCAGCAACTGATGCATCTGTTTTAAATTCCTTCAATTAACTGTCCTGCGATTGTTCTGCAGCCTACCTCTTGTTCCTGCCCTGGCTGACTTCAAGCTTGTATTTCTCTGGAAACCTGAGAAAAACAGTTCTTACCTCTATGGTAATCTTCTCTATACCATTGTTTGCTTGGTATTTCCTAATCTCTAGTTCTCTAGCACTCTCAGAAAACTTTTTTTTTTCCTGTTTTGTCATTTCGGTATGATTTGGGGAGATAAGAGAAATATATGCATGTGCAGTTAGCTATCTTGATCCAAAAGGCATGATATTCTAAGTCCTCACAAATCAAATATTTAATCATTCAATTCTGTAAATTTCTTAGGGATCATCAAGCCCTGCCTGAAGTTCACAGAGTACATTTTCCCTTTTAGACAGACTAATATGTCTTGTACTTTCTCTGTGCCATGCTTTCTGCACATTGATGAATGTTGATCCTGAAAGTGATATTGGAAACTCCTTCCATACCCTGGAATGTACTTCAGCTTTTAAAGATGCTCAGGGGTCTCTTCTTATCTCCCCATCCATCTGTCATTTCTGTTCTATCCTTCCCAAGTTTTTAATCTCTCTAGGTTGGAAATGATTTTCAGTGAAGGAGAATTTCATTATATTTAATGGACATAATTCTTGACTCAAACCAAGGTCACGGGCACTGGGTAACATAAAATCTTATGGTGGTAGCTGAACTTGATTCTTTTGGGTTTCTAATAGCACATTCTTTTAAGGAAGCATTTTTCCTAACAAAAGTTGCATTTTATATACTAAATCTACAACTGCCTTGAGGTCTTTCTCCAAAGGCTGAGCAAGGATTGGTATATTGGAACATGCCTGCAGATATTCTGCAATGTGCATTTCTTGCTTATCACTGACTCTATGCACATCTGTCACCTGATAAAGCCTTGTTTGTTAAATTTTAGTTAAATTTAGTTCAAGTGACTTAATCAGAACCTCCATCTCAGGCTGTGACATAAAATGCAGTCAAACTTATTTATAGGTGGAGACACCAAGGTTCACAGACAGCAAGAAACAGAGTAAGAGCTGGTTGTAATGGAGAAAAGATTGGCAACTGTTTCTGATTTTAAACATTTTAAGCATTTGTAACTGACTGAATTTCTGAAGAAAGAGTTACAGTTTCCTTGATATTCATTCTGGCTTGGTTTTCTCTATCTGCCTAATATCAGTAGTGACTTGAGGAAGACTTTGATGAGACACGCATATGGAATAGAACTTTTAAAATAAGGATGAGAAACAAGATGCATATACTGAGAACGGGCAGGGAATAGGGTATATGTACCAGTGAATATTGTGGTCTCAATGGTGTCTATTGGACAATTTAATGGTAACAACCAACAGCTGGTTCCACTGGTGAATATACATCTCAAGGACTAACATGGATGATGTCTCCCAACTCCATTATGACACAAATGTAGGTCTGGTGGCATATCATAATCAAATGCCACCAAAATAAGATACTGGTAGACACATATTGGAATGCTAATATGAAAGATGTTGAGCATACTAAAAGTTAGTGAAGATGTGGAGAAGCTGAAACTCCCATAAATTACTGATGGGATTGTAAAAAAGTACACTTTCTTTGGTAAACAGCTTGCCAGTCTCTTAAAAATCTAAAGAGATATCCATCATATGGTCCAGCCATTCCACTCCTAGAGAAATGAAAACATATGTCTATACAAAGACTTGTACATAATTGATTTTTCAAATATTTTTAAAAATAGATTACATGAATATTACACACAAAAAAATAGGGGTTCCCATATGCCCCATTCCCACACCTCCCACACCCTCTCACATAAACAACATCCTTCATTAGTGTGGCACATTCATTGCAATTGATGAACACATCCTGGGGCATTGCCACTGAGCACTGACCATAGTTTACCTTGTAGTCTACACTCTCTCCCACACAGTTCTGCATGTTATGGGATGATATGAAATGGCCTGTATCTGTCATTGTAATGTCATTCAGGACAATTCCCAAGTCCCAAAAAAGCCCCCATATTGCACCTGTTTTTCTCTCTCCCTGCCCCCAGAGCCTCCAGTAGCCACTGCCTCAACATCAATTTCATAATTTCTTCCACTGCTATAAATCACAATAAGTCTATAGTAGAATACCTGTAAGTTCACTTTAGTCTATATCTCATTCCCAAATCCTGAGGACTCTGGGATGGTGATGTCCATTCCACCTCTAATTGAGAGGGGGCTTTGATCTGATACAGCCAATGGATGGGACTCTCTAGCTAGCAGTTGTAGACTCTCTTATTTCCTTGGTATGGTGGTTGTCAATCCTCACCTCCTTGTTAGTTGTACTGGGTGAATCCAAT
The DNA here is from genome assembly GCA_026826555.1 of Tolypeutes matacus. Taxonomy (NCBI): domain Eukaryota; kingdom Metazoa; phylum Chordata; class Mammalia; order Cingulata; family Chlamyphoridae; genus Tolypeutes; species Tolypeutes matacus. The sequence goes on from JAKSZT010053792.1 coordinate 5,223,078, forward strand.
GAACTGGAGAGTAGGTGTTGCAACACTGCTGAGGCTCTGTGCCCAGCTGGCACAAGAACAGCCCAAAGATTCCAGTCCCTTGGATGTAAATGAACAAACTCCAGCACCAAGCATAGGTTTACATAAAAGGGACAGATGAGTCATGTGTTGGGAAGCCATAATTGAGTGCAACTCTGTCACTCTCAGGAGCACAAAACTCCAAAGTAGGGTCCACTGGCAAGGCACCAAACTCCGGAGTTTTCTGCCCTGACCATAGGACCTGGGTGTCTCCAGAGCCCTCGGGAGCCCAACTATTTGGAGTGGTATCCACTTTGGCAGTTTATGAAATCCTGCTGAGATGTGCATAAGCATTTACCTCTGGGATGAACTCCCGACTCACTTTGGAACCTCTTAGCCATATAAACTCACTTGTTTTTACCTTTTACCCTTTTTACTCAAGGTCTTTTTCCAGTTGCATTGCTAGTTGGTGCTTGGTAGTATTCCTTCAGTGCCAAGGAGGCTCATCCCCAGGAGTCATGTCTTTGCTGGGGGGAAGGTAATGCATTTATATGCTGAGTTTGTCTTAGAGAGAGGCCACATTTGAGCAACAAAGAGGCTCTCAGGAGGCAAATCTTAAGCACCCCACAATACTGGGCTAAGTTTAAATTTCAAGAGCAATGGCTCATAAGCATAGTCATTAATATCAAGGGCCCATCAATGAATCATCCTCCTTCACCAGTCATTGCCCCTGCACTTGGGGGACTGTTGCTGCTCCATTAGAGAATGTGGCAGGCTCTCCAGGATGGGAATTCAATATTCCCTTGGTTATTGTGTGAGTCTCCACCCACTGTGACAATGCCCCATGAACATTTGAACATATTTATATACCTTATAGTATGCCCAGGTGAACTTCCTCCTATGTATCCACCATCATTGACACCCCACACCAATGATCCTCCCCTGACCCAGTTGTAACCCTTGTGTGATCCAAAGATTCTTGAAAAATGAAGCCAATAAAATAGCCAAATACAATTAATATATAATATGATAGGTTTAAATATAAGATAAAATAAATAATTTTTTTTAAAAAACTAAAAATAAAATAAATTAGAAGATAGGGATATTAAAAAATAATGAAAAATATTTTTTAAAAATTTTTTTGACATTTTGCCTTTCATCTTTGTAATATCTGGTGTCCTGTATGTACAGTGACATTTTCTTCCATTTATTCCCCAGTGTCTTACTTTTTTTCATTTTGTTTTCAAAGAAGTTTTAGGTCACAGTAAAGTCACATACAGAATACAGGGGACTCCCATATACCCAACATCCTCCCCCTTTTTCCCCTTCCCATATAAATTCCTTTTTATATGTGGATGGTGCCTTTGATACATGGTCAATGGTTTACATTATGGTTTTCATTTTACACTGTACACTTTTATAAATTTTGATAGTTAATATGGCTTGTGTCCATCATTGCAAGATCATGTAGAACACTTCCATTGTCCACTAAATACCTTCTGTTCCATCTATTCTATTCCTCCCTCCCCTTCTCCTCAGGGCCCAGGGTGACCACCTGGCTTCACTCCTTGGATGACAAGATTCATAGTTACTTGCAACAGCACTTAGGTCTTAACACACTGGTTTGTCCTCTGCAGGAATCCATCCTGCAGAGTTTTGTGGGGGTCTGTCCAACAAAGCCTGCAACAGCACAATGAAATTACTCTTAACACAGAGATTGAGAGGAGTCAGGGGGAGAGCAGCTAAAGAAGCTATTCTCCTGAGTTGATCCCCAACATGGTTTTTATTCTCTTTTTTACATAGCCAGAGGTCAGGGTGTACGTGCAGGGGCTAAGGTAGGCATAGTACATGTGAGGGGTTGTAAATAACTTCACAAGAATTCCAGACTTATAATGGGTAGCAGGATTACAGAAACATTTAGTAATTTGGTAAGGGATAAGGTGGTGGCAAAGGTCTAAGATAACTGATTAACAGAGGAAGGAAATTGAACTGATAGTGGAGAATTCTCTGTGTGGGCAGAGAAACAGACCTCCAGACTATTTCTTTTTTTCTTTTTTTTTTTTTTTTAGCTTTTTTTTTTATTATTATTATTTTTTTTTATTATTATGGGTAAAAATCAAAATTCTCACAATACATACAAACATTTGCAAAATGATATATAAATATATATGCATATATGTGTATTTGCTTACAAAAATGTTATTTATATATATATATATACATATATTTTAAGAGGTACTTAGATTACCCAAAATATTACACGGAACCCACTGGGATTCCCATGTTGCCCACCTCCCACTATTTCTTAGATGTAAAGATCAGAGGGTTCCCACAGTCCTCCCCTATTAGGAACCGCCCATGCTCTTGAAAAACTCCCACCCCTCTGTGAACATATCGGTCCTCCCCAGATGGGAGTCCAACTCCTTCCCCCTCATTGTGTAGGTCACCACCCAGTGATACAACACATTATGACAAAATGATCATTCACACACTCCCTAGAGGCCTGCTCCAGGTATACCCTGTCCCAAATAGCCCCCCATTCAACACACTAAACCAGTAACACTTCTTTGTCATATTGCCATAAGAGCGCTCCCAAATTTGTACTTTCAACCACATACATGCCAATCCCCAGTGTTCACCTGATCCCTCTCCCAACCGTCCCCCTAGTTCCCTGGGCCTTCCAACCGACCTTCCCCAAACTACCCACCTGTTAAACCTGCACCACTCAGCCCAATAATATCACGACCCTCCTATCATATCCTTCCAATGTCCAACTACACACCTTCACTTATCACAGATTATGCCCATGTGGACATTGGCTCACAACCTTCTTCTCCCTTTCTATTTCCTGTAAACCTATCTTCCAGACAATAGCTCTCTGAGTCTGCTCAATTTGCTTAATTCTATCAGTAAGGTCATGTAATATTCATCTTTCAATGCCTGGCTTGCTTCACTCAACATAAGGTCCTCAAGATTCAACCATGTTATCCCATGTGTAAGCACAGTATTCCTTCTTACAGCTTAGTAATATTCCATTGTATGTATCTACCATATTTTGTTTATCCATTCATCTGTTGATGGGAATGTGGGTTGATCCCAACTTTTTGCAATATTGAATAGTGTTGCCATGAACATTGGTGTGAATATATCTGTTCATGTCTGTGCTTTCAATTCTTCTGGGTATATACCCAGCAGTGGAATTGCTGGGTCATATGGCAGTTCTATAGTTAGTTTTTTGAGGAAATGCCAAACTGTCCTCCACAATGGCTAGACCATTCTACATTCCCACCAGCAGTGGATGAGGGTTCCCATTACTCTACATCCTCTCCAACACTTGTAGTCCTCTGTTTTTCTTTAATAGCCGCCTATCTAATGGGTGTAAGATGGTATCTCATTGTAGTTTTGATTTGCATTTCTCTAATAGCTACTGATGTTGAGCATCTTTTCATCTGCTTTTTAGCCATTTGTATTTCTTCCATGGAGAAGTGTCTTTTCAAGATGCTTGCCCAATTTTTAAAAGGGTTGTTTGTCTTTTTATTTTTGAGGTGTAGGATTTCTTTTATATACTGGATATTAGGCTACTATCAGATATATGATTGCCAAATATTTTCTCCCAATTGAGTAGGCTGCCTTTTTACTTTCTTGAAAACTTCCTTTAAAGAGCAAAAGTTTTTAATTTTGAGGAGATCTCATTTATCTGTTTTTTTCATTCAATGTTCGTGCATTGGGTGTGAAGTTCATGAAGTTCATTTCCTATTACAAGGTCCTGTAGATACTTCCCTGCATTATCTTCCAAGGTCTTTATGGTATTGGCTCTTATATTTAGATCTTTGATCCATCTTGAGTTGATTTTTGTATAAGGGATGAGATGGTGTTCCTCTCTCATTCTTTTGGATATGGATATCCAGTTCTCCAAGCACCATTTGTTGAAAAGGCCATTCTCTCCCATTGAGGAGGCTTGGTGGCCTTGTCAAAATCAGATGTCTGCACATGCAAGGATCTATATAAGAACTCCTAATTCAGTTCCATGGGTTGCTATGTCTATCCTTGTACCAATACCATGAAGTTTTGGCCACTGTATCTTTGTAGTATGTTTTAAAGTCAGGTAGTGTGATTCCTCCAATTTCCTTTTTCTTTTTCAATATGTCTTTGGCTATTCAGGGCTTCTTACCCTTCCAAATAAGTTTTGTAGTTAGTTTTTCCAATTCAATAAAAAATGCGGTGTGGATTTATTGGGATTGTGTTAAATCTGTAGATTAGTTTGGGTAGGATAGGCATTTAATGATATTTAGTCTTTCTGTCCAGGAACAAGGAACATTCTTCTGTTTATTTAAGTCTTCTTTGATTTCTTTTAATGTTTAGTTTTCTGTGTATAAGTCCTTTACATCTTTAGTTAAGTTTATTCCTAGGTATTTGATTCTTTTTGTTAATATTGTAAATGGCATTTTTTTCTTGATTTACTTCTCAGATTGCTCATTATTGTTATTCAGAAATGCTACTGATTTTTGAGCATTGATCTTATAGCCTATGACTTTATTGAACTCATTCATAAGTTGTAGAAGCTTTGTTGTAGATTTCTCAGGGCTTTCAAGGTATAGGATCATGTCGTCTGCAAACAATGAACAGTTTACTTCTTCCTTTCCAATTTGGATGATTTTTATATCTTTTTCTTGCCTCAGTGCTCAAGCAAGTACTTCTAAGACAATGTTAAATAGGAGTGGTGATAGTGGACATCCTTGTCTTGTTCCTGATCTTAGAGGGAAAGCTTTTAAGATTTTTCCATTATAGATGATAGCTGTGGGTTTTTCATATATATCCTTTATCATGTTCAGAAATGTTCCTTCTATTTCTATCTTCTGCAGTATTTTTTATCAGGAAAGGGTGCTGTATTTTTGTCTAATGCTTTATCTGTGTCTATAGAGATAATCGTGTGGTTTTTTTCTTTTGATCTGTTCATGTGGTGTATTACATTGATTGGTTTTCTTATGTTGAACCATCCTTGCATATCTGGGATGGAACCCACTTGGTCATGGTGTATAATTCATTTGATATGTTGTTAAATACAATTAGCAAGTATTTTGTTGAGGATTTTAGCATCCAGGTTCATTAGAGAGATTGGTTTGTACTTTTCCTTTCTTGTGGGATCTTTGTTTGGCTTTTGTATTAGGGTAATGTTCGCATCATAGAATAAGTTAGGCAATGTTCCTTCTACTTCTATTTTTTGGAAGAGCTTAAGCAGGATTGGTGTTAGATCTTTCCAGAATGTTTGGTAGAATTCACCTGTAAAGGCTTCTGGTCCTGGGCTCTTCTTAGTTGGGAGATTTTTGATGGCTAACTCTATCTCTTTATTAGTAATTGGTCTGTTGAGTTCATCAATTTCTTCTTTCATCAATGTAGGCTGCTTGTGAGTTTCTAGGAATTTGACCATTTCCTCTAAATTATCCTTCTTGTTGGCATATAATTTTTCAAAGTATCCTCTTAAGTTACTCTTTATTTCTGTGGGGTCATTTTTACATCTTCTCTCTTTTTTTCTTTCTTAATCTAGCTAAGGGTTTGTCAATTTTATTGATCTTCTCAAAGAACCAGTTTTTGGTTTTGTTTATTTTTTTCTAGTGCTTTCTTATTTTCTATTTCATTTATTTCTGCTCTGATCTTTGTTATTTCCTTTTTTCTACTTCCTTTGGGATTAGTTGTTATTGTTTTTCTAATTTCTCCAGGTGTGCAGTTAGGTCTTCGATTTTAACTCTTTCTTCTTTTTTGATATATGCATTTATGGCTATGAATTCTCCTCTCAGTACAGCTTTTACTGCATCTCATAGGTTTTGATATGTTGTGTCATCATTTTCATTCATTTCAAGGCAGTTACTGCTTTCTTTTGAGATTTCCTCCTTGACCCACAGTTTGTCTGAGAGTGTGTTGTTTAACTTCCATATCTTTTTGCCTAATCTGGTTCTCTGGCCCTTACTGATTTCCAGCTTCATTCCATTTTGGTCAAAGAAATTATTTTGTATAATCTCAATCTTCCTGAGTTCATTGAGAATTTTTCTGTGGCCTATAATATGGTCTATTTTAGAGTATGATCCATTTGCACTTGAGAATAATGTATATCCCACTGTATTTATGTGCAGTGTTCTGTATATGTCTGTTAGATCCAGATCCTCTAATGTATTATTCAAATTCTTTGTTTCTTTATTAATTCTCTATCAAGATGTTCTGCCTAATGGTGCTAATGGTGTATCAAAGTCCCCCACTATAATTGTAGAGGCATCTATTTCTCCACTTAGTTTTTCCTGTGTTTGCCTCATGTATTTTGAGGTGCCCCAGTTAAGTGCATAAATGTTTAGGATTATTCTTTTTTCTTTAAAGATTACCCCTTTTACTAATATATAGTGTCCATCTTTGTCTCTTACAATAGTTTTGCATTTAAAGTCTATTTTGTCCAATATTAGTACATCTACTCTCGCCCTTTTTTGGTTATTGTTGGCCTGTAAGATTGTTCTCCAGCCATTCACTTTCAGCCTCCTTGAACCCCTGGGTCTAAGGTGGGTTTCTTGTAGATAACATATAGATGGGTCATGTTTCCTTATCCATTCTGTGAATCTGTGTCTCTTGACTCGTGAGTTTAATCCATTAACATTCAGTGTTATTACTCTCAAGGAATTACTTCCATTAGCCATATTTTCTTTGGGTTTATGTATGTCATATGTTGTTTTTATTTCCTTTTGTCTTTTTAGTTGTTCTTACAATTTTCTACAACTCTCTCTTTCCTGTTTTTTCCTTTCAACCTGCAGAACTCCCTTTAGTATTCCCAGAAAGGTAGGTTTCTTATTGCCATACTCTCTCTTTTTTTTTTTTTTTTTTTTTATTGTGGGTAAAAATCAAAATTTTCACAATACATACCAATATTTGTAAAACGATATATAAATATATATGCATATATGTGCATTTGCTTACAAAAATGTTATTTATATATATATATATATAAAGATATATATAGATATATAGCTATAGATATAGATATATTTTAAAAGGTGCTTAGATTACCTAAATATTACACGGAAACTACAGGGATTCCCATGTTCCCCACCTCCCACACTTCCCACAACATCCCACACAAACATCTCCCACAAGTATGGCCCCTCACCCTCAATGGACCTACACATCCTGGGACCTTGCCATCAACCATAGACCACAGTTCACATCATAGTACACTCTCTCTCCCACACAGTTCTGAATGGTGTGTGCTGATTTAAAATGGCCTACATCCGTCGCCACAACAGCACTCAGGACAACCCCCAAGTCCCGAAAAAGCCCCTGATTTTCAACTGCACATCCCCTCCCTGTCCCGAAAGTGTCCAGTGGCCACTGGCTCCACCTTACTGTTATAATTTCTTCCATTGCTAGAATCACCATATGTGTACAACAGAATACCATTAAGTCCACTCTAGTCCATAGTTCTTCCCCCAATCCTGAGGGGACTGGGATGCCATACTCTTAATTTCTGTTTATCTGTGACTATTTTGAATTCTCCATCATTTTTGAATGCCAACTTTGCTGGATAGAGAATTTTTGGCTGAAAGTTTTTCCCTTTAGTAGCTTAACTATGTCATACCACTGCCTTCTTGCTTCCAGATTAGAGATAAGGACTTAATCTTATTGAACTTCCCTTGTATGTGATGGTTCTTACTGCTTTCAGTATTTTCTCTGTCTTGAGCATTGGACAGTTTGATGAATACATTTTGGAGTAGGCCTGTTGGGATTTATACTATTTGGGGTGCGCTGTGCTTCCTGGATATGTAATCCATCTCCCTCAATAGGGTTGGGATGTTTTCAACCATTATTTCTTCCAACAATCCTTCTGTCCTCTTTCCCTTCTCTTCTCCCTCTGGGATGCCTATAATGTGTATGTTTGTGTGTTTTGTGTTGTCATTCAAATCCCTAAGTGCCTGCTGGATTTTTTCTATCTTTTCACCTATCTGTTCTGCTATCTGTTTGATTTCAGATGTACTGTCTTCTACATAATTCTTTCCTCTGCCTGTTCAAACCTGCTGTTATGTGCTTCCAGTGTCTTTTTGATTTCTTAGATTGTGACACTCATCACTATCATATCCGTTATCTTTTCATGTATGTTTACAATTTCTTCAATATATTCTCCCAGTGTTTTCTTAATATCCTTAATCTTTTTCTTCACTTAATTAAGTTGGTCCATGATATTTATTTGGACAGCTTTGATTAGTTGTTCGATGTTCTGAATCTCTTCTTGGTTTTTAGTTTGTTCATTTGACTGGGCCATGTCTTCCTGTTTCTTTGTAGGGTTTGTAATTTTTTGTTGTTGTCTGGTCATCTTTTTATCTCGATTTCATTGTTGGTACTCTACTTTGTTATTCCTATTATTTTACACTGCTTACATGAGTTAAATATTCATTTTCAAACGTCTTATTTGGTTCCACTTTTAAGGATTACTATTATTATTATTATTATTATTATTATTTTACTTTTCTCACCTCTTTCACTTTCTCTGGCCCTAATTTTTTCCTTCAAGGAAACATAGACAGCCGCAAGGAAATAGAGTAAGAAGAACAAAGTGTCAAAGAGAAAACCTAACACACACACAAAAGCAGCAATTAAATAAAACCTTAGAATAAAGAGAGAAGCTAATCAACTGAATAAACCAATCAAGATAAAAATGCCTCCTCACAGATGTAATTTCCTTCTTTACCTAGGTGGCTGGGTGTGGCCACCAGCCTGAAGCAATCCCCCTCCCCTCTCCCTGTGGAGTTGGAGTCCCTTCAGATATTCAAGGAGGGCCCTGCTGGCTAAACTCGCTTCAAATAAATCTCTCTCCACTCTCCCAGACCTCTCTTCCTCACAGGGAATCTACAGTCACACTCCAGTTTGGAGAAGGAATCTAGGGTCTCTACCTAGTCTGTCCACCCTGAGGGCCAGGTATGTGTTCCCCTTCCAGCCACCAAGGTAAGCAACCCACGATTATTCCTGGCTTCCCTATCTGTCCAGTACCCTCCTAGATGACTCAGAGCACCTTCCCATGGAGGTAGACATCTGCTCCACTCTCAGTTAGATACAATTCGCCAGGAGTTTTAACCTCGCTTAATATCTCAGGGGTGGGGGAGGGGAGCCCTTCCTGGCAGCCAGGAGGTTTAATAACTCACGATTACTTGTTTTAGTTTCTTACTCTTCTGGGAGTTGGTAAGCAGTGCCCTGGTTTGCTGTGCCCCAAAGCAGGTCATCACAGCAGCCTCTGGCTTTTTCTTTGTTGATTTAGTGAGAGCAAAGCCTTATCTGCCTAACCCATCAGGCCATGTTCCCACAATCTACATAATTGTTTATAGCATTTATTTATTTCAAATAGTCACAAACTGGAAAAACCCCCAATGTCCAGAAATAGGTGAATGGATAAACAAATTTTGGTTTCTCTTTATGATAGAATACTACTCAGCACTAGAAATGAGTCAACTATTAATATATGTAATGAGTGAATCTCAGAATAATTATGCACATCACTACAAGAATACAAAAGGAACCAAAAACACTAACTGGAAACCACAGAATGTCAGGAGAATTCTGAGTAAATAAAGATAAGGACTTTGAAGTCCTTTAGAAAAGGAAAGATTGAAAGAAATCAGGAAGTAGATAAGGATAGACTGATGCTACTTTTAAAAATGGAGAAGGAAAATGTCCCTACTAACAAAAAGAAAAAGAGTTGCTAAAGAATCCACCAGAGACCCTTAAAAGAGAAAAAGAGGGAAAGGGATAACAGCTTGAGCCATTAAGATAAGGAGGAGGACACAAAACCACTATTCGAGAGTTCCAGAAAGCACAAAGTAAGTAGTTACACAGGAGGTGGGAAGTAAACACAATCTGAGGTAAGGGGAAGTGTAAAAAGGAGTAGAGTCTAAGATAAAAGAAAGAGAGAGAGAGAAGATTTTAATAACTCATTAAGCTCACACAAGGATGTGTTTGAAGAAACTGTAATGTAAATAGAATATAGAAGGCCAAAACTCTGAGAGAAGAACAAAAACAAAAATGTCTTATTTAAAAACTTTAATGGAATTTTGGAAACTCTGTAGGAGGTGACCATGTTTCGTAGTTACAGTTAAGGAAGACTATGTATGGAGCAGAATGAAATAAGTAATATTTGTGATGACATTCTGAAAAGACAATTATTTAAAAAGCATGATTTCCCTTAAGACACAATGTATTGCATCATAAGCCTCTATAGTAGGAATAGTCTATGTTAGTAGTAAGTTTGTTTTCATAAATGTGGCTGAAACAGCTAATTTCCCCCACCACCACCACCTGGTATCTAGAACCTCCTGAGTTTTCCCTCAATACATGGCTGCCCAGCTAAGGACTATATTTTCCCAGCCTCCCATGGGACAAGACAGGGCCATGTGACTAAATTCTAGCCAATGGGCTATGAGCAAAAGCTGTGAGTGCAACTTCTTTCTCATTCCCAGCTGGCTCTTGGGGCCTCCCCTGAGCTTCTCTTGGAAACATAGGAGGAATCCTGCTGCTTTTGCACAAGGCAGGTATGGGGGAAGCAGATGAAACCTGTCTCACCCCATTAGTATATCCTAGTGTTGTCCAGTAGAAATATAATTCAGTGAGCTACTAATGCAAGGTACAAACATAATTTAAAATGTTCTAGTATGAACATTTAAAAACTAAAAAGAAATAGTTGAAATTAATTTTAATAATATATTTTATTTAATCTGTTATATCCAAAATATTGTCATTACAAAATTATATTAATGAGATACTTGACTCTCTTTTTGTACTACATTTCCAAATCCAGGATATATTTTATTCTTGCAGCACATCTCAATGTGGACTAGCCACATTTCAGGTGGTCAAAAGCCATGTGTAAAGTGCAGACCTACTCCCAGTCCTAGGAACAGGAGTTCTCTGGGCTCTTCCTGCCATCTTTGGTTACACCTGGCTTTGCTGGTCCTCTCGGCTCTTGGATTCCCTAAATCCATTAGGAGTTTTATAATTGCTGCCATGCGGTTTGGAAGCCATGGGTCCCTTTTCCAAAGTCATTCTGTCATTATTTCCTATTATACACTGTCATTATTTTCCTAAAAATGCTATGCACCAGGGAAGAGTCATGAGATAAAAATAAATAGACAAAAAAAAAAAAAGTCTTTTGTTAATATTGCAAAATATTTATTCAGTTCCTATTTAAGCCTGAATTCCATTAAATATATCATAGACTCTACATTTAAGGAACTTATACTTACCATAATGGACATCCTAGTTTGCCTAGAACAGCCCCAATTTATACCACATTTCCTGGCATAATTAGTAATTGCTCCCTCTCTCACTATCAAAAGTGTCTTGGTTTGGATGGTAATTCTATGGTCATCCATGTATCCTATCTATATATTATTACATTATTCCTTATACAATCCTATGAAATAAAAATATTATCTATGTTTATAAATGAGGAAACTAAGCATCAGATGGTCTTAAGTACTTGCTCACAGTCAGGGTAAAGCCAGGGTCAGAATTAGCTCAATCTCCCTAGCACTAACACTCATGTTCTTTCTATTCCATTTGGAATAGCAGGAAGTCATCCTGGGTCTTGAAAAATTACAAAAATTTTCTTTGGAGATTTTCTACCTTTACTCTGATCCCACTCCCACTCAGCTCTCAGCTGGTAGAAATGTCTGAAATGTTAACAGTGCGTCTACCCTGTCCCAAAAACACTGAATGCCAAATAAGCTCAGTTTAGTAGCTTACTAGACAACCATTAATAGCTCTAAACTCAAGTGCCAGGTTCACGCAGGGAGACAACTGAAAGTCTTTTGATGACTTCACACATCATTGGTCACTCGGGTTTGTAACTTAATAGCTGCAAGCTGAAAACTGAGCAGGCCAACTAAATAAAGGAACTCTGAGTACACTGCCTAACTCCTAACCTAGAACTGTGCTCACTTCTTTCAGAGAAGGGCATGGGCTTTTTAGAGGTAGACATAGAGAGCAAGAGAGGATCAGTGGGCTGGTGATTCTCCAATGCAGCTCTACTACTTGACTAGAACAGGTAGCAGTGGCCCCAATGAAGGGACTTCATAGAACCAAAAATGCTTTTTCAGTTGGAGAGGTAATGAGAGACATTAGTAGGATATTGGCCAGCTCTTCCCCATCTCTAATGAAGGAAAAGAGAGAAGGAATTCAAGTAACAATGATCAGGTTGGGCCTAAGAAATACTTTTTCCATCATGACCAGGCTGTATTTTTAATACCTCATAACCATTGAGGATGCTTCTGTTATGGTTCAGAACACAGGCAAGAAAGAGATGGTCCAGGGTGCTACTTGGGGTCTCTGGACACTATTATTCACTACAGGAGCCCTGGCTCACAAAGAGGGGGTGTTTCTAAATATTATTGCTGCATGTGTGTTCCATTTCTTCCAATTACATTGAAAACAGCTGCTTTCAAAGAACAAACATTTGGGTCGTTCTGGGGCTGTGATTTTCAACTCCATAACACACCAATAAACATGACATTGAAATGGTGTTTTCAAAACCTCAGATAAAATGTTTAAATTAAGAGAGAGTTTATTCTCCCACATTTTTTCTTCTCATTCTGGCATGACCTTTGACCCTGGTTGTGTTGCCCCAGGACAGGACTTAAAACCTCAGTTGTGTGGAAGTCCCCCAAGAGTCCCATAGGTTCACTAGGATTGAAATTTGCTTGTAAAGATGTGCTGGTAAATCAAGTGGATGGTGCAGAAGCTCATATCTGTAGTGTTTGCTGGTTTTCCAGATTTAAAGACTCCCACCATGCCGATTTCAAGGATGACAGGTTTCCAAAATTCCAGAAAATTTCACAATGGGCTCTCACTTGCTGGTGAGGGCTGGATCCAGCACACCACGGGAGGGGAAAGTCTCAGTGAATCAAATTCTCTGCTCTACAAAGGAAGTATTCCAGACCTCCGAACAGTCTTATATAAAAACAACAACAGTAAAAATAATAGCTGCCTCTGGGTAAGCACTCGTTATGTGCCAGGTTTGAAGTCCTTTCCAGTCCATGAAGCCATTATCATTGTGTCCAGGAATAAAGGCTCAGGGAAGCTAAGTAACCTGCACAGGTCACAGACATTGGAGTTGCAGAGACAGAATTAAAACCCAGTAGTTCTACCTGACCCAAAATCCATGCTCTTAGGCTCTACCATATGCTGCTTCCTTTGCAGGGTATTGAGTCATATAGAGGGTCTTTTAACACTCTGCTCACCGCTATGTTTAGCACATCCATAAGACTTTTTCTTTACCTCTTTTATGGTCCTGGTCACTTTCTTCCTTACTCCATATAAAGGTATTTCTTGGGGGGCTGTGTCCCAGGAATCTGCCTGCCAACAATGTCTTGTGAGTGGTCTATTAATGTTGGATGAATGAATGACTGGTTTCAAACATGATTCATGAGTCTGCTTTATTTCTGTTCTCTTAATGAAGAACATTTCTCTGCTGTCCTAATGCTCAACATCTCCTTCCTTTGGTGTGTTTAAAGTAAGGAGAAGTGAAGGACTCTTAAGACTATATTCCCATTTCGTAGTTGACTTGGGATGTAGTCATCTATATTTAAAACTCATACACTCATCAAAATGTAACAATTCAAATGGTCACTTCACTGTTTTCCTGCCCCCTAAATGATTAAGTATCACCTCTCCAGACTTGAGGCTGTAACTAGTTGCCCTGACTCCCAGCTCTTTGACCTATGAAATAGGTTCATAAAAATTATAGTCTGGAAAGCTACATCTGGGGCAATCCATAGGCAAGACTGATAAATCATTTTCCAGCATAAATCAAGCTATAAAAACTTAAAAGCATTTTCAATTGAGTAAGAATAATGACACTTGGAAAGAATCTCAGCAGGTACTTGTAGAAATGAGGCAATGGAGGTTTTAAGTATCAGTGTCTGTGTCTAATAGTATTTTTGTGTGTTTGGCTTCCTTTCACAGTTTGTGAATTAGTTAGGGAAATTATCTTGCATATTGATGCAGGTCAAATTCAAGACATATTAAGTCCATGTTGGATAGAATTTGAAAATTTGACTCATTTCCCTTCTTCCACAGATACTTTGGCTACAGGTTATGATCTTTTCAGCATCACCTCCATGTCCTCTTTTTCTGACCCCAATGGCCCAAGGTAAGAAATTCTTGAATATCTGGATTTGGTTTTTTGCAGCATGCCTGGGAATAACTATTAAATTTTATCAAAGAGATTATATCCACATAATATGTCATTCAATATATGGCATAGAATTATTTTAGCCTTTTTCTTTCTAAGTAACTAGTTTTATTTGTTTACTGAATTAGTCATAATGGCGAACACATAGACCGTCCTCAGCAATGTTGTCTGATTGACTTAATAACCTTTAGTTCTCACGAAACATCAGAAGGAGGAGGTAGGGTTCAGTTTTCATTAGCTTAGAATATCTTTTGTGCTGATTATGACTTGATTGTGTCATATTTAAATAAAAAGACCCATTGTTTGGTAGCTTGGAACTTGTGTCAGATTGAAAAATCCTAGTATATGATGCATTTCAATTATTTTCTACCATAGATATATTAAAACAGGATACTTCCCTTTAAAGTAATTTAAAACATTATATCTTTCAGAGATGACCTAAGTATCCTTAGACAACATTTATCATGTATTTAATTTCAAGTAGTTTGTATTTCAGAACTCTGCTCAGTTTTCCCCTCATAAAAAAAGATCAGTTTTGAATGTATGATGATAAGCCGTTTTTTATGAGAATGCTTTATTCCTTCATTCCTCCCATCAGTTTTATAGTCATAACGTGTCAACAATTTATCAAGATAACAAGTGTTTATGAAAAAGAACAAAAGTGGTAGATGGGCTTCTTATCCTTCCTAGAATATTATTTATGAGGTATTTCATTGCTCAAAAGTGAGAAACTGAAGTTTTCCACCCCTCAGCTGGATAAGGTTGCTAACCGGCTGATCTTAAAATAGAGAGATTATTATGTATTATCTGGGTGGGCCCAATGTAATAATATAGTAAAAGAATTCTTAAAGAAGGACCAGAAGAGTCAGAGTGATGCAAGGTGACTGACTACTGCTGGTTTTGAAAATGGGGGCTACAAACCAAGGAAAGAGAGTGGGCTTTACAAGCTGGAAAAGTCAAGAAAATGGATTCCCCTCTACAGCCTCCAGAAAGACAGAGCCCGGCCAACACCATGATTTCATCCCAGTAAGACATGTATTGAAATTCTAAACTACAGATATAAGATAAAGTTTTCTTGTTTTAAGCCACTAGATTAGTGGTGATTTGTTACAGCAGCCATGGAAAACTCACACAGAGCTAAATAAATGGAAAGTGCCAACTCTCCAGGGCTTCAAAAGAATTCAGCTACATACAACAGGAGTTACCCATGCCAGATGACTAAACACAGCCACAGATAGCAAGTGCTAAGACCCCAATAAAGCAAGCCAAGCTCAGGAAAGCTTTCTATTCCCTAGTATCACCATTCCAGGGGTATTGTTTTACAAGGGACGATTTAAGACATGCTAATAGAAGAAACATTCTTTCCTCATATAAGACCCGCCAATTGTTTGGAGAAATATAAGATTTCCTTCCTTTTGAGATGTGCTTCTTTTTTCAGTAATAAATGAGTAAATCACTTACAGTCCCTGCGTGTATTGATCATGGAGGCCACACCATTACATTTACTGACAACTTTTGCCTCTAGAATCAGCAAATAGTAAGTACAAAAGCACCGTTTATTATCTGGTCAAAGTCTGAAGTGCTCTAATTTTCAGCTCACAAGACCCGACTGAAAAGGCTCAAACTCCTCCTGTGAGGACAAGTAAAGGATAGAAATAGACTTGGGGAGGGAGACAGTATCTTCATGGGAGGGTCCTTTCAGAGGCCCAAAGTCCAACACTTTCTTCTCAAAGAATCAATAACTTTGTCAAAGTTTCAACCTATCTCTCCATACTCTGTTGAAACCTTTGACTACTCAGAAAAAGACTGTGGTAGAGCTCCAGTTATACCCATGAGTTTGGTCTCTGGAGAGCTAGTTCCTCAGAAAGCAGGAGAGACTTGGGGGAAGAACCATAACTTCCCTCCTGTCAACCTATAAGCCCTAAGAAAGATGAGCTTGGAGGGACATCAATTCCTGTGCATTTCAAACTGTGCAGATTACAAGGCAGAGTCATAATAACAGAGGGACATAGAATTTACAGCAACAGAAGTAAATCCATGGGCCAAAGGGAAAAGAAGCATATTTCCCTGGTTGCTTTACCCTCCTCCCCAGCATATGTCAGAAAGGAAAACACTTTAAGACAGAAAGGTTGTGCAACCCCAGGTACACACACAATATCTGATTTATCATGAGGGTGTAGGTTTTTCCTATATGCTAAAGAATTAGAAGGTTCACTAGTTCCCCAACTTTCTCAAAATAAAATAAATTATGCTACTTCTTTTAATTTGCTTATTGCTACTTTTCTGGTTATAAAAGTAATATACAATAATGTTAGAGTGTTTGGAAAATTTAGAAAATGAAAATAAATGAAAATCACTCTCATAATTCTGCTAACCAGAGACACCCAATGTTAAGATTTAATATATTTTCTGCCCCTCGGATAGTCAATTTTAATTGCCTTTAGGTAATGTGTTCTCAAAATACTTCTCCTAAGAAAATATGTCTTCACCAAAGAATTAAAATAAGATGTCACTAACTCTCTATTAAACACATTCCAGTTCTATTTGTTTTTCTCTTTAGAATTCTGGTTCATATGATTCAAAGCAATGGTGACTTTTTGTTTCATTTTCAATTTCATTTTATGTGCTTTTATGAACCGCTGGGCATCTAGTCGTAATCACCATTGATGTGGAATTGAGGTATATTTTGGTGCACTATTAACTCATTCTATACCTTTGTAATTTCCCCAAGGATCTCAAGGAATCATCAGGTGAAACTTAAACATTTATACTCTCTTTTCTTCTGATTAGTTTGAAAAAATATTGTGTTCTATCTATGAAAAGTTTTTAAATGTCTACAATAGACCCTGCTTCTCACTTTCTCTTGTTTTCTTTTCAAAACATTCCTCAACATTATCTTAACCTTTCTTCTATTTTGTTACATTACTTGTGAAAAAAGAGCCTTGTAATTTATATAGGTAGTATTTATGTTTATATAAACCTCCATTCTTTTTGTATCTTGCTTTCTGGATGTGGCTTTCAATGTCAAAATGATAACAATATAAGGCCAAATTCCCTAAAATAACAGAATTAAAAGCAGCTTGTGTTACGTAAGGCTTTGTAGTTTACAAAAGTCGCCATTTTGCATAATGAACTCTTCATCCTGTTCCCTAAATCTGCTCCCCCTCTTGTGTTTTCTTTTTCAATCAAAGTCTCCACTTGTCTAAAGAGATTAGACCTTCAACAACTCCTTCCCCCAGGGAAGGAGTAACATGTTCCTGGATCTATCTTCCAGTGCACAAAGAGTCGTTTCAAACTCTGCCTCAGACCTCAATTCCTATCTTCTCTAATTGGATGTTTTAGGCTTTCTTTCTGTAACCACTTCTTTGGTTTGATCGTTTAGATGGACTTTCTGTTTGGTTTTATCTTTGCTTTGGAAGACATGGCCCAAGAAAGGAATATATTGATCCTGTGTCCCTGGGAAGAGAGATGAGCTATTTGCCTGATAGTTTGCAGCTGAAGAGAACAGAGCAGCTGAGATCAGAAAAAGCTGTGCCCAGAGAGCCTTAAGAGGAAGAAGGAAAGAGAGACCAGGCAGAGATTGCCCACCATCTTGCTTCAACACATGGCAACAGACTGTAGTGAGAAAGTACCTCTTCAGGTGCCTTGAGTTAGACTCTTTAAGGCCTTGTAACTGTAATCTTTTACCCCAAATAAATACCCTTTATAAAAGCAAAAAAAAAAAAGACCCAGAAAAGTTGCAGGATTTGAGACAACTAATTAACAAGATGCACACAAATTTCCAAAATCAAATTGAGTTGAAAGACAATATGGCTAAAGTGATAAATGACATCAAAAAGACATTGAGTGAGCACAAATAAAAATTTGAAAACCTGAATAGAAAAGTAACAGAGGTCATGACAATGAAAGATGCAATAGGTGAGATAAAAAACACATTAAAGGCATACAACAGCGAGTACCAGCAGCAAGATGGCATTGGTTTAAGTGGGCACTTGCCATCTCTCTTGGAAAAATGGCTGAGTGGGGGCAAGATCCTGCCTGAGTGAGCTGTTTTGGGAACCCACAGAGCAGGTGACTTCAGGGCATTGATCTAGAGGGAGCTGGACAAAAAGATAAATTGCTCAAGGTAAAACCGTGAGTTTCTCGCCCATCTGGCTGGAAACAGTGGATGGCTAAGCCCCACCCTCAAGGCAAAAAGCCACTGGAAGCCCCGACCCCAGCAGGAGGGAGCATTCTCTGAGAGTGGGAAGGTTCTGGTAAAGGGTGGAGATGGGTTTCCTTTCTGTGGGTTTGGTTGCCTGGACCCCCTTTGAGCTTTGGGCAGCATACCAGCCAGCTTGAGGTGGCACGAAGAGGGGAGAGGAGATTCTGCTGAGGCAGGCTAATTTACCTAACCACCTGGGATAAAGAAACTTGGACTGGGAGAAGGTAGAGTCAGGTAATTGACTAGTCCCATGCTGAAAACTATCAAAATTCCAATGCCTTTAAGGGAGGCAGGCAGTAGGAAATGGTTAATAAGCTTCCAAGAGCTTATTTAGGGTCCCCTGGGAGGAGGGGGTGGTCTGGAAGAGGGTTGAGAGTCATTTTTCTGTGGTGAGTTCACTCACCAGGGTCCCATTTGAATTTCAAAAAGGAACTCCACTGACCAAGAGAGGTGAGAGGGGATCCACTCACACAAGCTATTGCATCCTGCTGCCCTGGGAGAGAAAGCAATAAGAATAGAAAGGGGGCAGGGACAGACAAGCTCCTAATCAGCAGGAATCTACCCAACTGCCCAAGCGAAAGTGACTGGATAGCTTTCTGAAGAGCTAACTAACCCAACAAGAAAGTTTAGCTCAGTGGAGGAGTTTCCACCTTGAATATATGAGGTCACTAGTTCGATTCCCATATCCTCTTAGAGTAGTGATCCACCAGGATATCAAACATCCAGCTGATACTTTAGGACAGGGAAAACATAGACATTATTTTTGTATTATCTTCTCTTGGATATCTTATTTTTCAATTAAAAAAATGATTACTTTTTTAAAAATTTAACTTAGTTTACTCACTAAAACCTGCATAAAAACCTGCAGAGGGCAAGCTGCAGGGTAATTGATTGATGAACACGGCAACCTAAGAAGCTCCTCACGGGCCTAAGAAGGAAAGCTGTTTATCCTTAGTTTTTGTTTGACTGTGTGCTTGTGTGTTTGGGTTTTTTTGTTTTGTTTTGTTTTTCCTTTCTTCTTTATCAACTCCCCCCCCCCTTTTTTTTTTTAATTAGATGTTGGGGGGTTGTTTGGTTTGTGGTGTGGCTCTTCCTTGATTTTCCCTTTTCTGTGTAAACCAATTTTGTCTACCAACGCTATCTCTTTTCCTTCCTTTATCTTTCTATATTCCGCTTTCTGTTGCTGTTCTTCTTACATTCGACCTCTCTTTGTTTAGTCCGCAGTTTTCTGCTTTTTACTTCTATCTCATCTATTCTGTTTTCTTTCTTTTATTAACTTTTTTCTTTTTGTCTTCTCTTTTCTCTTTCCCTCTCTCCTCATCATTCTGGCCTTTTAATTCATTCTATATATTTTTCTCTATTCAGTTTCCGATTTCATTGTTAGTACTCCACTTTTGTATTCCTATCACTCTACATTGCTTACCTGAGTTAAATATTCATTTTCCTAGATCATATACAGTTCCTCTTCTAGCTTCTACTACTACTATTAATATTATCTTTTTTCTTTTCTTACCTCTTTCACTTTCTCTGGCCCTAATCTTTTTCCTTCAAGGGAACATAGACAACAGCAAGGAAATAGAATAAGAGGGAAAAAGTATCAAAGAAAAAACTTAACACACACATGAAAACAGCAACTAAATAAAACCCTAGAATATAGAGAGAAACTAACCAACTGAATTAACCCATCAAGATAAAAAGATGACCAGACAGCAACAGAAAATTTCAAACCGTACTAAGAAACAGGAAGACATGGCCCAGTCCAAAGAACAAACTAAAAACCAGGAAGAGATGAAGAACATAAAAAAACTAATCAAAGCTGTCAAAACAAATATCATGGACTAACTTAATGAAGTAAAGAAGACTATTGCACACCTGGAGGAATTAGAAAAAGAACGACAAACTAACCCTAAAGAAGCAGAAAGAAGGAAATAACAAAGATTAGAGCAGAACTAAATGAAATAGAAAATAAGAAAGGACTAGAAAAAATAAACAAAACTAAAAGCTGGTTCTTCGAGAAGATCAATAAAATTGACAAACCCTTAGCTAGACTAACAAAGAAAAAAAGAGAGAAGATGCAAATACACAAAATAAGAAATGAGGAAGGGGATATCACCACTGACCTCACAGAAATAGAGTATCATAAGAGGATAATTTGAAAAATTATATGCCAAGAAGGATAATTTAGAGGAAATGGACAAATTCCCAGAAACACACAAGCAGCATATATTGATGAAAGAAGAAATTGGTGAACTCAACAGACCAATCACAAGTAAAAGAATCAGTCATCAAAAACATCCCAACTAAGAAAAGCTCAAGACCAGACAGCTTCACAGGTGAATTTTACCAAACATTCCAGAAAGAACTAACACCAATCCTGTTTAAACCCCTCCAAAAAACAGAAGTAGAAGAACATTGCCTAACTCATTCTATGATGCCAACATTACCGTAATACAAAAGCCAACAAAGATGCCACAAGAAAGGAAAATTACAGACCAATCTCTCTAATGAATCTAGATGCTAAAATCCTCAACAAAATACTTGCTAATCATTTTCAACAACACATCAAATGAATTATACACCATGACCAAGTGGGTTTCATACCAGGTATGCAAGCATGGTTCAACATAAGAAAATCAATCAACATAATACACCACATAAACAGATTGAAAGAAAAAAATCACATGATAAGCTCTATAGATGCAGAAAAAACATTCTACAAAATACAGCACACTTTCTTGATAAAAACACAGCAAAAGACAGAAATAGAAGGAACATTACTGAACATGATAAAGGGTATAGATGAAGAACCCACAGATAACATCATATTCAATGGTGAAATCCTAGAAGCTTTCCCTCTAAGATTGGGAACGAGACAAGAAAGCCCACTATCACCGCTCCTATTTAACATTGTCTTAGAAGTACTTGCTCCAGCACTGAGGCAAGGAAAATATCCAAAAGGCATCCAAATTTGAAAAAAAGTAAAACTTTCACTATTTGTAGAGGAAATGATCCTGTACATAGAAAGCCCTGAGGTATCTACAACAAAGTTTTTAGAACTTATAAATGAGTTCAGTAAAGTCGCAGGCTATAAGATCAATGTGCAAAAATCAGTAGCATTTCTGTACACCAATAATGAGAAATCTAAGGAGGAAATCAAGAAAAAAATACCATTTACAGTAGTAACTATAATAATCAAATACCTAGGAATAAATTTAACTAAAGATGTAAATGACTTATACACAGAAAACTATACAACATTTTTAAAGGAAATCAAAGAAGACTTAAATAAATGGAAGAATATTCCCTGTTCATGGATAGGAAGACTAAACATCATTAAAATGTCTATCCTACCCAAACTAATCTACAGATTTAATGCAATCCCAATAAAAATCAACACAGCATTTTTTCCTGAATTGTAAAAACTAACTATGAAATTTATTTGGAAACACAAGAGGCCCCGAATAGCCAAAGAGATATTAAAAAAAAAAAAAAAAAAAAAATCAGAGGAGTCACACTACCTAACTTTAAAACATACTACAAATCTACAGTGGTCAAAATTGCATGGTATTGGCACAAGGATAGACATACAGACCAAGGGAACTGAACTGAGAGTCCCAATATAGATCCTCACATATACAGTCATCTGACATTTAACAAGGCCACCAAGCCCACTCAACTGGGAGAGAATGGCCTCTTCAACAAAGCATCTTGGAAAACTGGATATCCATATCCAAAAGAATGAGAGAGGAATACCATTTCACACCTTATACAAAAATCAACTCAAGATGGATCAAAGATCTAAATATAAGAACCAAGACCATAAAGATTTTGGAAGATAATGTAGGGAAGCATCTACAGGACCTTGTAATAAGAAATGGTTCCATGAACTTCACATCCAAAACATGAGCAGTGAAAGAAAAAATAGATAAATGGGATCTCCTCAAAATTAAAAACTTGTGCACCTCAAAGGAGGTTATTCAAGAAAATTAAAAAGGCAGCCTAACCAATGGGAAAAAATATTTGGCAACCATATATCTAATAGGAGGCTAATATCCAGTATATAAAAAGAAATCTTACACCTTAAAAATAAAAAGACAAACAACCCATTTTAAAAAATGGGCAAGCATCTTGAAAAGACACTTCTCTGAGGAAAAAATACAAATGGCTAAAAAGCACATGAAAAGATGCTC
Source organism: Tolypeutes matacus (assembly GCA_026826555.1). NCBI lineage: Eukaryota > Metazoa > Chordata > Mammalia > Cingulata > Chlamyphoridae > Tolypeutes > Tolypeutes matacus. The sequence goes on from JAKSZT010053792.1 coordinate 5,245,678, forward strand.
AACATCACTAGCTATTAGGAAAATGCAAATCAAAACTACAATGAGATACCATCTTACACCCATTAAACTGGCAGCTATTAAAAAAGCAAAGGACTACAATTGTTGGAGAGAATGTGGAGGAATGGGAAACCTCATCCATTGCTAGTGGGCCTGTAGAATGGTCCAGTCATTATGGAGGACAGTTTGTCGGTTCCTCAATAAACTAACTATAGAACTGTTATGTGATCCAGTAATTCCACTGCTGGGTATATACCCAGAAGAATTGAAAGCAAGGACATGAACAGATATATACACACCTATGTTTATAGCGACATTATTCACTATTGCCAAAAGTTGGAATCAACCCACATTCCCATCAACAGATGAATGGATAAACAAAATGTGGTACATACCTACAATGGAATATTACTCAGCTGTAAGAAGGAATACAGTGCTAACACACAGTATAACATGGTTGACTCTTGAGGACCTTATGTTGAGTGAAGCAAGCCAGGCATTGAAGGACAAATATTACATGACCTCATTGGTGTGAATTAAGCAAATCAAGCAGAATCAGAGAGCTATTGTCTGGAGGATAGATTTACAGGAAATAGAAAGGGAGAAGAAGGTTGTGAGCCAACACCCATAGGGAAGAAATCTATGATAAGGGGGAAGTGTGTAGTTGGGCGGTGAAGGGATATGACAGGAGTGTAGTGATACCATTGGGTTGGGCAGTACAGGTTTGACAGAAGAGGTAGAGTGGGGAGGGTGGGTTGGAAGGTCCAGGGAACAGGGGTGAGGATTGGGGGAGGGACCAGGTGAACACTGGGGATTGGCAAGTATGTGGTTGAAAGTAAAAATTTGGGAAAGCTCTTATGGCATTATGACAAGGAAGGGTTACTGGATTGGGGTGTTGGATGGTGAGGGCGGGGGGCATTCAGGACAGGGCACGCCTGGGGCAGGCTTCTTGGGAGTGTTTAAGTGATCATTTTGTCATAATGTGTTGTATCAGTGGGTGGAGACCCACATAATGAGTGGGAAGGAGTTGGACTCCCATCCTGGGAAGGACCAATATGTTCAGAAATAGGCAGGTGGGAATCTCGTGAGAGCAAAGGCAGTTCCTAATAGGGGAGGACAAACCAGTGTGTTAAGACCTTAATGTTGTTACAAGAAACTATGAATCTAGTCATCCAAGGAGTGAAGCCGGGTGGTCATCATGGGCTCTGAGGGGAGGAGGAGGAAGGAATAGAATAGACGGGATGGGGGTATTTTGTGGGCAATTGAAGTGTTCTACATGATCTTGCAATGATGGACACAGGCCATGTTAAATATCATCAAAATTTCTAAAAGTGTATTGTCTAAAATGTAAACCATAATGTAAGCCATTGACCATGGTTAGTAGCTATGTTTCACTATTTGTATATCAGTTGTAACAAATGTACAATCCACATATAAAAAGGTATTAATACAGGAAGGGGAAAAAGGGGAAGGATGTTGGGTATATGGGAGTCCCTTGTATTCTGTATGTGACTTTACTGTGACCTAAAACTTCTTTGAAAACAAAATTTAAAAAAGTAAGACACTGGGGAATAAATGGAAGAAATTGTCACTGTACATACAGGACAACAGATCTTACAGTGATGAAAGGCAAAAATGCCAAAAAAAATTATAAATATTTTTCAATATTTTTTAATATCCCAATTTTTAAAATTTTATTTTTAGTATTTTGAAATTCTTATGTATTTTATTTCTTATCTTTAAACCTATCATTATTTCATTTTCCTATTAATTGTATTTGGCTATTTTATTGGCTTTATTTTTGAAGAAGTTTTGGATCACAGAAGGGTTACAACTGGGTCAGGGGAGGATCATTCGTGTGGGGTATCATTGATGGGGGATACATGGGAGGAAGTTCACCTGGACACACATATAAGGTATATAAATGTGTACAAATGTTCATGGGGCATTGTCACAGTGGGTGGAGATTCACACAATAACCTAAAGAATATTGAATTCCTATCCTGGAGAGGTCTGCCACAATCTCTAATAGAACAACAACAATCCCCCAAGTACAGGGGCAATGACTAGTGAAGGAGGATGGTACATTGATGGGCCCTTAACATTGATAACTATGCTTATGAGCCTTTGCTCTTGTAATTGAAATTTAGCCTAGTGTTTTAGGGTGCTTAAGAGTTACCTCCTTGTTGCTCAAATGTAGCCTCTTTCTAAGCCAAACTCAGCATATGTATGTATTACCTCCTCCCCAGTGTGGGTCATGACTTCCAGGGATAAGCCTCCCTGGTACCAACTAGCAATGCAACTGGAAAACGACCTTGAATAAAAGGGGGGGAAGGTAAAGTGAGTCGGGAGGTCATCCCAGAGGTAACACTTATGCACATCTCAGCAGGATCTTATAGACTGTCAAAGTAGACACTACCCCATATAGTGGGGCTCCTGAGGGCTCTGGAGACACCTAGGTCCTATGGTCAGGGCAAATAGCTCTGGAATTTGGTGCCTTGCCAGTGGGCCCTACTTTGGAGTTTTTCCTCCTGAGAATGACTAAGTTGGACTCAGTTATGGCTTCTGTACACATGGTTCATCTGCCCCTTCTATTTTAATCTATATTTGGTGCTGGAGTCGGTAAGTGTACATCCAAGAGAGTTAAATTTTGGGGCTGTCCACGTGCCAGCTGGGCCTTGAGCCTCACTGGAGTTGCTACACCTACTCTCCAGTTCATTGGAATCACCCAGGACAACTAACAAGAGGTGAGGATGGACAACCACCATACCAAGGAAGTGAGAGAGCCTACAACTGCAAGCAAGAGAGTCCCATCCACTAGCTGTGTGGGATTGAAACCTTTTCTCAATTAGAGGTGGATTGGACATCACCATCCCAGAATCCTCAGGATTGGGGAATGAACTATGGACTAGAGTGTACTTATTGGTGTTTTACTATAGACTTATTATGATACTAACAATGGAAGAAATTATAGCATTGATATTGAGGCAGTAGCCACTTGATGCTCTAAGGGCAAGGAAGGGAAAACCAGGTGTAATACAGGGGCATTTTCAGGACTTGGGAATCATCCTGAATTGCATTGCAACAACAGATATAGACCATCATATATCTTCCCATAACCTGCAGAATTGTGTGGGACAGAGTGTAAACTACAATATAAACTATAATCCATGCTCAGTGGCAATGCCCCAAAATGCATTTATCAATTGCAATGAATGTACAACACTAATAAAGAACATTGTTTCTGTGGGAAAATATGGGAGGTATGGGGAGCAGGGCATATGGGAATCCTTATCTTTTTATGTAACATTTATGTAATCTAAGTATCTTTAAAAAATAAAAATAAATAAAAATAAATAAAATAAAAGCATACAACAGCAGACTTAAAGTGATACTGAAGATAGAACAGCTGAAATTGAAAACAATGGAAAAAATTGAGCATGGGCCCAGGGAGTTGAATGACAACATGAAACACAACAACATATGTGTCATGAGAATTCCAGAAGAAGAGAAGGGAAAAGGGACAGAAAGAGTACTTGAGGAAATAATAGCTTAAAATTTCCCAACTCTAATGAAAGAAATGAACTTACATGTTGAAGCAACACAGTATATCCCAAACAGAATAAGTCCAAATAGACCTATTCCAAGACACATTCTACTCAGAATGTCAAATGTCTAAGATAAACACAAAATTGAGCAGCAAGGGAGAAAACAAACTATCATATACAAGGACCCCCAGTAAGAATTAATGTGGATTTCTCATCAGAAACCATGGTGGTAAGAAGACAGTGGTATGATACAATTAGGATACTGAAAGAGAAATACTGCCAGCCAAGAATTCTTTTCTTTTTTTAAAAAAATATTTTAAAAGATGCTTAGATTACATAAATGTTACACAAAAATTACAGGGATTTCCATGTTCCCCACCTCCCACACCTCCCACAACCTCCCACATAAACATCTTTCATTAGTGTGGCACATCACCTATAATGGATATACACCTCCTGGTGCTTTGCCACTAAGCATGGACCATAGTTCACATTGTTGACCACACTCTCTTTCACACAGTTCTGTATGTGATATAAAATGGCCTATATCTGTCATTGTAAAGTCACTCAGGATAATTCCCAAGTCCCGAAAAAGCCCTTGTATTACAACTGCTTTTCCCTCTTCCTGCCAAGAATTCTTTATCAGCAAAATTGCCCTTCAAGTATGAAGAGGAGTATAAAATATTCACAAACAAACAGAAACTAAAAGAGTTTATAAAAAAGAATCCATCTTTTCAGGTAATATTAAAGGAAGCTTTAGAACCTGAAATAAAAAGACTGGAGAGAGAGAGACCCGGAGGGGAGTATAGAAGAAAGAATAGCAGAAAATATAATCAAAAGAATAAAAAGACAGACAAAAATAAGATAGGACATATGAAAATCAAAGAATAAACTGTGGAATTAAATAATACATTTACAGTAATATCATTGAATATGAATGGATTAAACTCCCCAATCAAAAGATACAGGCTGACAGAATGGATTAAAAAACATGGCCTATCTATATGCTGCTTACAGGAGACTCACCTTAGACCCAAGGATACAAACCAGCTGAAACCGAAAGGTTGGAAAAAGATAATCCACACAAATAGTAACCAAAAATTAACAGGGATAACTATACTAGTATCAGACAAAACAGACCTTAAATGCAAAAAAGTTATAAGAAATACTGAAAGCCATTATATATTAATAAAAGTGACAATACACCAGGAAGCTATAATAGTCATAAATATCTATGCACCTAACTGGAGTGCCCCAAAATACATGAGACAAATTCTTGAAAAACTGAAGGGAGAAATAGACAACTCTAAAATAATCATTGTATATATCAATACACCACTCACATCATTAGATAGGACAACTAGACAGAAGATCAGCAAGGAAACAGACAACTTGAACAATATGATGAATGAGTTAGATCTAATAGGTGTATATAGAACATTGCACCCAAACTCATGGGTCATACATTTTTCTCAAGTGTCCATTGATCTTTCTCCAGGATACACCACATGTTAGGTCACAATGCAGCTTTCATTAAATTTAAAAAGATTGAAATTATACAAAGCATGTTCACAGATAATAATAGAAAGAAATTGGAAATCAATAATAGAAAAGAGGTAAGTTTGCAAATTTGTGGAGGCTAAACGATACACTCCTAAATAATCAGTGGGTTAAAGAAGAAATTGGAAGTGTAATCAATAAATATATTGAAACAAATGAAAATGAGAATATAACTTATCAAAACCTATGAGATATAGTGAAGGTGGTCTTGAGAGGGAAATTTATAGCCCTAAACACCTATATTAAAAAGAAGAAAGAGGTAAAATCAAAGATCTAACTGAACTGGAGAGACTATAAAAAGAACAACAAACCAATCCCAAAGCAAACAGAAGGAAAGAAATAATAAAGATTAGAGCAGAAATAAATGAAATTGAAAACAACAACAACAAAAACAAAAACAGTAGAGAAAATTAACAAAACCAAAATCTGGTTCTTTGAGAAGATCAATAAAATTGACAAACCCCTAACTTGACTAACAAAGAAAAAAAGGGAGAAGATGCAAATCAATACATTCAGAAATGAAAGGGGGGAAGTTATGATTGACCCCACAGAAATAAAAAGGATCATAGAGGATATTATGAGAAACTGTATACCAACAAACTAGACAACCTAGATGCAATGGACAAATTCCTAGGAATGCACAAACAACCTACACTGACACTACAAGAAATACAAAACTTAACAAACCAATCACATTTAAAGAGATTAAATTCGAAGTCAAAAATCTCCCAACAAAGAAAAGTCCAGGACCAGATGCCTTCACCAGTGAATTCTACCAAGCATTTTGAAAAGAATTAACACCAATCCTGTTTAAACTATTCCAAAAAATTGAAGAGGAGGGAAAATTACCCAACACATTTTATGAGGCCAGCATCACCCTAATACCAAAGCCAGATAAAGACACTACAAGAAAAGAAAATTACAGACCAATCTCTCTAACGAACATAGATGCAAAAATTCTCAACAAAATACTTGCAAATCAAATCCAACAACATATCAAAATACTTATACATCGTGACCAAGTGGGATTTATTCCTGATATGCAAGGCTGGTTCAACATAAGAAAATCAATCAATGCAATACACCACATTAACAAATTGAAGGGAAAACATTATATGATCCTCTCAATTGATGCAGAAAAGGCATTTAACAAAATCTAGCATCGTTTCTTGATAAAAATACTTCAAAAGATAGGAATAGAAGGAAAATTCCTCAATATAATAAAAGGCATATATGAAAAACCTACATCCAACTCAATGGGGAAAGGTTGAATGCTTTCCCTCTAAGATCAGGAACAAGACAAGAATACCTACTGTCACCATTGTTATTCAACATTTTGCTAGAAGTTCTAGCTAGAACAATTAGACAAGAAAAAAAATTTAAAGGCATTCAAATAGTAAAAGAGGAAGTAAAACTCTCTATTTGCAGATGACATGATCCTATACTTAGAAAATTCTGAAATATCTACAACGAAGCTACTTGAACTATTAATGAGTTCAGCAAAGTGGCAGGATATAAAAACAACACACAAACATCACTAATGTTTTTGTACACTAGTATCGAACAATTCGAGGAGAAAATCAGGGAAAAAATTTCATTTACAATCACAACAAAAAGACTGTAATCAATTTAACCAAAGAAGTACAGGGCCTATATGCAGAAAACTACAAAACAGTGCTAAAAGAAATCAGTGAAGACTTAAACACATGGAAAGGCATTCTGTGTTCAGGATTGGAAGACTAAATATCGTGAAGATATCAATCCTATCCAAACTGATTTATAGATTCAATGTAATACCAATCAAAATTCCAACAACCTACTTTACAGAAATAGAAAAGAAAATTACCAAATTCATTTGGAAGGGAAAGTGTACTTGAATAGGCAAAAACATTCTAAAAAAGAAGAGGGACATGGAGGAATTTCAATGCCTGACCTTGAAGCATATTACAAAAGTACAGTGGTCAAAACAACAAGGTACTGGCATAAAGATAGACCCATTGATCAGTGGAACAGAATTGAGAGTCAGAAGTAAACCCTCAGCTCTACGGCCAACTGTAGACAAATCTACCAAGTCCATGTTAATGGGACAAAACAGCCTCTTTAACAAATGTGCTGGAAGAAATGGATATCTATAACCAAAAGAATGAAAGAGGACCTCTACCTCACTCCTTATACAAGAATCAACTCAAAGTGGATCGAAGACCTAAATATAAAAACCAGGACCATAAAACTACTAGAAGAAAATGTAGGGAAACATCTTGGAGACCTTGTGGCAGGTGGTGGTTACCTGGACCTCACACCCAAAGCACACGCAACAAAAGAAAAAAATAGATAAATGGGATGTCCTCAAATTAAACACTTTTACACCTCACAGGACTTTGTCAAAAGGGTGAAAAGGCAGACTCAATGGGAGAAAAAAGGAAATCACATTTCTGGGCAAAAGAGTTGAATAGACATTTGTCCAAAGAAGAAATACAAATGGCAAGAAAAATATGAAAAAGTGTTCAACATCTAGCAATTAAGGAAGTGCAAATCAAAACTATAATGAGATATCATTCCACACCTATCAGAATGACCATTATTAAAAAGACAGAGAACTACAAGTGTTGGAGAGGATGTGGAGAGATAGGAACACTTATTCACTGTTGATGGGAATGCAGAATGGTACAGCCACTGTGGAGGACTGTTTGGTAGTTCCTATAGAAGTTGAATATAGATATGTCATATGATCCTGCAATACCACTACTGGGTATATAACCAGAAGAACTGAGAGCCATGACATGAACAGACATCTGTGCACTGATGTTGACAGTGGCATTATTTACAATCGCCAAAATTTGGAAACAATCCAGGAGTCCATCAACCAATGAGTGGATAAACAAACTGTGGTGTCTTCACATGATGGAATACTATGCAGCTGTAAGAAGAAATGAAGTTGTAAAGCATATGACATCATGGATAAACCTAGAGGACATTATGTTGAGTGAAGCAAGCCACACACAAAAGGACAAATACTATATGATTGAGCTATTATGAAATAAAATAAATTGTGCAACAAATTGTATGATTCCATTTATATAAATGTAAATATAAATCTTCAACTTATGAAGATGAAATTAGGTTAGTGGTTACGTATGGCTGGGGAAGGAATATTAAGGGGTGTGGAGGTTTTCTTTTGGAATATTGAAATTGTTCTAAAATTTTTTGTGGTAATGAATGTACAGCATTGTGATTATACTAAAAACCATTGATTATACACTGTGGATATAGCATATGGTTTGTGAATATATCTCTATAAAACCACTTAATAAATTTAAAATGAAATGAAAATGGCATTATTTAATATAATTCACTGTCACTTTTTGAAAGACTTGACCTAAATTAATTTATTTAATCCTTAGAACAATCCTATGATATAAAACATTTATCATCTTTATTTTACAAAGAGGAAAGTGATACAAGAACAGGACAAGAAACTCGTTTAATTGGTAAGTGAGAAAACTGGGATTTGAATGTAGGCAGACTAGCTCTTTGAGGCAGGAGGGAGGTTTAAGGAAAGGAAACTGAGGAAGATCAGTAAATGAAATAAGATAGAACAATGTGTCAGTAGCTGGGTGAAGAAGTGTTTCAAGAAGGATAAAGTGGCCAATTATGCCCAATGTACTGTGGTCTTTACCATAAGGTAAAAACAAAGAATAGGATAGAATTTTAAAATGGAAGTCACTAGGGGACTCCACAATAGCAGGTAAGAGGAACAAAAGCCTGATGAGTACTGATTAAAGAGAGAATGTGAGGTGAAAATGTAGACACTAATAGACATTTCTTTGGAAAGGTGTTCTAGAAGATTCTAATCATATAGAATATACTTCTAAGCATCTTCCCTGGAACAGTTTGTAGCATGTTGGTGCTGAGAGTATATGGGTTCGGGTTCAGGTAGGTTTATAGATTTGTTGGTGGGAAGCTGTGTAGTTCTCTTCTGATTGCTTCCATTTTCTTAGTGAAATAAGAAGAAAGCTCATCAGATAAGGTAGAGTAATGGGAGGGGAATGTTTTCTGAGGAGAGAAGAAAATGTATGAACAAAATAGAAGGAAAATGTTGTTGGGCAAAACAGAAGATCCATTTGAGATATGAGCTAAGGGTCAGCATGACTTTCTTTCTCCAGCTTCATTCAGATCGCTGAGTTCTGAAAGATGGGATTGGTCCAGACAGAGTGCAAGGGGGTTAGAGTATATGCCAGGGAATATCATAGTGGTGGACTATAAAAACCAGGAGGTAAGAACACAAGGAGGTTCAAGAAGAGGCAAGAAACTATATTGCCAGAAAAATGTCAAGCCTTGGAAATATAGGCCTGTGACTTCTCAACCTGTAAATAATTGCCAGGGCCCCAAATCCAAAGGAAGGTGGCCGTGAACAGGGGAACCTCGTACCCAGTTTCCAGGAGTGAGTCCTATTTTACACACATTCTTCTGGACTAAAAATTAACAGCAGAATAAATTAGTCACTCTCAATCTCTTCTGGACAATAAGCTATAGGTTCGCCCTAGTGTGGGAATACAGCCCACACCAAGGGTATGCAAAAATACAAATAGTTGTGTTGCTGTGGAAGAAAGAGACCTTATATTTCTTAAATTCTTGCAATGAAGTAGAAGACTGTGCTTGAGGCATTTCATGTTTAACATGTAATTCAATCTGATTTGGTTTTAAAAACAACTCTATGAGAGTAATATATTCCTGATTTTACAAATGAAGATATGGAAAAGCTTAGCTTAATAGTTTGCCTTTGTCATAGGCTTATGAATCAGAAGATGTGTGATATCAACCCAGATCTGGCTGATTCAAAAAACAAACAACAACAACAAAAAAAGTAGAGTTTATCAGCAGAATATAGCCAAATAAACAGACAAATATATGGATAACCTAATAATTTACACTTAATTTTTTTAAGTATTTTCCTTTTTTTCTTTAAAACTGATGTTAAACTGGGTTCCAGGACTGATTTTTATCCTAAGGAAGTGGCAAATAGAGAATAATCCCTCTTGACATGGCTTGGAGACTTTAAAATTGAACATAACACACCAGAAAACCATCATTTACCAGCTGTCAACCAACAAGTGTGGCAGCCTTCGTTTAAGAAATTGATGATGAGACCATTTAGTTCTATTTTGCAACTTCATGGCTGCAGTGAGCGACTTTAAGGATGGAGAAGAGGCTCACTATTATACACCATGACCAAGCAATTCAAAACCTGTATAGAATGTACTATGAAGGGAATTCTAACTACAGCTCCAGAGACAAGAAGGAACAGAGGAGAGACAGAGGAAGGGATGAAAGAAGGGAGGGAAGAAGGGAGGACTCAAATTTACTGCACAGCAAATTAAATTTTATTAAAGCAAACACGTCTTTGATTCATGAATTGTGATCTTTTTTGTCTGAGATTATTCATGTGAAGATTTTTGTCGTAAGGGATTTTGATTTGTACAAATTGCTAGTCAAAATATGATTTCCTCTTACACAGATGAGTAATAACCCCTGTGATCCTCATTGTCCTCTCACAAAGGAAAGCAGCATGCTTGAGGCCCTGAGACAGCAGGGGACGCACCTGGCCCTAATCCCTTTCTCAGCCTCAGTAGTCCTGCCCTCGGCTACTGCTGCTCAGACCGGAATGGACACCTTGCTGCAAACTCCCCGGCCACAAGTTCTGCCAAACAGGAGCTATCGTGATTGTTTAGCCCAAAGTATCTCAGTCAAGAATTTTAATGTGGCAGGATTTTTTTTTAAAACAAGACTTTTGATTTTTATTATTCAAAAAAGCTTCGTTTTTTTAAATTTAGCTTTCTGACCCTGTGCTTGTGCCTTCAACACTTTCACAATGATTTTCTGCTCCTCAATCAGGAAAAATGGACAAATTCAGTACACAGAACAACCATAAGCTCTGCAGATGTGACTTTTGTTCTGGATAACCTCATAAGAACTCTAGGTCTCACAGCATGAATCCCTCGAGGTCTGCTTGAGCGCAAGCCAAATGCAGATTTTGTTGCCTTCCCAGCCTTCTTGGCATAAAGTTAATTCTATTACCAGGGTCCCAGGACAGCTTAGTTTTGTTGGAAGTCCTATTGTGGGACAGCCTGTGATGCTAAGTCATATGCTGGACCATTCTGAATGCCTCTAGGAACCATCCCTGGAAGAGGACAAACTGCAGGAATTTGAATGCAGAGCTGTAATTAGTAGCAAGAGAAAATTAAAAAACATTAAAAGCACACGTAAAGCAGAGGAACTATGAAGGAATCATAAAGGAAGGAAATTGTAATTAAGCAAAAACTTTAAGTAAGCAGCAGATACACCACAGAGTAAAGCTAAATAATGTAAAGAGAGTGGTAATTAGGCAGAAGTAGTGAAATCAGAGAGAACCCAGCAGAGCATTAAAGAACTGCCAGTGAGGGCCCCATGAAATATCCTCTTCCCCAGACCTGCATTGAATCCTAAATGACTCTTCCTTCTAGTGAAGTCTCTGTCAGCCTAGGGTGAAGCTTGGCTTCTGTTTTCTTTGTGTGACCAAGCTGTTCTTGCCCTTTGCCTTACGGTCACACATATAACCTTTTAATAAACCTCCATATTGGCCTGATGTTCTTACAAGCAAATATCCTAAATATGCGTTTACTATGTAATTAGAATGGCTTCCATCTTCCCACCAACAGTGAATAACCACCAAGTAGAGAGAGGACTCCCAGGTTTTAAATGGACCTGTATTTCTGAATCAGAGTTCAGATAATGAATGATGCATGACAAATCTTCCCAATTTCTTTCAGCCCTGCAGGTTTGCTCAGTATCTTATCTTACAAAAATCACTGATTGTTTTCTTTATGTAGTTTCAATGGCCCCCTGGGTGATATTCTTCACAGAACTTAACATTACTTTACCTACAGATCTACTCTTCTGTGTAGTAGAATTGAATATTTTATTAAAATGCCTTTCCCTGTGTGCTCATATAAAAACTATGCAAGACTCTTGCTTTGCTTCTTTCTTTCCTTTCTTTCCTTCCTTTCTTTGAGTTGGGTGGAAGAGGTGGAGAGGAGGTAGTGAGGGAAGCTGTGAGTTAAATCAGTCTTATCGATGAGGTGGCCCAATAATAATCCCCTGTTTCCTGGCGTGGTGTATAGACCTCCCTTTCCCGTCCAGGAGAGGAATCAAGGCACCTTCAGTGAAGTCTACATGAATTGAAGAGAGTCAAAGTGGAGGCGTGCTGAATATGCCTGAGTCCATGATGGGATGGAGGTGGATCATTAGACCAAAGTCATCCCACTCCTGCCCTCTGATGAAGGTTAGGGGGGAACCAGGAGCAATCTGCAATTGCCTCATGGCTACTTGCCTACTCAGCTGGAGATGTGTCAGAGCCAGGAAATGCCACTAGGTGAAGTCTTAGGCTTACTCAACACAGTAGACATCAAGTCTCCAGAACTACATACCTTTGTGACATTCAGTCTTTAGCGCTGCCTAGGGCACCAGCCCTTCAATAAGGATCCTATTTCAAAATTGGAAATTTCATATTAAGTTAGAGAGAAGCTTGGAAATTTTAATAGCTATCTGCAATCCCCTTATATTATCTATGAGACTAAAACTGTTGTAATCTCCTGAATTTGGTAGGACCAGGCAGGAGTGAGGGCAGAAATCTTCAGATGAGTGCTTACTCACACTGAACTGACATTCACCTCATATATCTCACCGGCATTGGACATTTAGCCCCTTAAGAAGGAATTCCTTGGGCTCCTGAAGAGCCATGCCAAGTACCAACACACAGTCAAGATTCACTATCATTTCCAGTCACCTTCTCTTTCAGTCACAAAGTAGGGGCATAGGAAATACCCTAAGGCATCCCATCTTCTATACCCATTTGTGTCAAATGTCTGATAAGACCCACTCCTCCTAAAACTTTATTCTGAAAACTACCTTATTTCTATCAAATAGGTAAAAACCTCCTGCCCTCTTAGCAAAAAGGCATTGCCACATTTTTGTGTATTTACTAAGCCTAGGTTCATCAACGCATAGCTCATTTTGGCCTAGCTGCTTCTATACCTTCACAACCAGGGATGCATAGAGGATCTTAGGAATAGTTATAAATCTTTTATTTATGTCTTGCAAGCCAATCCCTCCAGAATGCTCCCTCTCCAGTCTGGTGTATTGTGATTTTTATGTGATGCATCTCAGCTTTAACACAGCTCACATTCCACTCGTGAAGGCAAAGTACAGTGAGCCTGGCTCACCACACCTCCTTTAATCTCTCCTTCCATTACCTAGATGCTGAGAAGCTTTAAAATTAAAGCTGCAGCAGGTAAGGGAAAAGATACATCTCATACATTTCTATTCTCATATCCACCTTTTATCTCATCCCTGAATGTTTTAAATTTCAATGATTTTAATGACAGTTAAAATGAATAAGACTCTAATGACTCTATCAATCTCCATTTATATTAGACAAGTATACAATCCAATTTACATAAATATCATACTTTCTTTAAAAAGGAAACACTAGTATATCATACTAAAGAGAATATCTCATAAGAGGTATTTTAGTATAATATCCTCAACTCTGAAACACTTCATCTGAAATTATCTGAAATTATCAGGTACTCTCTATTTTAGGGGTCAGAGAGTTTCTAAAATGTTGAAGCAAAAAAATTGTAAAAGTAGGGGACACTTCTGACTACTCTACTTTCATATTTTTGAAATCTGCATTTATCAACAAAAAGTATACTTTCTTGCGTTTCAAAATCAGATATTAGTTCTCAGAAGATTTTAAACAATTATTAAGAAGTGATTTAAATTTTAAATATACAGAGTATTAATATATGCATTGAATATAATTATCAGCAATAATCAGGTCAGATACACAAAGTAAATAACTCGGTCTCTTTATATTTAGATCACGGTGCAGTATAATTCGGGCTTGAGATTTTAATTAAAACAAGCCCTCATGTGTAAATTGTAATTTGTATATTTTTAAATAATTGGAATATAAAAGCCACTGAGTGCCAGCAATCCAACTGAAGGGATTCAAATTCAACTTCCCGTCAAGTCCTTTGAAAGGCATCCATGACTAGCTCTGATAAACCATACATGCTGAACCAAAATAATGCCAATCTTCCCTTTCAATTTACGGAATTTCATTCAATTGTATTGTCTATAGGTACCAATCAAATCATCAAAAATCCCTTCATTGCCTTATTTAACATCTATCTAAAATGTTTCAAAGTGATTCCAACTCCAGGATGGATTGCTTACTACCACCAATATCCAGAATATTTACTGAAATCTACAAAATCCTTTACTCTCTTACTTATAATTTCCATGGCCAACACTGCAAGAGAGTTTTCCTATTGAAAAGTGTCAAAGTCAATAAGAGCTGCCAAATTCCTGTTCCTAAAGAAAGTGAACTATCAGCCTTGTTGCTATAAGGTGGTAATTTCAAAGTGAAAAAGGAGTGAAAGATTTGAAGTGACAATGGAAAATATGTTCCCTTTGCCTCTAACAGCTGCACTTCAAGTTGATGTGTATAAGAAATATAATAGTTCATGTACTTTGAACTAAAAGGGAAAAAATGCTCCAAATTCAGGGTCAATTTGAATTGGTGAACATCTCAGGCACTGTCTTACCAACAACCGCTCATTTTTCCCAGGACATGCCACTGTCTCTACCACTACCTCATCCAGATGGCTACCTTAGGATATGACATATTCTTACCTGACACCACCTCTTGAACCCAGGTGATTGGCCCAGGAATATACCTGATTCATGCTGCTCTGAGTAAAGCTTTTCCCTGGGATTATTTTGGACTGAAACTGAGAGAAAAGGTCAGCCCTTTATGTTGATAGAAGATATAACATGGAAAATCTCATGTGTTCTTAGTGCCCCATATTCAACTCCCTGGGGAGAAAACTAGAAATGACAGTAGAGACATACAGAACATCAGAGAGGAGAGAGATTATAACTTGGTGGCATCCAAATCCCTGGTTCCAGCTGCTTCTGAGGACCAGCTACTTCTCTGAAGCTTGGTTGCTCAGTTCTTCCCTGGGTTCTGGGTGGTAATTTTGTGTTGTATTATGGCCAGTTACAACTCAAAGAGCCCAAATACATATGCATGTGTGAGTTACAAAATATGTATTATGTAATTTCAATGATTCTGCATCCAAGTTAAATGCTCTTGTATTTGCGTTTAAAACTGGTAATCCACGGTATGAAGATGAATAGTAAAATTCAGGCTGATAATTTAAAATTGTGATTTTTTTTCCACTTGCAATGACATTAAATAAATTTTTCAAAAAAATTTTTAGGAGGAACCAGAGATTGAACCCAGGACCTCATACGTGGGAAGCAGGAGCTCAACCACTGAGCTACATGCATTCTCCAAATAAATAAATTAAAAAAAAACACCATGATGTCAAGAGAAAGTGTGGAATAAAGGGAAAATCTTTAGACTTTTATGCCCTTACTGGCACTTTTTTCCTGCTCTTTGAACAAAGAGCCTTATATATTCCTTTTGCACTGGACTCCACAAATTATAGGAGGTTAAGAGCACATTCTTCTTTGTGACCATGACTCAGGAGAGTCCCCAGCTTCCACCCTCTCCTACCCATTAGAGTTGAGCCTACCTTTCTCAGTATTCCATGCAGTGAGATTCTTAAAACAGGTGAGATTTACTTCTCCTTGGCTTATTTTCTGTTCCAATAGTTTTATCTTTCTTAGAGAAACACAGATTAAAGTTTAGTTTGGGGCTAGAATTTAAAATATTATGTCTCATTCATGTTGATTAACCAAACTATCTTTATTTACCCAAGGCAGAAAATTGTAAATGAAAATATACTCAATAGCTAAACTCAAAAAAATTCATTTTGACCCTTATTTTACTTTTATTTAAAATAAAATATTGTTTTGGAAACTTCCTATGTTTCCTTTTCCTTCATAACCTATACTTTGTAATTTTCCAATGTAAACACGAGGGGAATTTAATGATAGTTGAAGCAATTGACTTGCTTTCAATATAATCTTTAACCAACAATTCAAATAACGCTGACATTGAAAAGGAACTCAACAATTTGCATCTCTGAAATCAGAAGTTATAGGTTCTGCTGGGCAGAAAGTATGCTAATTGGCCTATTAATGTCTTGAGGAACACTTTCCCTTCATTCCACAGTCAGAGGCCCTCACCGGTCACTTGTTCTTAAATAGTCAAAGAAGTAATCCCAATGTGGTACCTAATTTCTGCTAGGCATATAGGGATAATGCCCATGATAGACCTTACATGAAGGTAAACTTGAATTACATATTGAGTTCCCACTCTGGTAGTCAGCAAATTCTGCCTCACTAGCGGAGAGTCCCTTTCTGCAGAAGCCTCTCTAAAGAACAAAATGCCTTCTGAGTCCAAGAAGTGGAACAACTTGGGTGCTGGTTAAAAATTGTAAGATTTTTACAATTGAACAGAGCCCTTTTCTGGAGACTGGCATCATTTCAACACTACCTTAGATATCTCCAAAACCATCTTTGCCTCTCCACCATGAGACAGACAAGACAGTCCTGCTTTTCTTGACTTAAGACTCAATTTTTAATAACTTCACTCAGGGTAACACTCTCTGCTTTTATTGAAAGGCCATGCAAAGGACGATATTCTGAGAGCTAAGCCTGCTGGCTCTATCATTCCAGACTAACACAGATAGAGTGTCAGCAATAATAGCAAAGGTTATTTTCATTACTTAATGAGAATTTTTCAAAACCCTGAGTTCATGTAGATGCATTCCATTCAATACTTGTGGCTATATCCCTTCTGCTTTTTTTTTTTTTTTAACTAAAACACAAAATATGCACATTCATTCTGCTGAACCTGGATTTTCTGGAGGGTTTTTTCCCCCTGTAAGATATACACACACACACACACACACACATACATACTATTTTCTTCAAACTGCCTTGATCTTTCTGTGTATTCCTATAAAATGTTATAGCAAATGGGAAGCGGCTGTGGCTCAATCAGTAGGGCTCCCGTTT
>JAKSZT010053792.1:5262825-5444737 GCA_026826555.1 Tolypeutes matacus
TTTAAAAAAAATGTTATAGCAAATGGTGAGTATTTATTAATTTATTAAACTCAGGAAACTTCAGCATGTAAACATCTTGACCTAAATAAACTAATAAATATTTTAGTAATGGATTTGGGGAGCTAGCTCAAATGCCAATATCACTAAAGGCTCAGTTTCTCTGATAGGATTTGATCATATGAAAGCAAATTATAAAGAAATATTCCATATATGTAACATAATGACTCCTTATTATTAAATGTAACTACTTAAAATTACTTGGAGAATAATTTGAGATGTAATATATTCCATACAACAATAGCACCATTATTCAAATTAAACAGCATTGAATCTTTTTTTTTAAAATTGTGCTACCAGGTTTGGTTAATTGGAAATCCATATGGAAAACAAAATACACCTATTTCAAACCATAAAAAAATAAATTCTAAGTAGATTGTAAATCTAAATGTAAAAGTTAAGACAATAAAATATTTAAAAGGAAACATAGGAGGACACATTCATGTTTTCCAAACAGAGCTATATGAAATATATATATACAAATTAAAATTGAGAACTTCTGCTCATTAAAAAAAAAAAAAACTATTAAGTAAAAAGGCAACACACATAATGGGAGATGATAGATATAACACATTTATCCAGTAAAGAGCCTATATCCAAAATATATAAAGAACTATAAATCAAAACAAAAAAGACAATTTGGTAGAAAATGGATAAAATGACTTAAACAGGCACTTCACAAAAGAGGCAAATGTATATGCTGTATATGAAAAAGTGGAAACCTTGATCATTGAATCATGATAATGCAAATTAAAAGCACAATGCAATACCACTAAATACCCTCAAGAAAAAAAATATCCAGTTTTGGCAAGGATGTAGACTACCCAAAACTCTCATACTATGTTGGTGGGAGGGTAAATGGAGACACACACTTTGGTAAACTGATAGTATCGATTAAGGTTGACCATATATCCACCCTATGACCCTAAAATTCCACTTCTAAGTATAAAAGATATGTGTGATTATTGCCACTAAAAGACACAAAAAAGAACATTCATTAATAATAATAATAGCCAAAAATGGGAATGAGCCAAATGTCCATCACAAATAGAACGAAAAATAAGTAGTGGTATATGGACATAATAGTACACTAGACAGTTTTACTCTTCAATAATATATTTTCAGAAGCAACCACAACTATGTACAACGATATAGACAAATCTCAAAACATAATTACAAGTAAAAGAAGCCAGACACAAAAGAGTAAATGCTGAATTCCTGTATATCAAGTTCATGATTGTTTCTTGATTGGGGTGTTAGTTTACATGGATGTGTTCATTTTGAAAAAATTTCACCAAATATTATACCTATAATTTATGCACTTCTCTGTATGCATATTAGATTTCAATTTAAACATTTACAAAAAAACCCTCTACCACCTGGAGAGTATATATATTCTTAGCGGAATGTTTTAACACTTTGCTGAGTCATATTATATAACATCATCACTATCTAAAAAAAGAGGTGACTGTACGTTTGTGTGTGTGTGTGTTTGGGAGAGAGTTGTCTTTTGTGGGTCTCAGCATAAGACATAAGAGTCATTATCCTCAATTCATATTGCTAATTCAAGTGAATCAAACATTTGAACTATTTTTATCTGCCTTCCTTTTATCTTCAGAGTTAGAAGGCTAATACGATTCAAGTTCAACCTTTTTTTTTTTTTTCACTCTGCTTCACCTGTTCTCTACCTTTAATTGACTTGATCTGAAAGTAAGAGCAGAGAGCCATTTTAGGATGTGAGTTTATAAAATCAAATACATTTTTATAGTTCACAATATTTTCAAATTTGAGAAATTTAACCCTAGCTTCAGATTTTTCACATCCAGGAGTCTTAGCCATAAATTTACTATTCTCTGACGACACTAATTTAGTCATTATTCATTTTCTGTCAAGGTATTCATAATTTAAATTACCTCTTCTACACACTTTCCTAAACCTGCCCCCAAATAAATAAAACTAATTATCATGACAATTTCTGGAACTTTCTTAAAGGCAAGAGAGACTTTTGCCTCTTAGGAAAGCACTGATTCCTGAGGAAATGAGGTCCATTGGTGCACCCTCTACCAAAGTTTATCCAGGGCCCTTAAGCCTGAGCAGACTTGGTCAGGTTATCTAAACTATATGAGCTGTTCCATTTCTACACCATCTCCTCATTGATAAGATGGGTGATAATAATACCTACCTTTAAGCATAGCTCTGAAAATTTAATTAAGGTGGCAAAGCATCTGGTATTGAGAAAATGTTCCATAAATGATGCCTATTATTTATCCACTAGAGCGGAAGCTCCTCAAAGCAGGTAGCCGTTCTTCGGTGTGTTTCTCCCTCTAACCTACAAGAGACGACTTTTAATATAGTCCAACAAGGTTTCCACTTCTTTGTGTCCCTTGGGCTGCTGCTGAGCTTCTAAGTAACTTTGATTTAAAAGAAACTCCAGAGTCTCCATTTCTGAGCACACTGCTTTTTCAGTGTCCCTGTCTCTTGCACACTGCCTGTGCATATGTAGCAAAGTCATAGGACGTGACTAGTGACTCACACACAAAAGCTCCTTTAAAAATTATGACATCTGATTTACATAAAGAACATGTACTTTGAAATTATAATCCAATTATAATATATAGAGATAAAATAATATAATCTATAGCACAGGATTCATTTTAACCCTGCATTTTGCTTTAAGAACAAACCAAATAAATTACTAAGCATACAAAGGCAAATTTTTTTCCTAATAGCCAAATTCATATCGATCTTAGTCTGGAGACCTGGAGCAAGTAACCCTGTGTTTCATGTTTTCAAAAATAACAAAATTGCCTGCAGACCCATCAGAAATATCAAACAAACACAAAGAGAAAAGGCCTTCCCTAATTTCAAACTATAAATCGAGTAATTCAATTAGGTATGTTAGAAGAATCATTTCTAACAATTCATATTAGTTTTGATATCCTCGGAACAATGATTTTTCTCCAATTCATTTCAATTACTCCACATACATCACATCTTGTAACTGAAAAAAAGGCTATGTGATGTATGCACACTTTCAAAAGAATATTCATTATTTTAATAAAATAATGAATAAAAAAAGAACCAATATTTGCTAGTGCTGGCTTTTAGGATATTATTCCCCCTACTGTCACTTTTATTGATTGCACTGGCTATATTACTTTATGGAAATAGTCTCTCATTCCACAGACTTCTAGAAGTTAATTGAGAGTGAGGTCAGTGGAGACAGAATCACAGCATTCAAGAGCAAAAGTCCTGCTTGCATCCCCCAAACCTGACCAATTCTCTATGTGCCAGGTGATCTGGGTCTAAGGAGAATTAGAAGAATTTGTGTAAGTTTACAATCACAGTTGTCCTCACATTCTTGTATTTCACTGCCATGATGTAAACTCTCCTACTCTTTTCTGAGAGAAGAGACTCTCCCTAAGCCTCTCTCTTTTGGTCTAACACTTTCCATAGGCCAGTAGAAAGAAGCCACAAGAAATCACACTGCATACACACCCCTCTATCTTGCCCCCTCTCAGTCCTGGGGTTAGTCTTCCAGACCCTGTGTGTAACCAGAAAGACAGTAACCCATATAGCACGGATTAAAGGAGACAAGTGGGTCTCATTTTACCTCCCATAAAATGACCTAATGCCCACCTGTTTTGCACAAAGAAGTCTATGCTATTTCTTAAAATGTCCACTAGAGAGTGCAATTTCTCTCTGGTTTGTTGAGAATGACACCAAGGGATATTAAAGGTGATCCCTTCCAACCCTCCTATCCCAAACGCTCCACCTAAATTAACTATTCAATTTCAGAGATTAAAAAAAAAAATAGAAAGTCACATTTAATGGGTCTAGTGGGCAAAAAAAGGAAAGAGCAGCAACTGAACACCATTAGTTCAAGGGCAGAATAATTTTTTTTTTTTTTTTTTAGGATAATTTCTTAGCCTGGAAACCTTCAACCTCAGGATGAATGTGGCTGGCACCGTAGGCACCATGAATTGTCTGTGCTACCTACATGCATGCGCACACAATCCCCACTTCTGGCAAGGTTCTTGGGGAAAGTTGGAGGAGTAGCATTGAATCTCAGGGCAGTACCCAAATAGGATAGATGTGACAACTGCAACAGCCCTGTTTGACCACAGGAACTCAGCCCTTTTTATGGGAGCTCTTGTCCACCAGTCCCTCTGCTCCTATATATCAGAGCAGGAAGCCTCACACTGGTGTTTACTCCAAGAGTTTGTTAATGCAAAAGCAGGCTTACTTGTCAATGATGAATCAGTAGTATAGACTATTAACTGTTATGTTTTGGGATTCAGACCACATGTCCACGCAGACTGTGGCTTTAATGTTAGGAAATCAGAATGTCCACTACTCTGTGCAAACTTTGTTAAAGCAAGCTGGGAGGGACAAACTCCAGGGATGGAAAACAGATAATTGATACTCCTTACTAAGAAAATATAATTGGAATTTTAACAATAATAATTTTAGTGTAAGGCTTATAATCTTGTCCAGTCTGTATGCTACCATTTCTTTAACTGAAAATTCATGTATGTATTACAAATGCCTTTCCATATTCTGCGAACACACTCCATGTAACCTGTTAAAAAATATATGCATATATATGTGTGTATATATCTATGGATATATAGTCACAAAACCAAGCCCACTGTACAATTACAACCTGTTTTACATTATGGTATTAATAAATTGTATTTGTTACCACTTGTTCACCTTTATGGGCTGGCCACTTGTCACCTTTATGCCACACCAGAAATCTCTGAAAGAAGCATTGCTCCATCAACTGAGATGTTGCAGACTATCTTGCTTTTCCTGCCCCAAACTTAGTAGTAGCTACCCTCAGAGAAAGCTTGGCTCATATTAGAAAAAGAGAGTACAAAATCCTGAAATCTGAGTCCTAGGCTGCATTTTAGGTGACTTCACACCATCACAGGCAATAAACTGCCTAATATTAAAATAGGTAAAAAATGATTTCAGTAACACAGGAGGAAACACCCAAAATCAATATTTCAGGAAACTAGTACTCTCCAGGATTTTCTTAACAGTGGGTGTTTATTACTATGCATGTTGCTCTCCAATGAAGGGGCTCCCCTGAATGGTATTAAAGTGGGTTAAAATCAAAGAAATGAGTCCCCTAAAATGTCAGAAAGCCATAATGGGGTGACATTTACACACAGCCAAAAACTGGTTCATTTCTGGTTCATTTATACTATATTATCAAATACGAAACAGAATATTTTCTTAACATACTTTGGAAAAATGTCTTGGCTCTCAGTCTCTGTTAATAAAGAAGCAATTCAATAAAATAAAGTCCATTAGTTTCACTGATTTACTAGTCCTGTCCTACAGGAGGTAACAAGTTCGGTACAGGTGGCTAATGTTTGGAGGGATCCAGGATATCCCTTGGTTTTCCCTTATTCCTAAATAGAAAAATGTATTGCCATTTTCTTATTTACTTATTTATACTGGTGGTGGTTACATATGCTATTTCATCCATAGGTTGCAGAGAAACTTTTTTCTCATAAATTAAACTAGTTTGAGTTATTTCTATTCATACCAAAGGATTTTAATTATTTTTAAGTTGGTCTCGAGTAATTAAAAAAATAAAACATCCTTAGTGTTATAATAAAGGAAGGTCATGTTTGGAGAAGCAGCTATTTTCTGAAAGAGTCTACAAGAATCGGAATCCTCAGGCATCTTTTCAAAATTAATCATTAATTAATTTTCATGTCTGAGCATTCCCACAAAGTGGAGAAGTCAAAGGTGAAAAGAGGTTAGCCTCCCCTGTCCTCTTCATAGGTCTCTTAAATGAATTATTAAAGAGGAAAAGATATTACACAAAAAATTTCTTTCTGGACTTCATTTAAAATTATTTCTCTCCATCTATCTGGACCTTCTGAGGAAACTTGCCTAGGAAAAATGTTGACTTCAGTGCCTGTAAAATCTTCTGAATTGCTTTTTACTTAGGGTTCTTAATGCAGGAAATTCATCAGTACAGCAACAACTTTTAAAATAAACTCCTAAAATACTTGCCTGTTATACTTATGAAATTGGCCCAGGCCAACCAAGTCCTCTGCTCCTGAGACCCCCCATCTGGAACAAAGTTCTAGACCCTTCAGAAAACGGATCTTAATACAAATACTTGCAGAGGCCAGCCAGCAATAAATGGTTAAAGCTGACTAGTAATAACAGTAGGGGGAGGCAAGCTCTGGGGGACCGCCCCACATCTGCCCCATGTCCTGTTTACCAAGTCATATAGTTCATTGCCAGATCTTCCTCTTTCTCAACATCACCTGGTTTGTATGCAAGTTTATTGTATGGATGTCAGATGTGCAAAATGGGATTGATCATACAGTCCATTCATGACACATTTTCTTCATTTGTCTTTACAAGAACCCGATTTTGTTCTTCACTTATAGGTTACTCATTTTTATTCCCTTCACCCCATACAATCTAATTTCTCTTCCTCTCTATAGGCTCAAACTAAAGTATTTAATATTTGTACTTTCAATCCAACCTCATTATTTTTATTTGTGTGAGTGTCTTTTTATTTGTGTGTGGACATTATGTTTGTATGTTTATTTTTATATAAAAAGGATTGAACTAGAAAAAGTATGTTTTTGAGATCTGTGTGGCTAGATGTCTACATAGTTAATTTTTCCTGACTGCTGTATGCTCTGCATTTAACGTAATCATTCCCCAGTTCTTTGCTACCACACATAATGCCTTAATAAATATTTTCATAAATGCCTCCTGGTGCTTATGTGTGAGAATTTCTCTAATGTTTAAGATCTATACAGTAATGACTTAATTCCCCTAAGTACTTTTTTTTTTAAAGCTACCTTATACCCCTACCAGCAGAGTGAGAGTTCCCCTGCCTCCCCACATATTCACCAGCACTTGCTATCCAACTTCCTATATTTTTGCACTTTAGTAAGCAGTTTCTCAGAATTTCAATTTGTGGCTTTTATTATTTAACAATTAAACTTCTCATCTCTTTTTATATTAGACTATATCATAACCTTAAATTAATCCTTGCCTATTTTTCTATGTGTGCCCTTTTCCTTGCTTATGTACAGGCATGTATTTTGTTATTCACCTTAAATTTTGTCTCTGGTGTCCTTTGTTGTCCTTTAAGAACTGGCTGGAAAGCTAAAATGCACACCTTCCCAGAATCCATTGCAGCAGGAAGTGACCAAATAACCGTTCATTTTTATGTAATAAAATACATTAATGTTTCCCTTTATAGTTTATGCTTTGAAAAATATAATTCTAAATTTTTCTACATCCCAAGTTACAAAAGAAGGTTTCCTACATTTCTAATAGCTTTAGAGTTTTACCTGTCACATTTAATTTTTTTAAATCTATCTGCAATCCAACTTAAATTTTCTACTTATATTGATCCAATGTTCCCAACACTATTTATTTAAAATTTTAATCCATTATCCTAAGATCAAACACCAAGTTTGTGTTTCTTTTAATTTCCATTGCTTTAAATAATATCTTAATACCAAATAAGATTTGTGCCCCCTCATTGCTCCTCATTTTCATTTCTAAATTAGCTTAGTATTTATAGACTTCTATTCTTCCATATAAATTTGGGAATCAGTTTGTTGAGATGCACACACACAAAAATTTTTGCTAGAATTTTAGTCCAATTGCCTTGAATATTTAAACTATTAAATCATCTCATCCTCGAACATCCTTTAGCTCTAGAAATTCAGGTCTTTTTTTATATGGTTTACTTAGGAAGGTGTGATGCATTTAAGTCCAAGATACATTATATGATTTTGTTGCTGTGAACATTGGGATTAACTACTCAAAAGCACTCAAAACCTTTTTTCTCTTACTTCTACACTAGGGACTGGAAGCTACAAAGCTCAACTTCCAGGCTCCACTGCAGTATGAGGGCCCCAACCAAGTCTGGCAAAAGAGAGAAAGTCCTTGGGAAGGGGTTTTCTTCCCCACCATGCCCTAGAAAACCCAAAGTCTGATGAAGAGAACGGACCAAACTGATAGCCACCTGAGATGCTGAGTAACTTTTATACCTTTATTTAAAACACTTGGACCATAGATGTGTACTCAGTAAAATCCCGACACTGAGATTTCTTCAACCCAGTTTCTTCAACAAAAGAATTACAAGGAAAAGAGTTGAGAAAGGAACATAAAGACTGTAAAGCAACTTTAGAGATAAATCAACCAAAGGTAATGTTTGGACCTTATTTGGACCTCAGTTCAATCATTCAAACTGGAAAAAACAAGTATAAGACAATGAAGTAAATGTGAACATTCAATATTTGATGTTGAGGAATTGTTACTAGGTATCATATGGTATTATAATTATTCTTAAAGGGTTCTTATCTTTTAGAAACATATACACGGAAATATTTATAAATGATATATTTATAAATAATGCCTGGGGTGTGCTTCAAATTAATCTGGAGACCACATATTGTTAATTATTGAAGTTGACTGATAGGTACATTGTTCTCACTATATGCTCTATTATGTGGATGTTTGATACTTTAATTCTAAAAAGTTTCCTTATAAAAAGTCTTAATCCTTTGTGTTTTTAATATTTTTTAATCACCTCTATTCATTGATGGGTCCATTGTTTGCTTCATAAGTTTTGTTCTTCTTTTCCAAGATGTAAATCTTCCTCAACAATTTCAGGTAACCTTTGATTGTCTTTTCATATTATCAATGAACATCTAAATTGATAATTATAAGTATATGACATGAATTTAATTTGCCTTTGGTAGATAAGTTTGTCCAACAATCTTCTTCTTTGACTAGATAGGAGAGCTACAGGCTCTGTGTAAATTGATAAAGTGGGTGAATGAACATTCAGGCTTTATATAAAAATAAGACAAACCAAGAGGTATTCATATTAGTGTATTTCTCTCCTTGGAAAAAATGACCATCCCTTAATTTTCTCCACTCATACATCTGTTGTGGTTATCTGGAACTACCATAGATATATTCTGTTCCTCTCTAGTTCAAAGTCCATTGTAGAAACTCCTACCAGGCACTATCTTTAAAGAAAAATTATTTAGTTTGAACCTAGGGGAAACAAATGACTTTATATTACAGACAACATGTGAATACACTTTTAATTAAGTATTCTAATTTATATCTCATGTACCACTCTCTTTCAGAACTGGTTTTCTCCAAACTTGGAGCTTCTTTGAAGTTATGTTAGAAAAAAATGTCTCCCACTGATTGTACATTTTTCTTTTTTTTTCCTGTGGCTCCCTCTGTTACAATTTTTTTTTTCAAAAAAGAACCCAAATGATTTTCTAAAGTCTGGAGATCTATATAAAACAACCATGCCTCATCCCCATGAAATACAACATTTAGTACCCCTTTCTTGTCATTTCATGAGAAGGTAACTTATGCTCTTGGCCCATGAACTTGATCAAGATGCCTTTGTACATACCAGTAGATATTTTAGATATATTATCAAGAAGCAAGACCTGGGGGTGGAAATCCTTAGACTTCTGCTTGTGCACTTGAGGGAGGGAAACAAGGAGGGTTAATTGTCAACAAGAAAATGAGGACCAGCAAGAAGGAATCTCCTAACTTTTAGCACAGCACCGATTAAGGGAAGAATGACAGGCTAGCAGTCAAGCACTGGCCAATCATTTATCATCACTACAGAGATCAGGATTTTTATAAGACCAGTGTGTTGTTCCCTAACCAGGCTGATTACACTTACCACGCATGAATCAATAACTCTCGTTATAAAGTATTTAGATGCATAGTTAGGAAATCCCACATCTTGCAATGACAGATACAGGGTGTTTTAAATTTTGTCAAAACTTATAAACGTTTACTGGCAAAATGTAACCATAATGTGAACTATTGACCATGGTTAGTAGCAATGTTTCAATATTTGTAAATCAATTGTAACAAATGTACCATACACATGTAAAATGTTGTTAATGGGGGAGAGTGGGAGAGTGGGAAGTGTTTGGGTAAATGGGAATCGCTTATATTTTCTATGTGAATTTTCTGTAACTTAAAGCTTCTTTGAGGATAAAGCGGGAAAAAAAAAATAAGACACCGGGGAAGATACGGAAGAAATTGTCATGTACGTAAAAGATAACAGGGAAATGGATGTGGCTCAAGTGATTGGGCTCCTGTCTACCATATGGGGGGTGCAGGGTTCGATTCCCAGGGCCT
The DNA here is from genome assembly GCA_026826555.1 of Tolypeutes matacus. Taxonomy (NCBI): domain Eukaryota; kingdom Metazoa; phylum Chordata; class Mammalia; order Cingulata; family Chlamyphoridae; genus Tolypeutes; species Tolypeutes matacus. The sequence continues at coordinate 5,273,071 of JAKSZT010053792.1, forward strand.
TCTGGTGAAAGGCAAGTTGGCCCACATGGTGAGCTGACCCACACGAGTGCTGGCCCAGGCAGGAGTGCTGGCCCACGCAGGAGTGCTGACCTGCGTAGACAGCTGGTGCAGCAAGATGACGCAACAAAAAGAGACACAGAGGAGAGACAATAAAAGACACAGCAGACCAAGGAGCTGAGGTGGCACAAGAGATTGAGCGTGTCTCTCTCCCACTCTGGAAGGTCCCAGGATCAGTTCCCGGTGCTGCCTAAAGAGAAGACAAGCAGACACAGAAGAGCAGACAGTACGTGCAAAACAATGATTGGGGCGGGGGGAGAAATAAATAAATAAAATAAATCTTAAAAAAAAAAAAAAAGATAACAGGCCTTACAGTGGTAAAAGACACAATGAGAAAAAATTTTTTATTTTATTTTTATTTTTTATTTTTTAAATTTTAAAAAAATTTTATTTTAATTTTTATTCTTTTTAACTTTTGTTTTATTTGTAATTCTTTATATTATTTTTACTTGTTTGTTTTTTTTTGGCTTTGTTTTTGGGGACGTTTTGGATCACAGAAGGATCACAACTGTGGCAAGGGAGGATCAGTGGTGTGGGGTGTCATGTATGGGGAGGGTGCAGCTAGGGCATGCCTCTATGGCACATGAATATGTGCGAGTGGTCATGGGGCACTGTCTTGGTGGGTGGAGACCCACACAGTAATCGGCAAATAAGTAGTTTATACTGAGGGTGTGACAAAGAGGCTTATAGATGAGGGAAAGATAACGTCCCCGCATGCACATACGAATGTCTCTAAAAAAGACAGTACAGGGCAGGGAGAAGTCTGAGGTTTTTCCCTTATAGATTCAGTAAGATCATCTCAGGTGCTTTTATTAGTTACATTGGTTTTGGCCAAAAAGAAAAGAATACCCAACTGAACTTACTTTAACAAAAGTGGAGGTTACAGGAAGGACATTACAGACTGTCGTGGTAGAACCACGGAGCAAGCAAAGCCAGGAAGCAGCTGGGGTCTCTGGGACTTGAGCCATCTGTCTCCCACCTCTGACTCTCACTAAATGCTGACGTTGTTTTTCTCTCTTGCTGCTGATCAGACTCTCTACATGATGGAAATCAAAGATGTTGTCATCCACAAGGTTTGCAACCTACAACACCAAAGTAACCATCATCTGGCCCAAGGGCTGGAACAACAGTCTACCTTGGATTTTTTTTAAAATGTCATTAATTTTGAAACAGTTCTTTTTTCCTAAGGTTTTCAAAGTGTGAAATCATGTGCCCTGCAAGTGTAATTAGGGTCTTTTAGTTGCCAAGGAACTAAGATTCGCTGTTCCACGTGGAGAGTGACGTGTTGTGCAGCAATGGGACTCAGATAGCAGCCCTGCAGGTCCCTCCAAACCTGCTGGGGCATCTGCAAGGTCCTCCTTTTCCCAACTAAATGTCTAAGGGGAACTATGTTTTCTTCACATATCTCAACAAAACAACATATTGCGACAGGCTGAGCAGAAGCACATATGAGAATCCTGTTGCCCTCTCTTAAGCCAGGAATTAGAGGCTTACAAACATGTGAAATAGTGGAACTCTTCTCACTAACTGTTTTTTTGTTGTTGTTGTTTTGGGAAATAGAGCAATTTTTCATTGAAAACTATGTTATTTACATTAATATGTAAAGACTTTCTTATTTATTAATTATTTATTTATTTATTAAATTAATACTTCAAATTAATGTCCTGAGTACTGTTGTGGCAATGGATGTAGGCCATTTTAAATCAGCACACACCACTCAGAACTGAGTGGGAGAGAATGTGGTCTACAGTGTGAACTGTGGTCTATGGTTGGTGGCAAGGCTCCAGGATGTGTAAGTTCATTGAGGTTGGTGGGCCACACTATGGGAGATGTTTGTGTTGGATGTGGTGGGAGGTGTGGGAGGTGGGCAACATGGGAATCCGAGTGGGTTCCGTATAATATTTTAGGTAATCTAAGCACCTCTTAAAATATATGTATATATATATATAAAAAATAACATTTTTGTAAGCAAATACACATATATGCATATATATTTATATATCATTTTACAAATGTTTGTATGTATTGTGAGAATTTTGATTTTTACCCATAATAAAATAAATAAATAAATAAATAAATTTCTTTATTACAAAAAAAAATATTAAATTAATACTTCAAAATTTTGTGTTGTTTTATTATAGACATAAAGAATTCATATAAATAGGAAGCTTTGGATCCTCATGTTTAAGAGTGAAAAGGGCCTGAGATTAATTTAAAAGGGTGAGACCTGCTGCTGTGGGGATTTAGAGCATGGAAATGGAGACAGCCACCAGGTTAAAACACAATAAAAGCTGTGTGATTGGAACAGGAACCCTGGTCCAAGCCTCATAAAGATGAGAACAATAAGGTTATTCAGAATTGAATGTATCTCAGAAGTAGGGTTTATTCTTATATTCTTCTGCAACAGGAATTCTTAGACCTGCCAACCACCTTTTTTTTTTCATCATTGTGGTTTAGCCCTCCTCCATTATGACTTTTACTGTTTCTTCTACTTCCAATACAGATACTATATAACTTATTGTCCAATCTAGGATACTTTTGAGAATAAAAGGAGAGTTTATTAAAAATTACACCAGGAGAACAGGCTTAAACTGACCAACATCTTCATTATCCTGTCTAGTAACTACTTAACAAAAGCAGAAATGCTGAGTCAAAGATATAAAAACTGGTTTTGGATTCAATTTATGCATAATTGTATCAGTGATATCTTCACCAATGATTGCAATAACCAAGAACTGATTAGGTTTCAAGATTGTGTTTCTGTATTTGCACAGTGAAACATTTTGATTTTTAATTTGAGTTCTGAAATTCAATAGTCTCATTCATGTTCAGGTTTGTTAACTTAACTCCAAGAGAAAAACTATACTATGAAATATTGCATGTGTTTAATCTTTTTAAAGTCGTGCTTTAAAAAGAGTAGGTTTCACTAAGTTTGTTTGATTAGATTTAGTTAACATATTCCTGGGGATGGGACTGTGACCTTGATTGGGGGCGTGGCCAGTGCATCAGCACAAGCTCATTGCTGAGAGGAGCAGGATCCAGAGAGATGGATTTAGAGACAACAGATCTTCAGGAACTCAACTGAAAGTCTCCAGGTCAAGGTAAGTTGGCCCTTGGCTCTGGGATATTTCCACTGTCCCATTTATCTCTTTGGTGACAATTTTTCAAATGCCTTCACTTTTAGGTTTAAAGAAGAAAGTTCTCTCTGTTGTCACTCAACCAGAACCCATCAACCTGGAAGGTGCCAAGAAACTGGAAAGCTTCCAAAGACTCCAAGTTACATTTGGGCAAATAGCCTGACTATTGTTGCACATATTTGTATCTCCAGAGTCTAGCTGAGTCTGGGAGCTTGTAAGGTTCTAAATGAGTGTTTGTTGGATGGAGATGCATGAATGTGGTCCAGGAAGCAGGACACTTATAGCAACCTGTTTGTCTGGGCTGGCTGCAGCAGTCAACTTTATCTTTCTGTAATAATGTTGGAGTTGTTCTTTTCCTTGTTCCATCTCTGATTGTTACTCTAATGGCAATGTAGTGGGTGGTTTGTGAATTCTTAGTAAGAAGAAGGCCTGCTAGTTATTACTCAATGTACATCTTTTGGGGAAGAGAACTCAATATCCATCACCTCACAGGCACTGATCAGCCTTAGATGACTGTCTTTGGGTCATGGGCCCAGCTCACCCAAGGAAGGCAAACTTTTTAGGAAGGCCAGGAAGGAGTCTGTCAGTGCACCTGAGGTGTTCAAGCTCTGGGAACAATTGGGGTAGCTGGAGGGCATCTTTCTTGTGCTTTAAATTGAGTCTGCAAAAGGCGTCTCATTTGCAGTGAATTTTGCTAGTTTTTTTCCTCATATTATACTTTTCTTTGAAATTCTTGGAGTTTTTTAGTGTCACCTTTATATAATGAATAAAATAGGATTAACTTTATTGCTTTTTTGTAGTTTGCACACCAACCTGAGTGCATTTATTTTTTTAAATATATTTTTTATTTTTAAAAGATACTTAGATTACATAAATTGTTACATAAAAAAATATAAGGGATTCTCATATGCCCCACTCCCCACACCTCCCACTTTTCCCCACATTAACAACTTCTTTCATTAGTGTGGTACATTCGTTGCAATTGGTGAACACATTTTGGAGCATTGCCACTAAACATAGACTATAGTTCACATTGTAGTCCACACTCTCGCCCACTCAATTCTGTAGGCCATGGCAGGTTATATAATGGCCTGTATCTGTCACCACAATGTCATCCAGGTCAATTCCAAGTCCTGAAAATGCCCCCATATTACACCTCTTATTCTCTCTCCCTGACTTCAGCACCTCCAGGGCCAGTTTCCACATCAATGATATAAGTTCTTCCATTGCTAGAATCACAATAAGTCTGTAGTAGAACAATAGTAAGTTCACTCTAGTCCATATTTTATTCCCCAATCCTGAGGATTCTGTGATGGTGATGCCCACTCCACCTCTAATTGAGAGGGACCTTTGATCTCCTATGGCTGATGGATGGGACTCTCTTGCTTGCACTTGTAGACTATCTCAGTTCCTTGGTGTGGTGGTTATCCATCCTCACCGCCCCATCAGCTGTCCTGGGCGAGTCCAATGAACTGGGGAGTAGGTGCTGCAACTCCTCTGAGGCTCAGGGCTTAGCCGGCACATGGACAGCCCAGAGATTCAAGTCTCCTGGACGTATACCTACCTGCTCCAGCACTAACTACAGGTTCAAACCAAAAGGACAGAAGAGGCCTACATAGAGGAGTCACGTCTGAGTCCAACTCTGTCACACTCGGGAGCACAATCTTCAAAGTAGGGCCCACTGGTGACTTTATTTTTATGATTGAATTGTGACTTGGAAATTGTTTGATCCTGAACAGTAGATGACATACAAAGGAAGGGGCAGAGACTGTGCTCCTGGATTCTGTTAAAGACCCAGCTCAGCTTCCACAGAGGAAAGCTGTGGGCAGCACAGACTAGAGCTCCCCTGAAAGTCTCCAGACAAGGTAAACCGTGCTGTCAGAAAAAGACAGTTTCCACTGTCCTATTTGTCTTGTGTTAGGGAACTTAATGAATCCTCTTAAACACAACAAATTCAGTTTTCATATTAACTTCAGATCATTTCACATATGTATAAATATTATTAAAAACTATCCATTTAAAAGTCCAGGAAATTTAAATATGATAATTTTCATTGTATTATTTACATTACTTATTAACCACCCTTCTAGGTTTTATGTAGATTTTACATTTAATACTTCCTTAATATGGCATAATATAAATATATTACTATTAACTTGATCATACTCCTATTTTGTGTATAGATTTTCTCTCTTTTTTTTTTTTTTTTTTTGACTTGGGATAATATTGAAAGGAACAATCTTCTTCATATATATATGAAATATATATATATATTCATTTTGTAGAATTATTATACTGTATCAAGATTATGCTCCAACATAATATGCTAATACTATTAAAAGGTGACACCAATAATTGCGTTATAATTTTATTTACACCTCTCAAGTGTTAATGAGTCTTCTAAGAATATTTTACTTTATTTTATCTGGAAGATATTTTGTGTATACAGTTAACTTCTATAATAAGGAAATCTCTCTCATTTTACATAGGATTTTGATAATTTACTGTCAGATGGTGACATTATTATGAATCTTTGGTGACATGGTATCACTACCACTTTAAATTATAAACTACAGAAAGATTTATTTGTTTATTCATTTATTTATTCAAACTTTAAGAAAGATTTAAATTATTCATTCTCTGTGTTGGATTTAGACACATTCTAGTTATTGAAGAGCAGAAGGTTCATTTCTGTCCACTGCTAAAGAGTGACCTTCAGAACCAATGGCTAAAAGTCTGCAAGAGGAAGCCACATGTGCTATTTGTCTAGGATTTTACTACCAACTCATTTTTCTCCCTGGTGGGCACAACTTCTGTTTAAATTGCATTCAAAATTAGATTCTGGAAAAGGACAAGTCAACACTGACCTGCTCCTTATGTCGAGGAATCCTTGGGGACCTTGTTTAAAAGATATTATAACTAAAGAGTTAACTCTTTACATCTTGCAACATGGCCCCCTACGGGAGCAAAATCTGCACATAAGTGATGCAATCCTAAGGTTCCAAGAGAAGATGACACTGGATGCTGCCACCGCCAACCCCTTCCTTATCATCTCTGATGAACTAAGGAGCATCCAGTGTGGAAAGATCTGCCACAACCCACTGGAAAGTCCTGAAAGATTCACCCAAATAGCCTGTGTCCTGGGCTTCCCATGCTTTTCCTTTGGCCGCCATTATTGGGAGGTAGAAGTGGGAGAGGGGAAAGAGTGGACTTTAGGTATCTCAAGGAGTCTGAACAGAAAGGAGAAGAGTATTTTATCCTCTGAGCTTGGCTTCTGGGTCATCAGCCTGAAGGGAAATGCAATCTACCCTAGCTCCTTCCCACAGACTAGAATTCCTGCAAGCCCTGACCTTGACTGTGTGGGAATTTTCCTAGATGTTGACCTGGAAGAAATCAAGTTTTTTTGATGTTAGAAATGATACACCCATCTATGCACATAATTATCTATTCTCTTTGGAGCCTTTGCATCTGTTCTTCTGTCCTCAGCAGCCTGGAGAAGATGACAGTCGTACCTCCTTGAGCCTCTGCCCATGAGGAACTCAGCTCTTCATTGAAGCTTTCCAACGGATTAATGATACTTTGAACCTTGAGATACATTGGAATGACTAAGAGAGACACAATGTGCTATAGCAGAGAGATTTGATAGATTTGGAATAATTTTTGTAGCTTTTGTAGAGATTGTAGCTAAATAATTTCAAGGTCTTAGAAAATGGCATTAAGCTCACCCTCCTTACCTGTAAATGGGGAGAGATAAGCAGATTACTGACCATTAGAGACAATACTGCACATTTATCCTTTATAATTAACACATAGGGATTACTAGATTGTAATTTTGTTAGATTATGAGATTTAATGGATAGAAACATTGTCTTTTTCATTACTGTATACCTTTTTATGTAGTATGGTACTTTGATGATAGTTGAGATTTGTTCTTTGCCCATTTTAATATTTGGCCTATTGTGGCTGTCAAAGATGGTATGAAAATATGATTGGCAGCAAGGTGTCAGTTGACACAATCAGAAGATGTCAAGTTTCAAGAATGGCAAGAGATTTTGAATGTTCTGGAGTTAGTTACAGAAAAAGGGAAATGACTGTTCTGAAGTCTGGTACTTTTGCCTGCCCTCTAGATTGAATTTTGGAAACAAAAGCTCTTGCACATTCTAACTGGGAGACATAAGGACAGCAAGGTTACACTTCAGACTTCTGTGGAGTTTTGATCTGTAAGAATTATCAACCATATTAACTCTTTAACTGGAATCCAGGTAAAATTGTTTTCTAGGTTACTTTTGAATTTGTTATATTTTATCAATAGAATTTTACATTGTCTTGCAATTAAATCAATAAATCTTTATTGTTTTCCTGCTTAATTTATTCTGTTTGGTGGCATCCAACCTGATGTAAATCTTCCCTCTCCTACATGGCCACACCCCTCCCAAAGATCTGACCTTTCCCTTCAACACATTCCCCTTTGTCCCAGACTGCAATTTCCCACAAGTTTAATATTTGGTCATGATGGCTCCCTTTCAAACTGTTCAGGGACCTTCAGATTTCAGTTCTTCTGATTTGCTTAATCAGTCACTCCTGGCTTGACATCTGCCCCACTAGGGCTGAATTGCGTCATATTTTGAAATCTATCTCTGGCTTCCTTTCCAAAGAGAACCAAAATTGTCACCTCCTTTCTCTTCCCAATGTCTTTGGGAAAAGGGAATCAGCTATTTTTCTTCCTTATTTTCTTTTGGTCCCTGTTCTTTTGGGAAACAGAATCAACAGGAGATATCTGTAAATAGTATGAGATTTATAAGATTCTCTCACATGACCATGGGGATGAACAAGTCCAGGTTCCTCATGGAGGCTGCAAACCAGGGGCTCCAATGAAAGTCCAATGAAGGTCCTTGAGTTTCCAGGAGACACTGGCTATCCAAAGAGGAGCTGGGGAATTCTCTCTGAATGCTAAAATCATTTCCCCTTTTAAGGCATTCAACTGCTTGGATAAAGTGTCACTCATTGCTGATGGCAATCTTCCTGATTGATGTACATGTAATCAGCCATCTATGCAGTAAACTCACTGGCAACTAAAGTCCATAAATGTCCTTGTATTAAAATTAGCCCAGTGCTTCCTTGACCAAACAACGGGACACAATTATCTGGCTGAGTTGACACATTAACTTAATCATCACAGTCTGCCCCTTGTCAACTGGGCAACCATACACATTCCTAAACCATACTTAGTCTCTAAGTAAAAATAATAACAGACATATATATGCATGTTCAACTCACCTGTGTATAACTGGAAATGCATTAATGCCTTACAGAATAGGGTACAAGTCCTTGGGTAATACTCTTGGCATCCTTAAATATTATGACATGAAATTAATACAACCTGTCATATGATAAGGAAAAGGTTGGGGTAAATAACAAAGAAATTCATTTTGTATACATATATAATCATAACAAAACAAGGAAGAAAGATTCATGAGTATTACAGTCCTCGTTTCTGTAACTGATGACGTGGTCGAAGTTCATATTTATCACTACCTTCTTCCACTACCTATTACATGTTCCCATTACCCTCAGCAAGCACTGCAGCTGGCCGTGGTTCTTTGCCTGGTAGAGTGACCCAAACTTTCATTCCTGAAGATTCTGGGCCATTGTTAGTCCTGCTTGGATTGGGTTGTTGCTATTTTCCATTGACTTTAATCATAGGGCATGGCAATACTAGGAGATGCCCTAAAGGATCTCCTGTATTCCAGGCAAACTCTTCTTTACTCCCGTTATGTAGATGCAGTTCTATTTCCCCTTGATAGTCAAGATCAATCACCTCAGCCAGTACAGTAATTCTCTTCTTTGCCTGTTGATTCACAGGTAAGAGGAGCCAGGTGGCAGTCTTTACTTCAGTTCAATGGAATCACTGTTGTGTTCCCTGGTGGCAGCACTCCTCCTTTTGGGACTAAAACCTGTAGACCAGCAGAGCTTAAGATTGTAGGTCTCGTGGGTCACTAGGGGTAATAGTGAGTGGTGCCACTTCCATTTCCATTGCTTAATTCCTGGACCCATTAATGCTGGTTATGGGAGAAACAGAACAAAAGCATACAGAACAATAGTGTGTATGTTGATTTAGAGCATACACAGCCTCCTGAAGAACATTGCCCCAGCCCTGCAAGGTATTGCCACCTAGTTGGAACCATAATTGAATCTTCAAAAGGCCATTCCACTATTCTATCAATCCAGCTGCTTCAGGATCATGGGGAACATGGCAAGACCAGTAAATTCCATGGGCATGTGCCTATTCCTGCACATCATTTCCTGTGAAATGGGTTCCTTGATCAGAAGTAATGCTGTGTGGTATGCCATGGCAGTAGATGAGACATTTGGTAATTCCACGGATTGTAGTTTTGGAAGAAGTATTGTGTGCAGGAAATGCAAACCCATATCTGGAGTATGTGTCTATTCCAGTTAAAATAAATCACTGCTCCTTCCATGATGGAAGTGGTCCGATGTTGTCAACCTGCCACCAAGTATCATGCTGCTCACCTCGGGGAATGGTGCCATATCAGGGGCTGAGTGTGGGTCTCTGCGGCTGGCAGACTGGGCACTTGGCAGTGGCTGTAGTCAAGTCAGCCTTGGTGAGGGTAAGTCCATGTTGCTGAGCCCATGCATAACCTCCATGCCTACCTCCATGGCCACTTTGTTCATGAGCCCATTGGGCAGTGACAGGAGTGGCTGGGGAAAGAGGCTGAGCATTAGCACAAAGCAGGTCATCTTATCCACTTCATTATTAAAATCTTCCTCTGCTGAAGTCACCTTCTGGTAAGCATTCATGTGGGACACAAATATTTTCATGTTTTTTGCTCACTCAGAAAGGTCTATCCACATACCTCTTCCTCAGACCTCTTTATCACCAATTTTCCAATCATGTTCCTTCCAAGTCCCAGACCATCCAGCCAAACCATTAACAACAACCCATGAATCAGTGTACAAATATACCTGTGGCCATTTCTTCTTCCAAGCAAAATGAACAACCAGGTGCACTGCTCAAGTTCTGCCCACTGGGAGGATTTGCCCTCACCACTGTCCTTCAGGGATGTCCCAGAAAGGGGCTGCAGTGCTGCAGCTGTCCATTTTTGGGTGGTGCCTGCATATTGTGAAAAAGCATCTGTAAACCAGGCCTGAGTTTTCTCTTCCTCAGTCAACTGATTGTAAGGGACTCCCCAAAAGGCCAAAGCTGTGGGCTGGGAAAGAGAAGGTAACATGGCAGGGGTGGTAACCATGGGCATTTGGGTTACTTCCTCATGTAACTTACTTATGCCTCCAGGACCCACTCGAGTCCTACTCTTAACACTTCTAATTTATTATGGAGTGCTGCTGTGCACACCCAACTTTATGGTTTGGTGGCTCAGACAATACCCAACTCATGATAGGCAACTCAGGTCTCATGGTAACTTGATGGCACATGGTTAAGTGTTCAGTCTCTACTAAGGCCCAATAACAGGCCAAAAGCTATTTCTCAAAAGGAGAGTAGTTCTCTTCAGAGGATGGCAGGGCTTTGCTACAAAATCCTAAGGGTCTGTGCTGTGATTCTCCTTCAAGGGCCTGCCAAAGCCTCCAGACAGCATCTCTATTTGCCACTGAAACTTCCAGCACCATTGGATCTGCTGGATCATATGGCCCAAGTGGCAGTGCAGCTTGTACAGCAGCCTGGACCTGTCATAGAGCCTCCTCTTTTCTGGTCACTCAGTAAATGGGCTGGAGTACCACACCCAAATAAGGAATGTGTTGTCTCCAAAATCCAAAGAGACAAACTAAGCATTGTGCCTCTGTTTTGGTCATAGGAGGGGTCAGATGCAATAGCTTATCTTTCACTTTAGAGGGGATATTTCAACATGCCCCATGCCACTGGACACTTAGAAATTTCACTGAGGTGGAAGGGCCCTCCCCAAGAAAATTTATTTCAGGGACCTCTGACCTTCCCTAACACTAGGCCTAGATTGGGTCTACCCTGATCCAATTTAGCAGATCTTTGTAATGTCAGATATCATGGAGAGATATTTGAAGTATTTGTCCCTTTCATCTTGAAATGGTTACTTAATTTCTTGATCTTGAACTCAAGTAAGCAATATATTTTACATTGTCATCCAGTATATAATTGTGCATATGGAACAAAAGTTTCCCAGAACAGTACTTATACTTATGATGAGTAAAATACCATAATCTTTTCTTTGATGACATTTCATTAGAAATAAATACTGGTCTCAGAAACGAATTTGATTTTGTAACTCACCAGTAGGTTGCTCACAAAGAGTGAGAACTGCATTTGAACAACTGGGAATGGTCTGCTAGGCTTCCATATCCCTTCTTAGATCTTTGAGTTCTAAATGGAGAGGCAGCTCCAGTTTCCCTGGGTGGAAAAATAATAGCTTGCCCTCATTTGCATATTTAAACCTTTCTTCCAAGGTCTCTTTGTTTAAAGGAAATTTCTATCTCTTCCTTATGGAAACTTAAATCCCTAGCTTCCTTTCTCCCACTGAGGAACCTGAGATTTCTTTCCTGATACACTAGGGATAATTTGCCGAGGTCAATGATTGGCCAGTTTCTTTCTGCTGCCTGATTTAGTCTCTGTGGCCAAGTGGATGGGATATGGTGATGGCACAGGAGCTCTGGCCACTTGGTCACTAATTGGTATTTATCCTTAGCTAAATCCCCTAAAGTTTGTTAGGCTGTAATTTCATTTTCATTGGCCTCAAGATATTTTCTAATTTCCCTTGTGAGTTCCTCTTTAACCCATTTGTTTTTTCAAAAGTATGTTGTTTAATTTCCCCATATTTGTAAATTTTCATTTCTCTTTTTGTTATTGTTTTCTGGGTTTATTCCATTGTCTTCAGAGAAGACATAGTGTATAATGTCAACATTTTTTAATTTTTTGAGACTTGTTTTGTAACCTAAGATATGATCTAGCCTGGAAAATGATCCATGTGCACTTGAGAAGAATATGTATTCTGTTGTTAATTGCATGGTGTGTTCTACGTACGTTTGTTAGGTCTAGGTGGTTTAGAGTGCTGTTCAAATATTGCATACCTTTTTTAATCTTCTATGTGTCCTATCCATTATTCAAAGTGGTCTATTAAGTCTCCTTCTATTAATGTAGAGCCATCTATTTCTCCCTTCAAATCTTTCAGAATTTGCTTCATGTAGTTTGGGGCTCTGCTGTTAGGTGCATAACATTTACAGCTGTTATATCTTCTTGTTGGCTTGCCCCCTTTATTTCATATTCACAAAATAAAAGAGCAGACAAAAGGCAGCTTAACAACTCAATGAAGCATCACTCCAAAAAAATTCTGTTGAGGCACTTTTATCTCATCTAATCCTAAAAAAACCTCAGTTGTCCCTCCAGTGTTTGTTCAGAAAGATACACAGATGAGCACAGATTGGTGAAATGACAAGATCATTGTCTCCTAGTTAATGAAGAAAATGGATACCAAATAAATGCTGAATCATATACATATCTTATAAAAATAAACCCAAGCTTTTTTCACCTTTACCACTGATATAGTACCTTTGTTGTTGCTACAAAACTATTATAATATATTCTCTTTTTCTGGGATACCTATAGCAGGCATGTTTTTGTTTCATGTTGTCATTCAATTCCCTGAGACCCTCTCAATTCTTTTCTACTCTTTCCTCTGTCTGTCCTTCTATCTTTTCAAGCTCAGATGTTCTGATCTCAATTTCACATATTTATTCTTCTGCCATTTCAAATAAGCTGTTATATGCTTCTTACATATTTTCAATCTCATCCGTTATGAATTTCATTCTCATTAGCTCTGTTACCTTTTTTGAAGGCTTTCAAATTGTTCTTTATACTCAGACAGTATCATCATAGTATTCTTTATCTCTTTAGCCATATTTTCCTTCATCTCCTTAAATTAAGGATATTTATGAGGACATCATTGATCAATTGTCTTAAATCTTGTGTCTCATCTGGATTCTTGGTTTATTCCTTTGGCTGGGCCATATCTTGTTGTTTCTTAGTATGGCTTGTTATCTTTTGATGATATATAGGCATCTGATAGTGTTGGTGATTTAACTCTGTTCACCAATTTTTCTCTCTTGCCTAGTGGTTTTATTTCACTCTTCTTTGATCTTTGTTCAATTTTTTTCTAAGCTTTAATATTGCCCAATTAAGTTATCAAAACAGGGGCAGGGAGCTACTAATGCGGCATAGACCAGACCTGCTATACCTGAAAAAAAAAAAAAAGGAGAAAGGAGGGAAGGAGAGACAAGCCTTGTCTTCCTTCACTTTCCTGGATGGCTAACAGATGGTGCTCCTTGGCAAAACTTTCCATGGAGAAAAATCCTTCAATTTCCAATATGTGGCCCTTATGAACTATTGATTTAAAACCTGGTTATGGTGGTTAAATTTGCCAAAGAGAAAACACCTATTCCAGGAAGGAATATTTCCTTTTCCCTCTTCTTTGGCTGCTCAGCTTCAGGTTTTACCAAGGCTGTTCACCTTGGGTATGGGGGTGGAGGGTGTTGCCAGCCACAGTAGCAGCAGCTCATTTCCTTTGGTGTCTTAATCTCTCCATCTCCATTCCCTCCTGGACAATGCATGCAGCATTCTCTTGGTCTGCAGCTTCCCAAATTGGCTCCTTCAGATGACTTCTACACTTTCTGCCTACTTTTGCAAATGAGCTGCACCAACCCTCATAACAGTTTTTGACTTAAAGTCTATTTAATCTGATATTAGAATAGTTACCCCAGCTCTCTTTTAGTTTCTACTTTCATGGTATGTTTTTTTTTTTTCCATCTTTCTCTTTCAAGCTACTCATGTCTTTAAATTTTCAATGAGTTTCTTGCAAACAGAATATCACTGTTTTATTCTTTTTAAATCCATTCTGTCAATATATGTTTTTGACTGCAGAGTTTATTTCATTTATACTACCTATATTGCATGACTTTCTTCTGACAGTCTGTTATTTAATCTTTGAAGTCTTATACCTTTTTTGTTCCTCAATTTTTGCCATTACTGCCTACTTTCATATCTATTTGATTTTTTTATATTATACCATATTGAGTCACTTCTCATTTATATTTGGATACATTTTTCACAAATTTCCTGTGTAGTTAGCTTGGGATTAAAATTTAACATCCAAAATATATATAACAATTAAATTTGATTTGATACAAACTTGATTTCAATATCATACATATCCAGTCTTCCTATACCCCTCCACCCCCAACCTTTTTTTGTACATATAACCAATTATATCATTGTACACTGTGTGTCAAAAACCATAGATTTAACATTATATTGTATACATTTGCATTTTAGTATCTGAAAGAAATATTAAGTGGAGTTACATGACAAAAAAATACATTACAGTAAGAGTAAATAACATTTATCCAAATGGTTACCTACTGAAAGTCTTTGCTTCTTTATGTTGCTTTGAAATACAGTACAGTGTCCTTTGCTTTCAGCCTGAAGAACACTGTTTAGCATTGCTTGGAGGGCAGGTCTAGTGGTGATGAACTCCCTCAGTTTCTATTCATCTGGGAATGACTTAATGGCTCCCTGATTTTTCAAGCCAATCTCACTGCATATGAAATTCTTTTTTGGCAATTATTTTCTTTCAGTACTTTCAGTTTTAGCCCACTGCCTTCTTGCTCCACGGCTTCTGATAAGAAATTAGCATGTAATGTATTTGGGACTCCCTTATGTATAACACATTGTTATTCTCTTGTAGCTTTCAGATCTATCTCATTGTCCTTTGCAATCAACAGTTTGATCAGTAAGTGACAGGGCATATTTTCTTCAAGCTTTTCCTGTTTGATGTTCTCTAGGATTCTTGGATGTGCATATTCACATATTTTTCTAAGTTTGGGAAGTTTTCTGTTATTATTTTCTTGAATATTCCCTCTGCTCTTTTTCTCTTTCTTCATCTTCTGGGACTTCCATAATGACTCTAGTAGTATGTTTGATATTGTCCCAGAGGTGTTGTAGGCTTTTATTTATTTATTTATTTTTTGCTTTCAACTCCTCAGCCTAACTCATTTCCATTTTCCTATCTTTAAGTTTACTGATTCTCTCTTCTGCCAGCTCTAACATGCTGTTGAAACCCTCCTGGGAATTTTTCATTTCAGTTTTTGTTGTCTTCAGCTCCAGTCTCTCTTGAGATGCTCATATTGCTCATTCGTTATTCTCCTGATGTCCTTTATTTATTTCTCTGTATTTTCCATCAGTTTCCTGAGTATACTGAAGATCAATTTTAAAAAATCTTTGTCTGGTATGCCCACAATCTATTCTTCACTGATGTTTTCTGGATTTTTATGCTTTTTCTTTGGATGGATCATCATTTCCCTTTTCTTTGTCTTTTAATCTTTTATTTTTTGTACATTATACATTATAGTATTTTTAAACAGTATGTCTGGGATGTATTACCTGAGATGTCTATTTCTTAAGTTTGTAACCTATTAATAATATGACAGAGATTTCCTTGAGCATCAGGAGCTAACATTATCAAGCACACCCTAAGGTTTGTGTCAGCTGGTGGTCTAATTGGAGTATAGCCCTCCTATCAGGAAGACCAGGCCAAGATGAATGCAAAGTAAAGGGTCCTACTTTTCTTTACTGGGCAAGTTCTTATGAACTTGTGCCTGGTAATGGCCATAGAAGTGTCTCTTTTTACAAGAGTTTGAATCCTTCCTCTGCTCTCCAGGAAACAAATCTTCTCCTTCTCCCATGTTTTCCAAAGCAAGATTTAAAGCAGGTAAATTTTGCTCTAAGCTATCCACCTCAATTGTTTCTTATACTGCTTTCCTTGTCTCAAGCTTCTTTTGCCTGGAGAAAAAAATTCTGGGGAGAGCAGTGGGGTCAATAAGAGGAGCACCATAGAGAGGAGTTTCCCAGGTCAGTCTTTCCCAGCAAGAACAAGGCTGGGGACCTAAGAAGTAAGTACTGGCTTACTCCAAGCTTCCCTGGAGAAGACAAGAATGTGGGGCCAGAAAGGGTATCAGCAGTTTCTTCCTCTGCTCCCCAAGGCTGTGCCCTCTTGACTTGTCACTTCCCCAGCAAGTGCAACCCTTTAACTGTGTTCCACAGCTCTGAAGGATCATACCAACTTAAGTCTTCTCTGCTGCCTTTGTTTGGGGTGTTTTGGAACAATTTTCCTCAAATGGCTCCAAGTCATCCAAATAGCTAAACAAAAACAATGATCAGGAATCCCATGTATCCTGTATGGAATCTCTGATTGTATTGTTACCTCACAATTTCTTTTTTTAAAAAGCAGATTTTTATATTCTTTTAGGCACCAACAAGCTATACCAGAGGCCAGACCAGTTAACCCCTGCATGGAGAGAGCAATTTGCTGGTATATATTATAATTTACTAACATCTTCCTCCCACCCCTCCCTGGATGCCATACTACTAGGTTCTACTAGACTCCAGGGTTATGAAAATGTTGATTCATCCCCTGCCTATTTAATAGTTGGTCTGTTGGAGGGACTGATTCCTGGAGCTTCCTACCCTACAATCTTCCCACAATTATCTCAGGTTATATATTGCTCACAAAAAATAAAAGGAAAATGTTTCAAATGTTAGACCTTTATAGACTTTGATTTTGCAAATAAGGGACTGCAGAATTGTATATAATTATTTGTTGTGTTTATGCCACCTTGGGCGGTAAACTCCATGAAGGCCATGATAATGGTTTTTACACACTTGTGTATCTCAAGTGCTCAGAAAAGTACCTGGCACATGATAAATGCTCAGTATATGCTATTTAAATTAATGAAGTAACCCTTAAAGCTTTTCTTTTCCTTATTTCTAGATTTAACAAGTCAACCACTGTTTGCTGAACATGCAAGCTTTTATATCTGGACGTTTTCTTTTCCTTTAATACTGTCCTTACTCCCTATTTATTAAAATGTTCTGAAATGTCACAGTTTAGTTACTATCTCAGACTGTACAACATGAAGACTGTGATGCTCTTTCCCGAGGAACACTTATAGAAAGTTTTATCTGCTTACAAAACATTTGTATCCCATATTCATAAGCTTCATTTCTTTTATTAAGAATTTTTTCAGGTGAATTATCATCTCTCCAACTAAATTGTAAGTTCCTTGAGGATAAGGTCTATGCCACTACCACCAATAGCAGGGGTAGGTTTGCCATTTAGTAAGTTATTACACTTTGACATTTTTGCATGAGATATTGTACTAGATGCCGAAATATAATGATCTATTACAGTCAGTCTTTGTCATGAAGAAGTTTACTTGCTGGTTACTAAGAGCAAAAAGAAAAAGAAAATCATCAACTGTCATTGAGTTAATTGGTGCTATCATAGGGGAAATGTCAGTGATCATGTGCATTTAGCCCAACTTTGAAGGATCAGGAATCCTTCAAAAGGTACTGGCACCCAAGATGAGACAAAAAGAATAGGAATCACTTTAAGGAGGAGGGCAAGAGAAAGTATGTTGCAGGTACATGGAAAAGTCTGGAGATGAGAAATAAGGTGGGTGTAATTATATAAGGAAATCATATGCTATACAAGTATCATTAGGGTCTTTTAGTTGCCAAGGAACTAGGATTTACTGTTTCCAGGTGGAGTGTGGCAGGTGTAGTAGAGCAATTCTGCTCAGAGAGCGGCCCTGCAGGTCCTCCAATCTTTCTAGGGCATCTGCAAGGCCCTCCTTTTTCCAGCTAAATATCTATGGGAAGCCAAATTTTCTTCACATACTTCAACCAAAGCAAAATATTGCAACAAATCCAGGAAAAGCAAATGTGAGAATCCAGTTGTCCACTCTTAAAGCCAGTTATTAGAGTTTTACAAACATGTAAAACAATGGAACATTTTCACTGTTTTTTGTTTTGAAAATAAAAGGATTTTTTTTTCATTAAAAACTATGCTATTTACATTAAAACATAAAGACTTTCTTATCTAAATGATTTGTTAAATAATTATTTCAAGATTTTGTTTCAATTTCTAATATATACTGGGAGCAGTCACATAAAAATGAAGCTTTGGAGTCATAATTTTTAAGAGTGAAAAGGGTCCTGAGATTAGATTCAAAAGATTTGAGACCTGCTGCTATAAGCATTTAACTCATGAAAATTGAGTTAACCACCAGGTAAAAAGCTGTGTGGTTGGAGCAGGAGCCCTGGTCCAAGCCTCATGAAGATGAGAACTAGGAGGTTGTACAGAGTGGAGTGTGTCTCAGATGGAAGGGTTTATTCTTACTTCCCTCAGCAACAGAAATTCTTTGACCTGCCAACCCTGATTTTTGATCATTGTGTTTTAGGCCTCCTCACTTATGAATTTTACTATTCCTTCTACTTCCAACGCAAATAATTTATTTTCTAAACTGGAACACTTTTGAAAATAAAAGTAGGGGGCTATTAATAATTATACAAGGACAACAGGCTTAACCTGGCCAACATCTTCCTTATCCTAGCCAGCTACTACCAACAAGAGTAGAATTGCTGAGTAAATGATATGAAAACTGGTTTCAATTCTGTTTATGCATAATTGTATATTAGCAATGATTGCATTAGTCAAAATTTAATTAGGTTTCAATGGTGCTTTTCTGTATTTGCAAGGTTAAACACTTTGCTTTTTAAGGTTAAGTTGTAAAATTAGAAAATCTCATTCATATTCAGGTTTGCTAGCTTATCTCAAAGAGGAAAACTGTACTATGAAATTTTGATTGTGGCATAAAGCCAACTTTACATGCTATCGGAGTAAAGTTGATTATGTTTGATTATATTTAGTTAACTCATTTCTTTGTGGTAGAGACTGTGACCTTGATTGGGGGCCTGGTGTGCATCTCAGGCACTTAATCAGTGCATCAGCTCAAGTTCCTGGCTTAGAAAAGCAGAGACCCAGAGAGGTAGAGATGGAGATACCCGATCTTCGGGAACTCAACTGAAAGTCTCCAACTCAAGTTAAGCTGGTCCTTTCATCTGGGATATTTCCTTTGTTCCATTTCTCTCTCTTTGAAGACAACTTTTTTTTTCCAATGGCTTCAGTTTTAGATTCAAGGGGAAAAAAAAAGTATCTCTATTGTCACTCAACCAGACCCCATCTGAATGAAATGTCCTTGAACTGGTCATAGGCCCAAACTGGTCTAATCAAACATGCCCAGAATGCCAGAGATCACTCACCCAAAATAAGCCAATCCCTTTAGGAAGGCCCAGAAGAAGGCTGTGAGTGCATCTCTGGTTCTCAAGCTTTGGAAGCAGTGGAGTAAATGGAGGGCATCTTCCTTGTCATGAACATCATTCTGGTTTGTGTTCAGTTAGGATTATTTCAGAGAAGCTAAAATCTAACTAAAAATATTTAGATGCACTCACTGATCTCTCAATTTGTTTTTTAAGAGTACTTTAAAGCATTTAATCTGAATGATGTTTTGTCCTTAAAATTGGGTATACAATGGGTAATTCATTTTTGTAGTGGGTTTTGCTAGTTTTACTCACATATGGTAATGTTCTTTGAAAAGCTGGAGGTTCCTTAGAGTCACCTTTAGGTGATGACAAGGGTAGGATTGACTTTACTTTTATGATTGAATTTAGACCTGGAAATTGTTTGATCTCTGAACAGTAGGTGATCCCCAAAGGAAGGAATGAAGACTGTATCCCTGAATCCTGTTAAAGACCCAGTTCAGCTCAGCCTCCACAGAGAGACGCTGTGGTCAGCACAGGCAAGACCAGACCTGGACGTCTCCAGACAAGGTAAACTCTGCTGCCTGATAAGGACAGCTTCCACTTTCCTAGTTTTCTTGTGTCAGGGAAATTAATGAATCATCATGAACAAAACCATTGAGTTTTCCTATTAACTTTCTGTCTTTTGATATATGTATAAATATTTTAAATACTATCAATTTATAAATCCAAGAAATCTTAATACCATAATTTTTATTGTTTTACTAAGATTACTTTTAAACACTCTTCTAAGTTTTCTGTAGTTTTACATTTAACACTTGTTTAATATTGCATCATATTGATATAGAATTATTAACTTGATCATATACATATATGGTGAATAGATTTTTTTTCTCATTCATTTCAAGGATCATCTTGAAAGGAGCAACTTTCTTCATATATATAACATGCTTCAGTTGAATCATTATACAAGTCAGGATTATGCTCCAACATAGTATGTTAATAATACTGTTAGAATGGTTGATACCAATGATTACATAATAGTTTTAATCATACCTCTCAAGACTTAATGTATCTTCTAAGAATATTTTATTTTATTTCATCTGGAAGGCATTTTGTCTATACAGTTGGGTTCTGTAATAAGGAAATCTCTTTCATTTTATATAGGATTTTGATAATTTTCTCGCAAATGGTAACTTTACTACAAATCCCTGGTGAATTGGTATCACTTTCCTGCATAAGATATAGAAAAATTTAAATTATTTAATTTTTGTATTGGATTTAGACACATTCTGTTATTGAAAAGCAGAAGGTTCCAGATCATATCCAGAAGCTACTAAAGGGCAATTTCAACTCAGTTCCCTCTACTGCTGAAGAGTGACCTTCAGGACCAGTGGCTAAAAATTCTGCAAGAGGAGGCAACATGCCCTGTTTATCTGGAGTTTTTCTACAAACCTTTTCTCTTTTCTGTGCACATACCTTCTGTTTTGATTGCATTGAAAATTGGATGATAGAAAGAGAGAAGTCAACATTGATTTGTCTCTTGTGTCAAGGAGTAAGTTAGAAACTTCCTATGGAAGAATGGCATATCAGAGTGTCAACTCTTCTCATCATTCAACACGACCCCCTACCAGAGCAAAGTCTGTACATAAGGGATGCAATCCTGAGGTTCCAAGAGCATGTGACCCTGGATGCTGTCACCACTAACTCCTATGACCTTAGGAGCTTCCAGTGTAGAAAAATCTGCCAAAACAGACTGGAAAGTGTGAGTCACCCACATGGCCTGTATCCTTAGCTCCTCCCCCTTCCACGTTAGCAGCCATTATTGGGAGGTAGAACGGAGAGTAGCAGGAGTGGGCTTTTTGGAATCTGCAAGGAGTCTGTGAACAGAAAGGAGAAGAACATTTTATCCTCTGTGCTTGGCTTCTGAGTCATCAACATGTTGGGAAATGCAATCTACTCTAGCTCCTTCCCACAGACCAGAATATCTGCAAGCCCTGACCTTGGCCGTGTGGGAATTTTCTTATATGTAGACATGGAAGAAATCAAGTTCTTTGAAATTAGAAATGATGCCCTCATCTATACTCAGACTGACTTCTCCTCTTTGGAGCCTTTGCATCCATTCTTCTGTCCTCAGCAGCTGGAGAAGATGACAGTGGTGCCACCTTGAGCCTCTGCCCAAGATAAACTCAGTTGTTCATAGAAGATTTCTTAAAGAAGAATGAAACTTTGGACCCTGGGAAACATTGTAATGACTGGGAGAAACAATGTGTTATAGCAGAGAGGTTTGACAGATTTTGGAGACTTTTTTGTAGTTTTCATAGCCTTGGTAGTTAAATAATTTCAGGGTCTTAGGGGATGGTATTAAGCTCTCCTTCCTTGCCTGTAAATGCAGAAATAAAAGCAGATAACAGATAGAGACAATACTGCACATTTCTCTTTTAGTAACTAGCAAGGAGGGGTTATTAGTTTGTAAAGTTTATTACATTATTAGATTTTATGGATAGAAGCAATGTCTTTTTCATTACTGTATACCCTTTTATGTAGTATGGTACTTTGATAACAGTTGAGGTTTATTCTTTGCTCATTTCAATAATCGGCCTATTGTGGTTGTCAAAGATGGTATTAAAATATGATTGGCAACAAAGTGTCAATAGACACAAAGAATGTCAAGTTTCCAGAATAGCAAATGATTCTGAATGTTCTGGAGTTAATTACAGAAAAAGGGAAATGTCTGTTTTGAAGCCTGGGACTATATAGATACAATTTTGGAAGCAAAAATTCATGCACATTCAAACTGTGACACATAAGGACAGCAGGCTCACAATTCAAGTGGTTGTGGAGTTTTGATTTGTAAGAATTGTCAACCATATTAACTTTTACTGGCCTCCAGGTAAAATTGTTTTTGAGATTGCTTTTGAATTTGTTACTTTATTAATAGAATATTATGTTGTCTTCCAAATAAGTCAATAAAACATTTGCTCTTTTCATGCTTAATTTATTCTGTTTGGTGGCGTCCAACCTGATGTACAATTCCCCTCCCAAGCAAGCCTACAGCTCCCGCACAGGTCTACCCCTTCCCCATCGACACATTCCCTTTGTCTCTGACTGCAGTTTCCCACACTCAATTCTTACTCTGTTGTTGGCTGATTTTCAAAGTGTTCAGGGCCTTTCGGATTGCATTTCTTCTGATTTGTTCAGTCAGCCACTCCTGGCTTGACATCTGCCCTCCCACTGCTGGATTAGGTCATATTCTGAAATCTGCTTCTGCTTCCTTTGCAAAGAGACCATCTCCTTTTTTTTTCCCCCAATGACTGGGAAAGAGGGTACAGTAGCGCACTTTTTCATTCCTTGAATTCTTTTGATCCCCAAGATGATTTCATTTCCAGGGCCTCTGACATTCCCCATCACTAGGTTTGGGCTGAGGCTTGCCTGATCCACCTCAGCAGGTCTTTGTAATGTCGAATATCTTTGAGAGATGTTTGCATTATTGGTCCCTTTCATTCTGAAATGGTTACTCAATTTTTTGATCTTGTGCTTAAATAAGAAATATATCTTATATCCTAAGCACATAATGTTTGCAAATGAAACAAAAGTTTTCCAAAATAGTACTTATGCTTATGATGAGTGAAATACTATACTCTTTTCTTCTATGACATTTCATTAGAAAAATTTCTGATCTCACATGCTAATTTGATTTCACAACTCACTAATAGTTTGCTCACTAACAGGTCAAGAACTACAGTTTGAAAATCTGGGATGGGCCCTCTAGACTTCCATATCCTTCTCAGATTTTTGAATTCTAAAGGGAGAGGCTGCTCCAGTTTTCCTTGGAGGAAAATAACTAGCCTCATTTGCATATTTAACCCTCCTTCCAAGGTCTCTTCTCTTAAAGGGAATTTCTATCTCTTCCTTATGAATATTTAAATCCCAAGCTTCCTATCTCCCACTTAGGACATACAATAGGGGGAATTTGCAAGGGCCAATGACTGGCCAGTTCCTTTCTGCTACTTCATTCAGTCTCTGGGGCCAAGAAGACTGAAAAGTTTTGGGAAAAGATCCCTGGCCACACTCACCGAATGGTAGTTATCCTTAGCAAAATAATCCACACATCCGACTCCTTGACCACTCCATTGTTACAAACCTATCCAAGCCACCTTCATGGTGATCTCCACAGTGCAACAGCCTCTTTTTTTTGTTTGTTTTTTTTTTTTGTTTTGTTTTTTTGTTTTTTTGTTTGTTTGTTTGTTTGTTTTTATTTGGGGGAGGGAGAGGAGAGAGAGAAATATAGGACAAGAGAAAAGGGCTGGAGAACAGGTGACCTTTTTGTTTTTATTTTCTTTTCTCAAACAGGAAGTACTGTCATTCTGAAGGCAGGTACACCTGAAGGGTACATCTTGTTTTTAACTCTACCTGTTGCCTTCATAGCTTCCCACAGTCCATTTTCCACCCAGCAACCAGAATGATTTTTTTTAAAACTATGAGGCAGATCAAACAGGTCTTTCCTGTCTTAAACCCTGCAAAGAGGGAACAGGCCAATTAGAATAAATCCTTTCAGACAGCATTTCCTGCACTCACCCTCCACTCTCCCCATTACTCCTACCCAGACACACCAGATTTCTTTCTGTCATGCTGGAGAAGCCAACTTCCTGAGGCTCAAGTCTGATTTCTGTCACTATTATTTATGTGAACATGGAAAAGTTATCTAACTTCTGCGCTCCATGTTTCCTAATTAGTAAAGAAGAATTAATAGGATTAATAAAAAACCTTTAAAATTGTGAGAAATATCTTTTTTTAGTTCTAATTTTAAAATGCTTTATGCACAATGCTTTATTGATGAGAAGCTATCGCATTTTCCCTAATTGCTTTTATAAGAAAATGATTGCTTCCAATTACTTATTGATTGATAGAGGAAAGTATCACAGTGTTCCCATTCTCCACTCAGGAATGCTAATTTCATTCTCCACGCAGGAATGCTAATTTCATCCTGTTCTGTCCTCCCTCTCTCCTCCCAAATTGTAGTGGATGAACACAGAGAGGTAATAATTGGCAATACCAGTGGAGTCAATTTAGGGGACAGAATTCTGGTTGCCTAAAAAAGCAGGTAGTCACCCCCTTTAAGTTTTGAGTATGAAAGTCTTCCCCTGGCAAATTTACCTCATGAGATACCTGGGAATTAATATATGAGAGAAAGAATTTGTATGTAATGAATTTAGGAAAGTTATTTCCACATCAAAGAAATCATACAGGAGTGAAAAAATTAAATAAATAAACCCTGTGTGTTTAAGGAATATAGGAAATACTTCAGCCAGGAATTAAGTCTCCTTGAGCATGAGAATATTCTTACATAAAATAGCATTACAGTGAATATAGGAATGCTTTCATCTGAAGCAAAACCTCATGGAATATGAAAAAAATCATATATAGAGAAACCATATGAGTGTCCTCAATGTAGTAAGTCTGTTCTTTGCAGTCATCTTGTAATCTACCTTTGAAAAGCTATATAGGGAAACAAGCATATAAATGTATTTAATGTGGCATATAAAAGTAATAAATCTGGGAAAGCTTTCAACCAGATAGCAAACCTCTGTATTCATCAGAAAATTCATTCTGAATAGAAATCATATAAATGTGGGAAATCTTTAATTCAAATGTCAAATCACAGACACAAGAGATTTCATACTGGAAAGAAACCCTGTGCATGTAAGGAATGTGAAAAAGCCTTTAGTCACACATCATATCTCACAGAGCATGAAAAAATCTCAAACCGAACATAAACAATATGAATGTAAAGAATGTACAAAAGCCTTCAATGAAAAAGCAATACCTCTCTAAATGTCAGAGTATTTGTAGTAGGAAAAAAACCTGTATATGTAATTAATGTGGAAAAGTCTTCAACCAGAAGTAAAATCTCCTTACCCATACTAGATAGAAACCTTATAAATATGATGGATTTGAGAAAACATTCATTCATGAATCAAGACTCTTTACACACCAGAGAAGACATAATGGAGAGATATTCTACATATATAAGGAAGGTGGGAAAGCCTTCAGTGGCAAATCAAATTTCACTGAACATGAGAAAATGCATATTGGAGAGAAGCATTTAAATATTATAATGTGGAATGGCCTATCTGGAGGCAGTATCTCATTAATCATTACAACATTCATTCTGTAGAGAAACCCTGTGAATGTAATAAATGTAGAAAAGGCTACTCTCAAATCACATCACTTATTGCATGTGAGAACTCATACAGGTGATAAACCTTAAAAATACAAGCATTCGACTTGTGCCGCAGCCCCTGCCCGGCGTGCACCACCTTCCAGCAGGCTTGCAAGCTCCCCACTGCCCTTCAGAATGGCCAACAGGGGACCTGCCTATCGTCTGAGCTGGGAGGTGCAGCAGAAGATCGAGAAAAAGTATGATGCAGACCTGGAGCAGATCTTGATCCAGTGGATCACCGCCCAGTGCCGCAAGGATGTGGGCCGGCCCCAGCCTGGGCGTGAGAACTTCCAGAACTGGCTCAAGGATGGCAGGGTGCTGTGTGAACTTATTAACGGACTGTATCCCGAGGGCCAGGCCCCGGTAAAGAAGATCCAGTCTTCTACCATGGCCTTTAAGCAGATGGAGCAGATCTCTCAGTTCCTGCAAGCAGCCGAGTGCTATGGCATCAACACCACAGACATCTTCCAGACTGTGGACCTCTGGGAAAGGAAGAACATGGCCTGTGTACAGCGGACACTGATGAACCTGGGTGGGCTGGCGGTAGCCCGGAATGATGGGTTATTCTCTGGGGATCCCAACTGGTTTCCTAAGAAATCCAAGGAGAACCTCCAGAACTTCTCGGACAACCAGCTGCAAGAGGGCAAGAATGTGATCGGGTTACAGATGGGTACCAACCGTGGGGCATCTCAGGCAGGCATGACCGGCTACAGGATGCCACGTCAGATCCTCTGATCCTGCCCCCACCTGCCCCTGCCCTCCCACGAATGGTTAATATATATATATATATATATATGTATGTATTTTAGCAGTGACATTCCCTAACAGTCCCCAGAGTCCTCAGGCTCCCCTCTGCCAGTGTGGGGGCTTGGTCCATCCTATCATCTCTGGGGGTGCCCAATGGTGGCCTCTCCCCCATGCTTACTAATACATCCCCTTTCCCAAAACTACCCAACTGGACCAACTGGCCTCCTCTTTTTCCTGGGACCAAAGTTCGGGGGCCTCATGCCACCCAATTCCTCTTCTCTTCCCCTCTGGCCTCTCTTCCTAGGCTCTGTGCTTCCAATCCATTCCTTGGCTGGGAGTCAGGGATGCTGCCTTCTGGCCTTCTGTGGCCAACTGGCTTGCCTTCCACCTCCCCCACAGCTGTGGCTGCAGGGACTTAATTTATAAGGAGGGGCCCCAGGGCAGCTGCCACCCCAGCCACAGCTGGACTGCGCTTACCACACATCTAGGGCAGCCTTCCCTGGTAGAGGCCCTCTTGGCTTCTCATTTTCCATTCCCCTTGCTGTGGCTAAGGGGTGGGGGTGAGGGGACAAAGGAGGGAGGGCAGCCCTCTGGGGTCTGGGGCTTGAAGAATGTGAGTTTTGCTGATTTAAATAAAGAATCCCAGTCGTTTTTTTCGCATGGAAAAAAAAAAAAAATACAAGCATTCTCTCAAAGTTCATCTCTTACCGTGCATATTGGAAGGCATACAGTGAGAAACCATAGGGTGGTAAGGATCATGGAAAAGCCTTTTCTCAGTTCTCAAAATTTGCTTTACATGTGAGAATCCATACAGATGAGAAGCCTTATCACTGTAGTAAATGTGGAAAAGCTTTTACCAGAAGTTACACTACATTAAACATCAAAGAATTCATACTCATAAAAATGCTATGAATTCTTAGATTAAACAAGGCTTCCAGCAGATTCATAGCACATTGGAAAATTCATTCTAAAACAAAATATCATGAATGTGGGAAAGCCTTAAAAAGAAGCCCAGGAAGTATATCCATGAATTTTCATGAGGAATAAGAGATTAATAAAACGGAAACAAGTCCTACAAAAACTCAGAATATATTATCATTGTTGGACCACACCCCCAAACCACTCAAATCAGAATCTCTGAGAGTTTCCAAAATTGCCTAGGTAATTCCAATATGCAGCCAGGATTGAGAGTCACAGAGCCAGAGCAGAGACCTTGAATTTTATCATCAGAATCCGCTGGACAGATAGGAATCTCCTGGGTGAATTCTGTAGGTCTGAGGTGGGGCCCGAGAATTTTCATTTTAACAAGTTCCCGAGCTCTGCTGCTAGGGACAACACTTTGAAAACCACTAGATTAGACCACACAATGGCATCCCCTGAAGCCAAAGTTTAAGTTTACAGGAGAAGAGTCTTTATAAAAAGTATATCCTTGAAACGGATTATTTAAAAGTAAGAACAACTTTTCCTTGTGAGATCTTACTGAATACCACTTTATTTCTGATAAACAAATGTGGCAACTCTTTCTCTCCTACTCTTGTTCAATTTTTAGTCTGACTGCTGACTTAAAACAAACAAACAAACAAAAAACTGGGAAAATTGAAGAGAAAAGAGAAAAGGGGAAGGAAGAATGAGGGAGTTTCGGTGGTTTTAGCTGGGCTAAAATCTATCATTGAAATCTTTTTCTCTGCCCCTTTGAGGTATAAATCTTTTTAAAAGTGAAATAAGCCTTTTGCCAGCTATGTAACCCAGAAGTATCATTCTCGAGAATCTGGATGCCATCCTTAGAAATGTGAGTATCATGGAAGTTAGCACCCTTCTCTCGCCATCTCTATGGGAGTTTAACTTAGATGTCTGCCCCCACATTGCAACTATATTCCTGCCATGGAGATATGAGAAGTTTCCTTATTCCTTCAGATACAGGCAATTAGCAAACACTAAGACCACCCCAATTACCAGGTGAATTTAAGATGAACTATATGTGAAAATGATGTCAAGTCCTCTTACTTGAGGACTACTTATTTAACTTGAGAACATGGGTGTAATGGGTTGGATCTGCTTGGTTACATAAAAGGGTGAGATTTCTTTCATTCTTTGTAATCTCCTTAGCAGATTGCCTGTGATGACACACATTCTAGGTTAAAGCTTATTTAATAATAAAATTGTTTTTCTTTCTCTACTACCCTGGTGAAGAAGTTTTCTGGGTTGGGAGCAGACTTTGTTTTTAGCTATATTTCCCCATCACTTTCCAAATCCATCCTTGCCTCCTTCTTAGGATCAACAACCCAAACTGCACGAGACCCACACACTTGCTTGTATGTCTTCCTTGCTCTGCATATAGCATGAAGGTTACAGTTGGTTTTGATGAAGCCACAAAGCCTCTCCTGGGGTAGAGTTGGTTTCCCCATCATTAGCAATATGACATAACTTGATATCTAGCCCCATTTAATATTTTTATAGCAATTTGGTACTGATCAAGGGAGATCCTCTTAGTTCTAGTCTAAGGTTTTCTAAGCCCACTTTGCAAACAGAATCACTGTTTCACTAATCTCAAACAGGTTCCCTAGATCTATCTGTGGCAGTGTGTCCACTTCTGGTCTGGTCACAGGGACATTACTGTTGGTGTTTATTTTTTATTGTATTTTTAATTTTTTTTTCTTTTGAAATAGAAAAGGTGTAGGTTTTTAGAAGAGTCATACACAATTGTGGAAGTAGGAGGTAACTCCACTCACAAGCTTTTCCTTATGCCGTTCTTTCTTAACATCCTATGCTTCTTCTTGACAATATCGCCTTTACATTTCTTCTATCATCCATAGATCTTCTTGCTTCAACTGAGGATCACATAAGCCTGGAGACTTTACAACCAGTAAATGGGGAAAAGATACAGCACCTGAATGTTAGCCTGGGGACAAAACAACACTTCATAAAGCAACCCTGGAACCTTCAGGCTTCTGAAGGATAAACAAGGTGTGGCTTCCACAGATGCCTAATTAGTTTCCCATGCAAACCTTCCCTCCTCTTCCTGAGCCTGTGTAGCTCTTAGGGATGGTAGTCCCAGTCTGGGAAAGAAAACCATCTCCAAAGGGTGGGACTAGCATTCTTTGGGATTAAGAGCCCGAGGCTGAGCCCAGCCTTATTGAGGCTTCCTGGACCCTGTTCCATGAAGGGGTCCAACCCTTTCCATGTGGCCACAGCTAACCACTGATACTAATCCCAATGATCTGGAGCCATGACTTCTGTCATGAGTCTGACTCTAACTATCACTACTTTTGCTTTATGAGACAACCAGAGTTCTGCTCCCCAAACTGACTCCACCTGTACCACCAATCAATACATTTCCGTGTTCATCCATTACAATTTTGTGCAGTGTGGGGGCTAGGATGGAGGACAGAACAGGTTGAAATTATCATGACTAGATGGAGGATGAGAACACAGTCATGTTTTCTTCTATCAATCTATAAAGAACAACAAGAAATCATTTTGTTACTAAAAAAAAAAAAAAAAAAAAAAAAAAAAAAACTAGACAAAAGGAAATATCTTCCCATAAATATGTGTGAAAATTTTTTAAAACTTGGACTAAAAAAGATGCTTTTCACATGATAAAAAAGTGTGTCAAATAAATAGCTAACCTCACACTTAAACAAAAAGCAATAACAATAACAGATAATGTTAATAATTGACAGCAAATATTTAGCATGTTCTGTGAGCAAGGTATAGAGCTACATAATCAACATGAATGATGGTATTTAATCCTCACAACAACCTTAAAGGCAGAGCTTGATATTAATCCTGTTAATCCCTCTTTGCTGATTAGGAAACTGAAACATGGAAGTTAGATAAATTGCCCTTAGTCACAGAAATAAAAGTGACAGAAAACAGATTTGAGCTTCAGAGGAAAAAGCTGGTGTGTCCAGGTAGGAGCAATGGGAAGAGTGGGAGGAGAGGGCAGGAGCTGCTGTATTAGAGAATTTACCCTAATTGGTCTCTTTAGTCTTTGTAAGATTTAAGACAGGAATGACCTGGTTGATCTGACTGAGAGTTTAAAAGACTCATTCTGGCTGCTGGGTGGAAAATGAACTGTGGGAAGGTAGGAGGGTGGCAGGGTAGAGTGAGGAGGCTGTAGCACTTGTCCAAATGGCCTGAGAATGGCTTGGATTAGGTTTGTAGCAATGGAGATGTTAGAGACTTGGCTGTGTGAATTATTTTGCTAAGGATTAATACCAACTGGTGAGCATGTGGCCAGGGCTCTTGTCTCATCACCATTTCCCATCCCCTTGGCCACAGAGGCTGAATCAGGTAGCAGAAAGGAACTGGCTAACTGTTGGCTGCTGGCATCTCCCTTCCTATTGGACAAAAGGAAACTTGGGATTTAAATTTCTAAAAGGAAGACTTGGAAAGTCTTTTGAAGCACAGACCTTGGGAAAAAGGTTTAAATATGCAAATGAAGGCAAAGTATTACTTTTCCTCCAAGGAAAACTGGAGAATTTAATCTGGAAAGAAATATGGACGCCTAGGGCTTTTCCTAGTTTTTCACACTGCAATTCTCAACCTGTTAGTGAGCAACTTGTCTGTGACTTGTGAAATCAAATTAGTATGTGAGACCAGCATTTTGTTCTAATGAAATGTAATAAATGAAAAGATTATAGTATTTCACTCATCATAAGCATAAATACTGTTTTGGGAAACTTTTGCATCATATGTACACACTATGTACTGAATGGCAATGTAATGTATATTTCTTACTTAAGACAAAAAATAATAATAATTAACCATTTCAGGATGAAAGGGACCAATACTGCAAACATCTCTCCATGATATTTGACATTACAAAAAACTTCTGAGGTGGTTCATGGTGGAACCAACCCAGGCCTGGTTTTAAGGAAGAGCAGAGGTCCCTGAAGTGAAATTATTTGGGGATCAAAGAGAATAAGGGGGGGGGGGGGGAAATGGGATCACCCCTTCCCCCAATGGCATTGGAAAGAAAAGGAGATGACAATTCTGGGTCTCTTTGGAAAGGAACCCAGAGGCAAATTTCAAAGATCGTCTCAACCCAGCCCTAGTAGGGCAGGTGTCAACCCAGAAGTTGCAGACTCAGTAAATCAGGGGGAAAAAAATCAATCCAAAGAACACTGAACAGATTGAAAGGTAGACTTCATGACAGCATACAAGACTTGGGTGTGGGAAATTGCAGTCTGGGACAATCGGAATGTGTTCAGGGCAAGGGGCTAGCCTGCTGGGGAGGGACAGTCTGGTGGAGGAGAAATGTATCAGATACCACCAAACAGAATAAATTAAGCATGAAGACAGCAAACGTTTTATTGATTTAAATGAAAGAGACTGTATCACTCTATAGAATAAAAGTAACAAATTCAAAAGCAATAATGGTGAATAATGCCACTATGAACAGCAGTGCGCAGGTATCTGTTTGTGTCACTGCTCTCAGTTCTTTTGGATATATACCAAGTAATGGTATTGCCGGGTCCTCTGGCATGTCTATAATCAACTTCCTTAGGAACTGTCAAACAGTCCCCCACAGTGGCTGTACTATTCTACATTCATACCAACAGTGAATAAGCATTCCTATCTCTCCACATCCTGTCCAACACTTACAGTTTTCCAAATTTTTAAGTATCCTGTCTAGTAGGTGTGAAATGATATCTCATTGTAGTTTTGATTTGCATTTCCCTAATTGCTAGTGATGTCGAACATTTTTTCATGTGTTTTTTCACAATTTGTATTTCTTCTTTGGACAATTGTCAAGTCTTTTGCCCATTTTTTAAATTGAGGAGTTTGTCTTTTTATTGTTAAGTTGTATAATTTCTTTATATATCATGGATATTAAACTCTTATCATACATGTGATTGCCAAATATTTTCTCCCATTGAGTCGGCTACCTTTTCATCCTTTTGACAAAGTCCTTTGAGGTGCAAAAGTGTTTAATTCTGAGAAGGTCCCATTTATCTATTTTTTTCTTTTGTTGCTTGTGCTTTGGGCGTAAGGTTTAGAAACTACCGCCTACCACAAGATCTTGAAGATGTTTTCCTACAATTTCTTTCAGGAGTTTTATGGTTGTCTCTTTTTTATTTAGGTCCTTGACCCATTTTGAGTTAATTTTTGTATGAAGTATGAGATAGGGGTTCTCTTTCTTTCTTTTGGATATGGCTTTCCAATTCTCCCAGCACCATTTATTGAAGAGATTGTTCTGGCCCAGGGGGGAGGGCTTGAAAGCCATGTCAAAAGTCACTTGACAGTAGGTGTGAGGGTCTATTTCTGAGTTCTCGACTTGGTTTCTTTGGTCAATCTGTCTATCATGCCAATACCATGCTGTTTTTACCACTGCATCTAAGTGATATGCTTTAAAGTCAGGAAGTGAGAGTCCTCCAACTTTGTTCTTCTATTTTAAGACATTTTTGGCTATTCAGGGTCCCTTACCCTTCTAAATAAATTTGATAATAGGCTTTTCCATTTCTGCAAAAAAGGCTGTTGGGACTTATATTGGAATTGCACTGAATCTGTGAAACAGTTTGGGCAGAATTGACATCTTAACAATATTTAGTCTTCCAGTCCATGAACATGGAATGTCCTTCCATTTATTTATTCAGTTTTTTTAGCAATGTTTTGTAGTTTTCCGAACACAGGTACTTTATGTCCTTGGTTAAGATTTTTCCTAAATAGTTGATTCTTTTAGTCACTATTATAAATGGAATTTTTTTCCTGATTTCCTCGTCATCAGTTGTGTATAGAAATGCTATTGATTTTTGCATCTTAATCTTGTGTCCTGCCACTTTGCTGAAATTGTCTATTATTTCTAGTAGCTTCTTTTCATGGAATTTCCAGGATTTTCTAGATATAAGATCACATCATCAGTAAATAGTGTAAGTTTTACTTCTTCTTTCATATTTAGGTGAATTTTATTTCTTTATCTAAACTAATTACTCGAGCTAGAACTTCTAACACAATATTGAATAACAGTGGTGACAGAGGGCATCTTTATCTTGTTCCTGATCTCAGTGGGAAAGCTTTCAGTTTTTCACCATTGAGTACAATGCTAGCCACTAAGCTTTTCATATATGCACTTTACCATATTGAGAAAATTCCTTCTATTCCTAACTTTGTAGTTTTTTTATAAAGAAAGGGTGCTGAAATCTGTCAAAAGCCTTTTCTGCGTCAGTCATGAGGATCATGTGATTTTTCTTCTTAAATTTATCAATGTGCTTTATTACATTAGTTGATTTTCTTGTGTTGAACCACCCTTGCATACCTGGGATAAAACCACTTGATTGTGGTGTATAATTCTTTTAATGTGCTTTTGGATTTGGTTTGCATGTATTTTTTTTGAGGTTTGTGCAACTATATTCATTAGGGATATTGGCCTGTAATTTTCTTTTTTCATAGTATCTTTATCTGGTTTTGATATTCAGGTGATGTTGATTTCATAGAATGAGTTTGGTAGCTTTCTTTCCAATTCAAACTTTTGGAAGAGCTTTAGCAAAATTGGTACTAGGTCATCTTTGAATTATTGGTAAGAATGCACCTTTGAAGCCATCTGGATTTTCATCTTTGGGAGGTTTTTGATGACTGTTTCAATTTCTTTACTAGTGATTGGTTTGTTGAGGTCTTCTATTTCTTCTAGGGTCAGTGTAGATGGTTCATGTGTTTCTAGGAATTTGTCCTTCTTTTCTACATTGTCTAGTTTTTTGGCATATAAGCTGTTCATAGTATCTGTATTAGTCAGCCAAAAGGGGTACTAATGTGAAATACCAAAAATGGGTTGGTCTTTATAAAGGGTATTTATTTGGGGTAGAAGTCCACAGATACCAGGCCATAAAGCATTAAGTTTCTTCTCTCACCACAGTCCATTGCCACGTGTTAGAGCAAGACAGCTGCTGGCGTTTGCCAGGGTTCAGGCTTCTGGGGTTCCTCTCTTCCTGGGGCTGTGTTTCTCTCCGGGCTTAGCTCCTGTTTCCTCCACAAGTTCAGCTGTAGACTATCAGGCAAACGGCTTGATTCTCTTCTCCTGGGGCCTTCTTTCCAACATCAAAACTGCTTCTCAAAAGACTACTTCTCAAAAGACTGCTTCAACTGTCCTTTGCCTTGCCTTTTATATTCAATTCCCCACCCACCAAGGGGTGGGGCTCAATGCCCTAATCCTAACCTAATCATGCCCAGATTAACAGATCAGTTTACAACCATAATCCAATTATATTTTTGGAATTCATAATTACATCAAATTCCCCAACGGTTACAGTATCCTTTTATGAACTCTATTATTACTGTGGGGTCAGTGGTAATGTCCCCCCCTCTCATTTCTCATTTTATTTATTTGTGTCTTCTCTCTCTCTCTTTTTCTTTTTTTTTTTTTTTTTTTGGTCAGCACAGCTAAGAGTTTGTCAATTTTGTTGATCTCAAATAAACAGATTTTGTTTTTGTCGGTTCCCTCTTTTGCTTATTTTTGTTCGTGGTTTCATTTATTTCTGCACTGATCTTTACTATTTCTTTCCTTTGGCTTGGTTTGGTATTAGTTTGTTTTACTGTTCTTTTTTCTAGTTCCTCCAGGCTTGCATTTATATCTTCAATTTTAGCTCTTTCTTCCTTTTTAATGTAAGCATTAAGAGCTATAAATTTCCCTCTCAGCACTATCTTTGTGGTGTCCCATAGGTCTTTTGTTTGTTTGTTTGTTTGTTTTAAATAAGGTTTTTATTGTCTTGAATGCAAACATATTTTTAAAAAATATCCCATAGGTTTTG
Organism: Tolypeutes matacus; assembly: GCA_026826555.1. Classification (NCBI taxonomy): domain Eukaryota; kingdom Metazoa; phylum Chordata; class Mammalia; order Cingulata; family Chlamyphoridae; genus Tolypeutes; species Tolypeutes matacus. The sequence continues at coordinate 5,308,132 of JAKSZT010053792.1, forward strand.
ATAGGTTGTGTTCTCATTTTCATTTGTTCCAAGATATTTGCTGAATTCTGTTGCAATTTCTTCTTTAACCCACCTATTATTTAATAATGTGTTGTTTAATTTCCATATGGTTATGAATTTTCCCTTTTTCTATCCATTATTGATTTTCAGCTTAATTCTATTAAAATAGAGAAAGTATTTTGTATAATTTCAATATTTTTAAATTTATTGGGTCTTGTCTTCTGACCCAACATATGGTCTATCTTGGAGAAGGATCTGTGAGCACTTGAAAAGAATGTATATCCTTCTGTTTTGGGGTGCAATGCTCCATAGATGTCTGTTAAGTTCTAGTTCATTTCTCGTATTACTCAAGCTCTATGTTTATTTATCCTCTGTCAGATGTTCTATCCAATACTGAGAGTGGTGTACTGATGTCTCCAAATATTATTATAGAAAAATCTATTTTTCCCTTTAGTTTTGCCAGTGTGTGCCTCATGTATCTTGGGGCATTCAGGTTAGGTGCAAAAATTTTAGTATAGTTATTTCTTCTTGGTGAATTGCTCCTTTTATTATATGTAATGATGTTCTTCATTCCTTATGACAGTTATCCATTTAAAAATCTATTTTGTCCAATATTAGTATCACTGCTCCAGATGTTTGGGTTTTGTTTTGTTTTGTTTTTGTTTTTGTTACTATTTGCATAGAATATCTTTTTCCAACCTTTCATTTTTAGTCTGGTTGTGTCCTTATGTCTAAACTAAGTCTTTTGTAAGCAGCATATAGATAGCTCATTTTTTTTTAATCCATTCTATCAGTCTATGCCTTTTGATTGGGGCATTCAAGCCATTAACACTCAATGTTATTACTGTAAAGCCATTACTTACTTTATCCATTTTGTCCTTTGGCTTTCTGTTATCATATCTTACTATTGTATGTCTTTTTACCTTTTTTAATAATCTTCATTTATACACCCTTCTCCAAGTCTCTTGCCATTCTTTTTTCCTTTCAGGCTGCAGCATTCCCTTTACTATATCTTGTAATTCTGTTCTTCTGGTAACATATTCTATCAGTTTTTATTTGTCACTGAAGATTTTGAACTCACCTTCAATTGTGAAGGACAGTTTTGCCAGGTACAGAATTCTTGGTTGGCAGTTTTTCTCTTTCAGTGTCTTAAATATATCATACCACTTTCTTCTCTCCTCCATGGTTTCTGATAAGAGGTCGGGAACTTAATCTTGTTGAGGTTCCCTTGTATGTGATGCTTTCCTACCTGACATTTGTCATTCTGAATAGTAGGTGTCTCGGGGTAGGTCTATTTGGATTTATTCTATTTGGGCTGTATTGTCCTTCTTGGATATTGATATTTATGCCTTTCATAAGGGTTGGAAAGGTTTTGGTCATTATTTCCTCAAATATTCTTTCTCCCCATTTTCCATTCTCTTCTCATTCTGGGACACTGATAATGTGTATGTTTGTGCATTTCATGTTGTCATTCAATTCCCTGAGACCCTGCTCCATTTTCCATTTTCTTCTCTTTCTGTTCACCTGTCTTTTTTAGTTTGGATTTTCTGTCTCCAAAACCACTAATTTTGTCTTTGAGCGATTCAAATCTGCTCTTATGTGCCTCTAATGTATTATATAATACTCTTTTTTAAGAAGGTTACATTACATAAATGATACATAGAAAATACAGGGGAATTCTCATTTACCTCACACCCACTCCCTCCTATACTTTTCCCCATAAACAACATCTTTCATTAATGTGATACATTTGTTACAATTGATGGACTCATATTGAAACATTTGTTACTAACCATGGTTTATAGGTTACATTGTAATTTACAGTTTGCACTGCACATTTTTATAGGTTTTGACAAAATGAAAAATGGCCTGTATTTGTCATTGCAATGTCATTCAGAACAATTCCATTGTCCCCAAAATGCCCCATGTTATACCTATTCTTCCCTCCGCCCCACCCCCACCCCTCCCCCAGAACCTCTGGTGACTGCTGCCTTTATGTCAATGTTACAAGTACTTCCATGGCTAGAATAAGTCTACTTTAGTCCATATTTGCAGTCTCCCCTTATGTTTCTTCATTCCTCAATCTTTAGGATTTTAGAATGATAATGCCCACTCTGTTTCTTATTGAGAAGGTACTTAGATCCCATGGGGCAGATGGATGGAACTGTATTGCTTGTAGTTATAGCTACTCTCTGTTCTGGGGGGAATGGATGTTGTCCACCATCATCCTTTAGTTAGCTGTCCTGAGTGAGAAAGATGAACTGGAGTGTAGGTGTTGCATCTCTGCTGAGATTCAGGGCTCAACCAGCATATGAACAGACCGAAGACTTAAGTCTCTGGGACATATATTTAATGTATAATGCAAATTATATGTTCAAGTGAAAGGGACAGAAGAACCATATATAAGGAAATTATAAATGAGTCTAACTCTATTACACTGGGGAACATATATTCCAAGGTAAGGCCCACTGACAGGGTGCCAAATTCCTGAGATTGTTTGCTCTGCCTCTAGCGTCTAGATGTCTCTAGAGCCCTCAGGAGCAACCCTGCTTGACTGCCTGTTTATTGTGGCAGTCAGTGAGATCCTCCTGAGATGTGCATAAGTGTAACCTCTGGAATGACCCCCAGAGTCGCTTTGAAATCTCTTAACCATAAAAACTCATTTGTATTTAATATTTCCCCCTTTTGGTCAAGGCCTTTTTCCAAATGCATCACTGGTCAGTGCTTGGTAATAATCCCTCAGTGCCAGGGAGGCTCATACCCGGGAGTCATGTCCCATGCTGGGGGGAAGATAGTGAGTTTGTATGCTGAGCTGGCTTAGAGAGAGGCCATGTTTGAGCAAGAAGGAGACTTTCAAGAGGTAAATCTTAGGCAATATATAATACTAATTTAAGTTTCAATTTCACAAGAACAAAGTTCATAAGTACAACCATCAATGTGCCTGGCATATTGATCTGTCCCCCTTTGCTAGGCAGTGCCCATGTACTGTAGGGATTCTTGCCATTCAATTATAGAATGCAGCAGGACTTCTCAGTATGGGAATTCAATATTCTTTCAGTTATTGTGTGAGTCTCCACCCACTGAGACAACACCCCATAACCACTTGAAAATATTCAAATTCCATAAAAGCATGACCCAGGTGCACTCCTCCCCACTCATCCCCCATCACCAACACCCCTCACCAGCAATCATCCCATCCTACAGTTGTGACCCTTCTGCAATCCAAAACCTCCTCAAAAACAAAGCCAAAAAAATAATGAATAAGAATAATAAAAAGTAAAATAATAATAATTAAAAAAATAAAAAATTAAAAGATAAAAGGAAAAAAGTTGTCATTGTGCCCTTCATTACCATAAGACATGTTATCTTTTATGTACAGTGACAATTTCTTCTATATATTCCCCCAGTGTCTTTTTTTTTTTTTTTTTCAAAGAAGCTTTAGGTTACAGAAAAGTCACATAGAAAATAGAGGGGATCCCCCTATACCCCACCCCCAGCCCGTTCTCACATTTTTCCCTATTGATAACATCTTACATGAGTATGGTACATTGTTACAATTGATGAACAAATATTAAAACATTGCTACTAATAATGGTCAATGGTTTACATTATGAATTACATTTTGTACTGTACACTTTTATAGGTTTTGACAATGTTTAAAATGGCCTATATCTATCATTGCAAGATCCTACAGAAGGATTCCAATGCCCTAAAAATGCCCTATGTTCCATCTATTCTATTTTTGCCCCTCCCCCCAGAACCAATGGTAACCACTGTTTCAATTTTTGAAGAATAAGATTCATAGTTAGATGCATTAATATTAAGGGCTTGACATATTGATCTGTTTTCCTTTATTAGGCATTGACTATATTCTTGAGAGATTCTTGCCCTTCAGAGAACATAGCAGGACTCCCCAGGATGGGAGTTTAATATTTTCTTGTTTATTGTGTGGGTCTCTACCCACTGAGATAATACACTGTGACAAGATGAACACTTTCAAATTCTATAGAAGCATGCCCCAGATCATATTTTCTTTCCATTCTTTGAATTGACTTAGGAGATTTATGTGATTACCATTGATTAATCATCTTAAATCCTGTATCTCTCCAGGGTTTTTTTATTTTTTTCTTTGGCTGAGCCATCTCTTCCTGTTTCCTGGTATGGCTTGTAATTTTTTGCTGATGTCTAGGCATTTCAATATGTTGGAGAATTTACTCTGATGGCCAATTTCTCTCTCTTGCCTATTGTTTTTTTGTTGTTGTTGTTTCACAGCTCTTCTTTGATATTTGGTTCAACTTATTCTAAGTCTTTAAATTACCCAGTTTAAATTATCACAATCTGGCCAGGGAATAATGGGGCTGGATTGTGATAATGGCCTCACTAATGGAGCCAGATTTAATCCCAGGAGTTCAGGATAAGAGAGACCCAAAAGTAGTTTTTCTTTGTGCAATTTCCAAACAGAGCAGCAGTTGGTGCTCATCTGTGCACCTTTCCATGGAGGTGTTTTTTTTGTTTGTTTTGTTTTGTTTTTTTTAATCTCTGCTTTCCTGTGTTTTTGTCTGGCCAGAGCTGAGAGTCAAAGCAGGCTCTGCTGGATGAATTCACTGAAGAGAAACCCCCCAACTCCTCCTCCCTTTTCCTTTGTAACAGCTGACAAGGAAGAAGATGTCTGTTCCCCTCTCAGTTGGCTGCAGTGAGCCAGGGGTTTTATCCCAGCTTAATATCTTGAGGGTGAAGGTTGGAAGCCTTTCCAGCTGCCATGGGGGGTTGGTAACTCACATTTGTTGTTTCATGTTCTTCATTTCTCTGTCCCTCACCCTCCTGGGAGTTGTGTAACATTTTTCTGGTCTGGTGACCACCAAAGCAGATCCCTCAGACAACTTTTGACACTTTCTCCATTGTTTTTATAAGAGAGTTGAGTCCTGCCTGCCTACTCTGATGCCATCTTCCCAGAACTCCAAAACCACTGTAGTTTTGAATTGCATTCCCTATTAGGTAGTGATATTGAACATTTTTTCATGTGCTTTTTTCCATTTGTATTTATTCCTTGGAAAAAAAATGTCTATTTAAGTCTTTTACCCATTTTTAGTTGGATTGCTTTCCTTTTTATCATTGAATTGTAGGATCTCTTTATATAGCATGGAAATCAAACCATTATTGGGTATGTGGTTTCCAAATATTTTATCCCATTGAGTAGGCTGCCTTTTCACCTTCCCACTATAGATGACATTTATAGGGCTTCTCTCTAGTGTGAGTTCTCTCATGATGTACAAGGAAAGAATAATAAGTGTAGGCTTTTCCACATTGATGGCATTCATAGGGTTTCTCAACAGTGAGTTCTCTCATGATGTTTAAGGGCAGAATACTGTGTAAAGACTTTCCCAAACCAAGGACATTGACATGGTTTCTTATCAGTGTGAATTCTCTCATTTTCTTTAAGTTTAAAGACTTTCCCACATCAAGGATGTTAATATGTTTTCTCTCCAATCCTTTAATGTCATCTAAGGCCAGAATAATGAGTGATGGCTTGGTCACAGATATGACATTCATAAGGTTTCTCTTCAGTGTGAATCCTGTCATCTTGTTTAATGTAAAAAGCTGCACTAAAGGCTTTCCCACATAGATGAAATTGATATTTCTCTCCAGAGTGAATTCTCTCATGTTCTTTATGGTTACAATATGTACTTAAGTCTTTCCCACATAGATGAAACTCATAGGGTTTCTGGCATTGTAAATTCTCTCAAGCTTTTAAAGGTGAAAAGATCTACCAAAGGCTTTTCCACATAGACAGCATTTATATGGTTTTTCTCCAGTGTGAATACTCATGTCATTTATGGGTAGAACATTGAATTAAGTCTATGAGAAAACACTATAAATGGATTGGTTAAGATTATTGCCCAACGTCACACAGCTATGATTGATAGAATCCATTCACCTTACCATCATGCTAAATCTCTTCTTAATATAAGCATCCATTACTTGATAACAGGTTGCTATAATATATTCTAGAAGTAAATCTATTTCTCAAGGGTGATATAATATAAAACCAAACAACTAAAAGAATTCCTTGGATTGGGGTCAGAGAACAGAGACTCAAGTTTATTACCTTCCACTCTCCAACCACATGCCTGTAAACATGCTTACCACCTCACAGATTCTTCCAGTGCAAACTAGGATGACAATAGCCTCGGCCTCAGCCTAGTCCCAAGGTTTTAGGGAACAGTATAAATGCATTTAATTATAATGCATTTGTAATAGTAAAACACAAGTCTAAGTTATTTTCTAGCACCTTACATGTGGAAGGAATCTCTTTATGAAAAAACTTTCTTTTGTTACAATGACACTGGCTCCAACCCTACAAAGGGACAAGGTGCCATGCCCAGTGCTAAAGTGAGGAGCCTTGCTTTATTATAGTGCTCCCAAGAGGTCATATAAGTCATTTCTTCAGTCTCTTCCAATTCTTTATTTATTTCACTCCTGTAACTGCATTATTTCCAGCTGTCTGTGTATCCCTTCCTCCTGACAGATACTCAGAATGAATTAATGACAGTCTCTGAGCTGGCACTTTGGAAAACTTAGGATTAAGCTGCTTGCCCTGTTTATGTGTTTTAAAGTATTTTAGGGAAGCAGGAGCACAATTATTTTTGAGACAGTAAAACTGTGACAAAGAGCTCCTTAACATAGTAATCTTTATAAAGCTGATTTTGTACATCAAGGAATTTCTTTTTCCTTGAAACTTCCATCTGGAGACACCTCCCTATTTGTACTGATTACAAGGTAATTGAGGAAGCTGTATGACTGCCTCAAGTTATGAGATGAGATGCCAAATTTCCTCCCATTGAGGGCTGAGCTGTTTAAGCAAGAGATTTACCCAGCCACTGTGCTAGGTTAAAACTGTGAAATTGACTTAGACTGGTGGTCACTGACTATTCCCTCATTCTCTACTTTGAGGGGAATTATGTCATTTTTTATATTAGTAGGGGGTAAAATATCCTAGGATAAAATTACAAACCAATGAACCTTGTGTAACTGTGGGAGCTATCAAACCAACCTTCTGGGCAAATAGTGTTCATTGTTCCCAATGTTACACCATAACTCTGATTTCACCATTATTTTTCTATATGGGCTCCTGTAGCAGTTTGGCATTGTTCATGAATTCCAAAAATAGATATTGGATTGCGTTTATAAACTTGTCTGTTCCTCTGGGCATATAAGATTGTATTGGATACAGAGGTTTCACTTTTACTTGATTAAATAATGATTAAGGCTTTGATTGGGCCACGTCAGTAGGACGTTGAGTCCCTGCCCCCTTGGTGGGTGGGAACTCACAGAGAAAACAACATGGCAGAGGAGTTAGTTGGAGTTTTTTATATTGGATCCCCCATAAGTAAACACACAGAGAAGCAGATACATGAGGAAGGAGAGAAGGCTCCATTAGACATAGCAGAGGCCCCAGGAAGAGAGATCAGCTGTTAGCCTTATAGTCTACATCTGGTCTTGTGGAGAAAGCAGAGCAGCTGATACCAGAGAGAAATGAGCCCCAGAGAGAGATGAGACTTATACCAACTTACAGCTGGTATTGGAAGAAGCTGGGACCATGGAACCTTAAGAGGAAGAAGAAGTCTGAACACTTGCCAGTGACAGCAGCCATTTTGCTCCAACACATGGCAACAGACTTTGGTGAGGAAAGTAACTTGTGCTCTATGGCCTGGTAACTGTAAGCTTCTACGCCAAATAAATGCCTTTTATAAAAGCCAACAGATTTCTAGTATTTTGCATCAGCACACTTTTGGCTGACTAATACAGCTCCCAATTGGGAAAATCTCAGATACATTATGAAGGAGTATGGAACAAGGAGTGAAGACACAGAGATTGCTGCTGGAACGAATAATGGCATTTGATATTTTCCAAGGCTGTATTCAACATGTGATGGATGAAGTCATCACCTTTGACATGACCTATTTCATGTCTCATTCCTCCAATACTAGTAGAAATTAATTCATGCATATCTGAAAGAAGAATCCAGAACAATAGGAGGAAAAACACAGGAAAGAAATTTTTTTTTCTTTCTAAAATTGATTGGAAAAAATAAAATTGAAATAGAGCAGTATTTTCTGCTGATTGTGCTTTTTGACAGGCTATGATGTTGAAGGGCTCTTCTTATAGAAAAGTACCTAAATATTGTCTTTGAGAAAAACAAATTATTCAATTATCTCAACCAAATCTTTAAGACACAATCTGGCTGAGTTGGTGGTAAGATATTAAAGAATGCCACAACAAAGCTGAGTTTGATAAAATGCAATCCTATGGAAAGGATTGTGAACTGCATAAACTCCTGTTTTCCATATTTATGAAAATTAAAGGAATCAAAACATAAATAACCTTTAAAATGTTCCTCAGAGGGAAGCGGCTGTGGCTCAATCAGTAGGGCTCCCGTTTACCATATGGGAGGCCCCTGGTTCGGTTCCCGGGGCCTCCTGGTGAAAGCAAGCCCGCCCGCACGGCGTGGTTGGCTGACCCAGCGAGCACAAGCAGCAAGGGGGGGATAAATGAATAAATAAATTTAAAAAAATCTTTAAAAAAAAAATGTTCCTCAGAGATCCAATTGCCAAACTCACCTCCAGCCACCAAAGACACTATTCCTCAAATACAAACTCAGAGTGTGCTTTTAATTATCCAATAATAAACAGAACACTTTCAGGCATTTCTCCAAAGTTATATCAGTAAGAGTAAGATGTGGTTTTAATAAAACACTTGGAGATTTATTATTCATGCAGGGCCTTCTTTGTTTCTAGTTTTGTTTCATTAATGTTTACAAACTTGGATCTCTAAAGGACTTTGGAAATAATCTCTACACTCCCCATCTCCACCTTCACCCCCACTTTGCTATTATAACTTTACACAGAAGTATATGGTGATCCTCTTAAAGCCAAAATAGGGTCAAGAGAATCTTCTTAATTTCTGCTTTCCTTTTTACTTTTCAAACAGATTTATTGATATATATTTGGCATACAATATGTTGCACATAGTTAAAGTATACATTTTAATAATTTTTAACATATATGCATTAATAAAACCATCACCCAATCAAAATATTAAACATATCCATAATGCCATAACATTTCCTCCCATCTCCCTTTAATTCCTCCCTTTCTCCCTACTCTGTCCCCCCATGTTTCCATGCAGCCATTGATATCTTTCTGTCATTATATCCTGGTTTGCAATTTCTAGAATTTTATATAAATGGAATCATATAGTATGAATTCTATTTTTATCTGGCTTCCTTCACACAGCATAATTATTCTGAGATACACACATGTTAAATGTATTAATAGTTGACTCATTTTTATTGCTGAGTAGTATTCTATCATAAAGATACACCAAAATTTGTTTAGCCATTCACCTATTTCTGGACATTTAGGGTTTTTCCAGTTTGTGACTATTTGAAATGAATAAGTATTATAAACATTTATGTACAAGTTTTTTGTATGAGCATATGTTTTCATTTCTCTTGAATAAATACCTAGGGGTAGAATGGCTGGACCATATGATGGATATCTTTTTAGATTTTTAAAAGACTGGCGAGCTGTTTACCTATGAAAGTGTACCTTTTTACAATCCCACCAGTAGTTTATGGGAGTTTCAGCTCCTCCACATTACCGCCAACACTTGGAATGCTCAGCATTTTTCATGTTAGCATTCCAGTATGTGTTTACCGATAACTCTTTATGGTGGCGTGTGACTAGTATGCTACCAGATCTACATTTGTGTCATCATGGAGTTGGGAAACATCATCCATGCCAGGGTTTTGAGCTATCATGGGCACATAGTAGCCTCAGGGAATTGGTCCCTCTGCTGTACGCCCCCTGCAAGCTTCTCACTTCTCACAATTCGCTTATCTCTCCGTCTCAAATGCTGCTCCTTTTATCCAACCCATGTTTTCTATGTTTCAAATGGAAAATGTTTTTTTCTTGAATTTTTACCAAACATACTTCCATATAAGCATATAAAGATTTACCCCACACCTTTTAAAATGCTGCATAATATTTTACTCTGTGGATGCCCTTAATTGGATTTAACCACTTCTTGTGGATGGGCATTTGAATTGTTTCCAATTTTTTGCTATTACACAAATCTTGTGTGTATGTCTTTACATACATGTAAATACCTGCTAGTAAAGCACTGCCTGCTTGGTACAGTTGCTGAATTTCCCTCTCAGTTATTGCATTCTGAGCCTGTCATTCCACTCATGTCCCCCATGTGTAAAGATGCTCCAGTTAAATACTCAGAGTTGATGGCTAATATGCCACTTAGTGAGGAAAAAACGGCACCCACCAAGGACAAGTAAGCACTCTCTGACATTCCATGACAAGCAGTGTGGCTTGGAGAGAAAGGCCTGGAGTCAGATATATGTTTAAAATTTAGCTCTGCCTCTAAATATCTTTCCCTACCTCAGCAAATCACTAAAATTCTCCTAGCTTTGCTTTCTCCATGTATCAAATGGGATAATCAGGGTGATATTCAAAATAAGGATCATCCAGTGTAGTCCGGGCATAACCTATCACAAGGTATGCTAGCCTTCATGCTGGGACAAGTACCGGAAGCACCAGCTATGCCAGGACTTGTCCTTCAGTTCAAGAATCACGGGAAGTTGGATAAAGGCCCTGAAAAGTGCCTAAGAAGTTGAATGAAAGTTATATTCAGGGCACTCAGGGCAGCAATTAAGTCCAACTGGCCCAGAATTATGTTTTAGCCACCACTACAGCCTGACTCAAAACCATATGCAGAGAACATCAGTGCAAATCCCTGTACATGAAACTTGATAGTAGCTTAATAAGCATTTATTTTTCCCTATATATGCATATTTTTAAGTCCATTACTTTTGTTCTTCTTTCAGTAGTTTTTCTGTGTCCTAGACTCAAAATTTGGTTATATCTTATGTATAATACAGGGGAAACATGTTGCCATGGAAGTATTCCAATTTCTTTCTGCCAAAAATATCATTAGCAGTTGTAAATTTTTATAGATAAACTCTACTGCCCATGTTAAAGAAAGCAGAGTAGAGCCATTTTCTTCGTTTATATCTATCATCAGTACTACTAATGAACAAGTATGTGGAACTTCATACTAAGCCTGGTGTGAGGGGGAAAAGTTAGGCAAGTGTTTTAGGCATTCAACTGTCAGCTAAGAAAGAAGCACTGGATGTCCTTGTGTGGGAGGAATAGAGGCTACCACAAGCAGGAAGGCCATGCCCAAAGTGAGAAGTAGTTCCTTGGGTTTGAGTCAGTGAAAATGAGGACCTGTTCATCTTTGCAGCACACAGCACTGAGTCTGCCTGAAGGGGCACTCAAGAAAAAGCTTGTGGAACTGAAGTGAACTTGTGAATAAATCCTGGTAGAGCAAAGACACTTACTGGAAAGCCATCTCCTGTTCCTGCTTTTTCTCTCTATTAAAAGGAGGTGCCAAGGAAACCTGGAAAGAGAGAAGGACAGAAAAGAGCAGTAATGAGGAGCTTAGGGATGAGCTAACAAAGACACAACTAGAAAATATTCTGCACTACAGAGAGAATTTACATCACCACCCCTGAGGGCAGATGGCCCATTTTAAAACCTACTATCACCAACAAATCTATGCTCACACCCCCTCTCTTTCACTGTTCACATCTTCCTAAACTAAAATCAATGCACACACCCTGCAGCCTGGCAGATACATCTGAAGCTCTCATGACAGGACTGCTCCAATCCCCATTGTGCTCAGAGTGAACATGTGGAAGCAAAGTGGGTGGTTTTCTTCACCCAACTAAGCACTGGTGACATTTTCTTATGATCACGTTACCCTTGCAGAGTGGCCTGGTACACTGCTCCTAACAGCTCTTACTTCCCTAATTAGGCACTTTTCTTACTTTAGGGCTAATTGTCTCAGCCAATAGGTTTTTTCTTTTTTAGGAAGTACCAGAGATTGAACCCAGAATCTTGGACATGTGAGGCAGGCGCTCAACCATTGAGCTACAACTGCACCGCTCAGCTAATAAGTTTTTATTATTTTAAATTCTCAGTTAAGTCTGTTTTACTTGGCCTGGCTCCACTAAAATTAATCTTTCCTCATGATGTGTTTCTTGTGGTGGTGAAGGCTGAGGCAAGAGCAGATCCCCACACAGAGATAAGCCAACTCAGAGATGTGACCTTTGGCCAAAGGAGGCCAGGTGTTTTGCATTAGAAATGGAATGAACTGTGTTCCCAACATGGGATCCCCACATCATGATTAGCTTTGGGCTAACAGAGTCAAAGAAGGTTAACTGGGCAGCCTCTGCCTCTGACAGGACCGCTCTGTGCCACATGTCTAAATAATCTAATGCTTCTAGAGTCTCTGTGAATGTAATTCTCCAATCCCCCTTCTCTTTGCCCCTTTTCTAGTCAATTCAAATGACCCAAAGGATGGGAATTTAATAGGAATTGGGCTGCTCTCCAGATATCCCATAATTGAGGAAAGAAATGAAAGTTTTTCAGACACCTCAAGATGCAAAAGGTGGATTTAAATGGTACTCAATATAAGAACACATTGAATATGAGAAGAGCCATTTTCTCAAGTGTACTATTATAACCATTTCACAGATAAGGAAGCTGAGATGTGAAAGATCAATGATTTCCCCAAAATATACCATAAATTGATGGCCAGCTCAGAATAAAACCCAGATTTCCTGACTGCAATACTGTATTCTCTCATCTTATTTCCCCTTCATCATCTTTAAAAATGCTTTCAATTTCTATATTCCTTAATTCTAAAAACATTGCCAATATTAGAGTTTAAAATCACCATAATTTCCTTGTAACAATTCTATGTATAAACTTTTATAAAATTCTTTATATAACATATAAACAGTTATATAAAAATTCAGCATGGCAAAAGGTAAATACAATGTACACCAAAGTATGGGCAGTGGATTGCCTTTATCCACTAATCAATACTTGTGTATGTTATTCAAGGTTTAAGGTCATAGTCTGCCAGGGTTGCTATGACAGATACCACACAATGGGTTGGCTTAAACAATGGGAATTTATTGTCTCAAGGTATTGGAGGCTAGAAGTCCAAATTCAAGGTAGTAATAAGCCATGCTTTCATCCAGGGATTGTGGAGTTCTAGTGCTGGCTGCCATAATCCTTGGGGTTCCTTGGCTTGTATCTCTGCCTTCATCATGTGGCTTCTAATTCTGCTCAGTCATCTGTGTCTCTGTCGGAATTTCATCTCCTTAAAAGGACTTCAGTCATATGGTTTAAAGCCCATCCTGATTCATTTGGCCTTATATAAATAGTATCTTCAAAGATCCTATTCACAAATGAGTCCACACCTTAACTAATAACATCTTCTAAGGTCTTATTTACAAATAGATTAACATCCATAGAAATGCACATTAAGACTTGAACATGTCTTTATGAGGGACATGATTCAATCCCCAACACTTACCATGTCACAGGCATTGCTCTAAGGGATTCACTGATACTAACTTGCTCAATCATCACACAACACTGTGGAGGAGGTGCCATTACTATCACCAGTTTATGTTATATCACTAGTTAGCAGTAGAATTGGGCTTTGAACCCAGGGAGGCACAGGTCCAAGTTTGTGTCTTAAGCATTATACTTATGCAGGGTCTTAAAAGCTAGTAATAGATTCCAAAGTAGAGCCTACTGATAAGGCATCAATCTCTGGGGCTATCCCCCCTTATATAGGACCTGGGTGTCTCCAGAGCCCTCAGAAGCCCCTCTGATGGGTGGGGTGATATCCATTTTGGTGTTCTATGAGATCCTACTGAGGTGTGCGTAAGCGTTACCTCTGGGATGACCTCCCGACTCTCTTTGAAGTCTCTTAGCCACATGAACTCATTTGTCTTTACCTTTTCCCCCTTTCATTCAAGGTCTTTTTCCAGTCATGTTGCCAGTTGGCACTTGGTATTAATCCCTCGTTGCCAGGGAGGCTCATCCCCGGGAGTCACGCCCCACATTGGGGGGAAGGTAATGCATTCATATGCTGAGTTTGGCTTAGAGAGAGGCCACATTTGAGCAACAAGAAGGCTCTCAGGTGGCAACCCTTAGGCACCCCATAAGAGTAAGCTAAGTTTCAATTACAAGAGCAAAGACTCATAAGGCTAGTCATCAATAACAAGAACCCATCAGTGGGCCATCCTCTTATGCCAGACACTGCCCCTGCACTCAGGGGACTGTTGCTGCTCCCTTGGAGAATATGGTAGAGCTCTCCAGGCTGGGAATTCAGTATTCCCTCATTTATTGAGTGATTGTCTACCATGCCCCATCCCTTGATCATTTGAACAATTTTATATATCTTTCATGTATATTCAGATGAACTTACTCCCATGAATCCTCCATCCCAGACACCCCCCACCAATGGTCCTCTGCAGTCCCCATGTAACCCTTCTGTGATCTAAACCTTACTTGAAGATGAAGGCCATATAATAACCAAATACAATTAATAGCAAAATGAAATAATAATGATAAGCTTAAATGCAAGAGATAAAATACAAGGAAACTCAGAAAAAAAAACTAAAAATAAAATATAATTAATGGATTAAGGCATTCAAAAAAATGAGAAAAAAATTTTTTTAATTATTTTTTTTTCCTTTTATCACTGCATTATTGAATGTCCAGTATACCGTGACACCTTCCCCCTCTCATTCCCCAGTGTCTCCCAAATTTTCATTTAGTTTTCAAGGAAGTTTTAGGACACAACAAAGTCACACACAGGATACTAGAGACTCTCACATACCCAACCTCCCTCCTCCTTCCCCACCCCAGTCCTCCCTGCACATGGTCCATCAGTCCCTTCTATTCAAACCTATATGTAATGCTGGAGTTTGTAGGTATACTTCCAGAGACTGGAACCTCTGGCCTGCCTATGTGCCAGCTGTGCCTGGAATCTCGATGGAGCTGCAACTCCTACTCTACAGCTCAATGGACCCACCCAAGTCACCTGGTAAGGAGACGATGATGGACAACAGCCATCCCAGGGAATGGAGAGAGCCTGCGGCTCCAAGCAGGATAATCCCATCCACCATATCCATGGGATATAAGCCCTCTCCCACTTGGAGGTGTAGTGGACATCACTATCTCAGACTCCTCAGGAATGGGGGAAGAGCTATGGACTAGAGTAGACTTAATGGTATTCTGTTGTAGACATAATGTGATTCAAGCAATGGAAGAAATTTAGCAGTGAGGTGGAGCCAGTGTCCACTAGACGCTTTCAGGGCAGGGAGGGGAAGGGCAGTTGTAATGCAGGGGTTTTTTCAGGACTTGGGGGTTGTCCTGAGTGACATTGCAGCGATGGATATAAGCCATTTTACATCAGCGTATACCATGCAGAACTGTGTGGGAGAGAGTGTGGTCTACGATGTGAACTGTGGTCTATGCTTAGTGGCAAAGCCCCAGGATGTGTATATCCATTGCAGGTGATGTGCCACACTAATGAAAGATGTTTATGTGAGATGTTATGGGAGATATGGGAGGTGGGGAACATGGGAATCCCTGTAATTTTTGTGTAACATTTATGTAATCTAAGCATCTTTTAAAATATATATTTTAAAAATAACAGCAAAAAAAGTTAATAATAAAAATAGACATTGATTTCCTTTACCCAGAATACATTGTTTTACTTTTCAATCAACCAAAAATGTTACTAGGATAAAAATATAAAATTTTATATATGAGATTCATCTGAATCTCCACTCAAATTCTGTCTATAAAATGAACATATAAATTGAAATTTGATCTTGAACCACAGAAACGGCCCAGTTTAGCTGAATTCCTTGAATAAAATAGAAAAAAATTGCTGAAAAGTTAGTAATGTTTTGTTGTTAGGTTTTCACAAACATTTTCAAAAGCTGTTCTCATCTTTTGTGGGACTGATTCTCAGTCATTCGATTGATTATCATACAGAATTTAACAGCCTGATTGAAATTTTAACTTAAATAATTGGTTTTCACGTTTGGAGTGAGCAGCAATTATTTCTATTTCCTAATACTGTGTTAGCCAACTCATTGAAAATAATCAATTGTGGATTATAAACTTTGGGAACTTACTCTTTGCCCCCAAGGAAGAAAAACAAAAATTTATTTAAACCTTTAGAGGTTAAATGATTAACTTAGGGAATGACCCCAATAAAACTAAACTCTACACCCTCAGCCATTCTATTAATTAAAACAAAATCCACAATGTCCTAGAAGAACAGAACTATGATTGTGCTGTCATGTTTCCTGATTATGACTATGGTGGTTTAAGGAAAATTTCTTTAGATGTGATGGAAGCCTGTAAGAATATGATTCATTTTCAACCATTCCTACATTTCATCTCAGTTTTATTATACAGTTATCCATGACAATTTCTGGGGGTCATAAAAAGAGAAAAGAATCTTCTAATTTGCAATTTAATTATTTTTCAGAAAATTGATTTTTCTCTTGGAAAATTGAAACCATTTCCTATTATTGTTTAGTACATGAGCAATCTAATGATGAACTTCTTCTGGAGAAGCTGGTTTGTAAATCTACCTTAATTTTAATGTTTTTAGTGACTTTTGAGGCAATAACAGAAATAAATTATTGAAAGAACAAAGCTATAGTGCTACTTGTCAATTATCTGGACCTATTCTACTATGTCTACATAAGTTCAGCCATTCCTTGCATGAATATACATCATGTATTTATATAATCAATATAAACCATGGTCTTTTATATTGTTTTTTCTTATGATACTTTTATTAAACAAATAAATGAATCTGCATAGATGTATTAGAGCTCTAAATCAGTTTCTCTTGAGAAACATGATGTTTAGAGATGTCTCTGCAAATAAAGGTATACTCCTAGTCCCCATAACTTGTTATAGTGGAAAGAATGAGGGCCTTTTGAGGGTCAGATCTGGTTCCAGCTTAAGCTTTGCAACTTCCTGGTATGTGACTTCTAACAAAGCACCAGATCTTTGTGAGCTTCGGTCCCAGTGCTGAATACCTTCTCTTTGTCCCCCGGGTGCACGCTCCACCTTTCTCCACTCTGTCAGAAGAGGCTGACTTTCAAGGACTGTATCTTCAGATATCACTTTCTTCCTGGCTTCCCTTCAGGTTCAGCTATAAGGAGCCTGGCAGGAGATTGGAGGGATGGAAGATAAGTTGAGGTATTTATTCCCTAGGCCTCTCCCTGCAACATCACCTATGATTGGCTCTGTGACTTGATTATAAGTCACAACATTTCTTAATGCATTCTTCTGTACCAGCTTTCCCCTTCTACTGTCCAGTGGCTGCTCCCACCTCCTCCCCTTGTCCTTTGAGCATGGCTGTGATAACAGCTCTATCATGACTAGCCATGGGAGACTACACTATCCCCTGTGCATTCTTACCCTGAAAATGAAGCTGGGGAAGTGTTGGATTCCTCTAGGTTCTTGGCTATGTCACATAAAACAATTTAAGAACATGTCAATTTAGTTAGGCCAGTAAAAAGAATTTATTGATAAATGGGGGGAAAGAACAGAGCTTGCTGAGAAATGGGAGAGAAGGATGGAAATACACACCGAGATTTGATGCAGGCTCATCTAGGCAGAGAGAGTGATTTGGCGTGGTTACCTTTATTAAGCTATTAATTACTTTTCCCCTTGCTAATGCTAAGGGGAGGGGCCCCAGCTGTTATTGGTTACCCCACCAATGGAGAGAGCCAATGGTGAGGCTTTTTGTGGGAGATTATCCCGGACCAATGGAGAGGCCTATTTGGAATTACCCAGGCCTCCCTTTGGCCCTGGAACCTCAAGGTCGAGGTCTTGGTGGGATCCAGCAGCCATGTTGCTTGTCGGCCATGCTGTGGTTCATCTTCTCCTCATTTCCCTGTACTAGCCTTCCTCAAAGCCACCTTTGTAAAGAGCCCCTTTTGTAAGCTATCTTTGATTGATCCTAAATTGAAGATGCCATCTACTGCCTGTTGAAACCCTAACTGATACAGTTCCCTAGTCCATAAAAATGGAAATGACCAAACACACTTCATAGGGTTATTACAAAAAATGAAAAGATAAACCCAGGCAGGCCCAGGCCCAAGTTTGTAACTTAAGCACTGTGCTTCATGCCGGGTCTTAATATTTAATAATAAAAATAGGCACCGATTTCCCTTACCCACAGAACCAGGCACTTCCTTGGTATTCAGTGGATGTTTGTTCACCTTATAAATCTTTGGTTCAACTACAAATTTTCATTATATCCAAAAGTGAATTTGTTATATGCTATGGAATGGATTGTCAGATTTCTTGGATTAAAAATTGGTGTGACATCCCTGTATTACAAATATTTGAATAATAATGTGTTGGAGACAGAAGATAAATTCACCTTTGCCACCAGGCAGGCATTTTGTTTTCTAATCACCCAACACACCAGGTTACATATAGATTCTTATACACCAGGCAGTCTCTGAACAGGAACATTAAAAGAAAAAAATCACTCCAGTAGATATATGGTATCCAGACACTGGTAACATCTTGTTATGAATCATGAGTTTAAAAGAAAGCACTGGCTGATCCTTAAGATCAAGAAATATTATATGGGTTTTTAAAAATAATATTCTGGCTTTGGAATCTAGACATTCTAGACACATTTTATTTCAAATCAAATTAAGCATATGTATATTGTTTTCCCATTTAATAGCAAAAGAAATCTACAGAATTGTCCCTTTATGTATCACATTATTTGTTCAAACATTTTGCTCAGATTTTGCAAATGCAGCTACCCTTTTGTACTTTTAAAAATTTACTGAGGCCACTTATGCACAAAATATTTTATATATTTAGAATTCAACTAGCATAGGTGATAATCACTTTTATACTTTTACAAATGATCTAACCTGTAGAACAGTGATTATTTACCAAACATTGATTGGTTACATTAATTAAAGAAACCTATTTACTATTTCATTTCAAATGTGGGATTGTGATTATCATTGCAAGGAATCATGTGCCAATAGATGAGGAATTTGAAGAACTCTGAATTGGAATGTATTCTCTGAGTTGAAAAAGAATATTTAAAAAGGGGAAACCATCCATTCTCTAATGGCACAACTTCCCCTAACAGAAGTTGCATTTTATATACTAAATCTCCAACTGACTGGGGTCTTCATCATAAACTCTACCTCAGGCTGTGACACAAAATGCGGTCAAACTTATTTTACAGATGAAGACACCAGGATTCATAGACAGCGATAAACAGAATAAGAACTATTTGCAACTGTTTCTGATTTTAAACGTTTTATGCATTTACAACTGACTGAATTTCTGAAAAAGGAGTTAAAGAGAGTCTCCTTGATGTTCATTCTGACTTGGTTTTCTCTATCTGCCTAATACCAGTAGTGACTTGCAAGAGACTTCAATGAGAGACACATATGGAATAGAACGTTTAAATAAGGATATTTAACTGGGAACGAGCAGGAGTAGGACATAGTTACCAGTGGATATTGTGGTCTCAATAGAGTACATTGGACAGTTTAATGGTGTATTAGTCAGCCAAAGCGGTGCTGATGCAAAATATCAGAAATGGGTTAGTTTTTTATAAAGGGTATTTATTTGGGGTAGAAGCTTACAGTTACAAGGCCATAAAGCGCAAGTTACTTCCCTCACCAAAGTCTACCGCCATATGTTAGAGCAAAATGGCTGCCGATGTCTGAGAGGGTTCAGGCTTCTGGGGCTCCTCTCTTCCTGAGGCTTGCTTCTCTCCGGGCCTAGCTCCTCTGCTATCTCTACAAGGTCAGCTGTAGACTACCAGGCCAACGCCTTGTCTCTCATCCCGGGGTCTTTTCTCTTTCTTCACCACCAAGCTCCTCTCTGTGCTCACTTCTCGGGGCCCCAGCCCAAAATCTTCAAACTCCCTTCTCTACAGTGTGGTTTCTCTGCGAGTCCCCACCCACCAAGGGGACAGGGATGCAACGTCCTACTGACATGACCCAATCAAAGCCTTAATCATTATTTAATCAGGTAAAAGTAAAACCTCTGAATCCAATACACTCTAATACACCCAGAGGAAAAGACCAGTTTACAAACATAATCCAATATTTCTTTTTGGAATTCATCGATAAAATCAAACTGCTACAAATGGTAACAACCAACAGTTGGTTCCACTGGTGAATATATATCTCAAGGACTAACTGCAGTAGTATGAAATGGGACCTGCTTTTAAAATCCCATAAATTAGACAAATGCTCCAGTCTGAAGTGATGCAGGGATTGTTAGAGATTTTAATATGTTTTATTTTTAAGTCCCACAATTTTATCAGAAATACTGTAGCACATCACTACAAGAATACAAAAGGAATAAAGAATACTAACTGGAAACTACAGAATATCAGGAGAATTCTGAGTAAATAAAGATAATGAGTTCAAAGTCTTTTAGAAAGGGAGGGGACTCTGCCTGGGACCTCAGAGCTGCACACTCTCTCCCTGGGACACTGTCAGGGAGACTGCGAAGAAGCCCAGCTGTTCTCTGCAGGCCTCTCCATCCAGCTCCACAACTGCCCCCTCTGATCTGTGCTCTCTGGTGCTGCAGATCTGCATGTCACTTCTGCTGAGGGCTTGTTCCAGATTTCCAGGCAGGCCTCCTGTTAGGCCCAGGGATACCGTCCTGAACCCTCTCTTCACCCCACCCCTCCCCCCACTTCCTGCAAGTGTGCATTCCTAATTGATACAGAACCAGAGCTCCTGTCCCTGCTCCCTCCCAGCTCCCTCCCTAAACCTTCTGGTCTGAGGGATATGGATGGAACTACAGAGCCCATATGAGTTATCTCGCCCTGACCTTAAAACGGCAAAGCTAGCATAAACCATCACAAACTAGCCCCTTTGTAGTCTAGCCCCAGAATGAGTTATAAATACCCCCCTCTCCCCCTCCTTTGCTGCTGGTGTCTATTTTAGACTCACTCCATCTGCTAAGCTCTCTCTCATTAAAGGCTTTGTTTAAATTTAAAAAAAAACAAAAAGAAAGAAAGGGAAAGACTGAAAGAAATTTGGAAGTAGATAAGGGTAGACTGATGCTACTTTTAAAAATGGAGAAGAAAATGTCCCACTAACTAAAAGAGAAAGGGCTTGCTCTTTAAAAGCTGAAGGTTCCACCTGAGTTTCTTAAAAGAGAAAAGTAGGGAAGGGGATAACAGCTTGGGCCATTAAAATAAGGAGGAGGACACAAAGCCACTATTCAAGAGCCCCAGAAAGCTCAAAGTAAGTAGTTACACAGGTGGTGGGAAGTAAACACAATCTGAAGGGGAAGTATAAGAAAGACTGGAGTCTGAGATAAAAGAAAGAGAGAGAAGATATTAATAGCTCATTAAACTCACACAAGGATGTGTTTGAAGAAACTGTAATATAAATAGAATATAGAATGCCAGAACTCTGAGAGAAGAACGAAAACAAAAATGGCTTTTGAATAAATTTTGGAAATTTTATCAAATGTGACCATGATTAATAGTTACATTTAAGGAAGACTAGGTAAATATGTAAGGATCCAAATGAAATGAGTAATTTGTGATGACATTCTAATTCAGCAATTAATTCAGGCAGGAAGTGGTCTTAAAAAAACAAGAAATGCTATTCTGCAACATCTGCAGGAAAGACACATCTACCATCATGTCACTGAAACAGAAATCTCATACTCAAAAGAATGGTGTTACAGGTAGTGAATGGCCAAATGATTTTCCTCACAGATCCGAGTGATTCACCATGTTTTAACTCACAAGGGAAAGAAACCCTACTTCAGCAAACTATTTGGAAAAGCCTTCAGTGATCAGTCATCTCTCAATCAACAAAAGCAATTTTGCAATAGAAATAAATCATATGAATGTCATCTAATTGGTAAATTGTTTATTCAAAGCTTTGGCCATACACATTACAGTAGAACTCACACCGGAAAGAAATCATACGAATGCCATCTATGTGGGAAAGACTTGAACAGAATTTCTAACCGAAGTTTACATGAAAAAAATCATAAGGGAGAGAAACTATGGATGTAATATATATGGGAAGGCTTTCGCCCATTATTCTAGCCTTAGATGACTTGAGAGGACTCACATGGGAGAGAAACCCTATGACTGTAATCAGTGTAAGAAAGCCTTCACTAAATGTTCTGCCCTGAGACAATGTGGGATAACTCACCCCGGAGAAAAACTTTATGAATGGCATCTATGAGTGAAAGCCTTTCCCTATTATTCTAGCCATAGATGACAAAAGTGGACTCACACTGGAGAGAAACCCTATGAATGTCATCTATGTGGAAAAGCCTTACTCATTGTTCTGTCCTGAGACAACATAAGAAAACTCACACTGGAGAGATGTCATAAGAATATCATCTGGGTGGGAAAACCTTAGTTCATTTTTGTAACCTTAGACAACATGAGAAAACTCAAACTGGACAGAAGCCCTATGCATGCCCTATATATATGAAAGGCTTCAGTCAATATTTTGTCCTTAGATTACATGAGATAATTCCTACGACGAAAGTTTTGACTATGGAGGAGATTTCAGCCCTTGAGTTAATCTTTAAACCTACTAGGGAACTGAGGAAACACTGCTGTAATCACTCTGGTAGAGCCTTGAGTCATCCTGACTACTCTATCAATTTAAACCAAATCATACTGGAGAGAACTGATATAATTGTTACCTTTGCAGCAAAGCCTTTAGTAGATGGTCTGTGGTATACAACATAAGAGAAATCATAACACATCTACAACAAAAACGGAAGAGTCTTTATCCACTGCTCCAACTGACAGAGAGACAAGTCTTTACCAGAGGATGAAGCCCCTTGAAGGAGTGCCAGATAACTCATACTGGATAAGTTATTCGTGAAAAATCACACAAAATCACTTATTAGGGCAACTGAGAATTCACACTGTATCAGTGTCATAAATAAATGCCTGTCTTCAGTGATACTCATTCCTTATACTTATGCTGAGGAAACAGCAATCCTATAATCAAATCAGGAAAATCTTCAGCTAAATTTCACATAAGAAAATTCATAGGAAAATAAATATTTTATATGGACCCTTTAGTATACAATTCAGCAAAGAGCCAAGAATTTTGAGTAAGATTTACTATTGAAATTATATAAGAGGAAAATGTGGAATTATGAGTGATCTGGGTATACTGAATGATGATTTTTTAAAAAAAATAGTAAGAAGTGAAATTAATTCAATAGACTAGTACTTGCATATATGTAAACAAAAAATATTGTTGCTGAAAATCTAATATGTTGGCCTAATTCTAGCTTTGTTTTTTTTCAGTTCTGAATGCAAATATTTAATCAATCAGAATTTAATCAATCAGAAAATAACCTTGAATGTTAACTCAAACATTTAGAATGCAAAATTATGATTATTTATTATCTTATTATAATATATATGTTCATAGCAAGGATGAAAACAAGCATTGATAAATAAACACACTTTAGAATTAGAAAAACAGTGTCTTGGTTTGGATGATAAATCTATGGTCATCCACGTATACACTTTCAATATAATTACATTATTCCTCATACAATCCTATGAAATAAAAAATAATATCTGTGTTTATAAATAAAGAAACTGAACATCAAGTGTTATTAAACATTTGCTCATAGTCAGAGGATATCCAGGGTGAGAATTAACCCAGTCTCCCTAACACTAAACTCATGTGCTTTCTATTATATTGTGCATAGCAAGAGGTTATCATGGGCTCTGTAGAATTAGAAAAACTTTCTTTGGAGATTTTCTACCTTAACTCTGATCCCACTCCCACTCAGCTCTTAGCTGGTGGGAAACTCAGTCTCTGAAAGGTTAACAGTGTGTCTACCCTGTCCCAAAATCTCTCTAAGCCAAGTAAACTCAGTTTAGTAGATTACAAGACAACCATAAATAGCTCTAACCTTGCAAATGTAAGTTTCACCTAGGGAGATAATTAATAGACTTTTGATAACTTCACACATCATTGGTCACTAAGGTTTGGAACTCAAGAGTGCTTAACTCCTAACCTAGAAGTGCATGCAGTTCTTTCAGAAATGGACCTGGGCTATATGGAGGTAGCTGTGGACAGCAAGAGAGGATCAGTGAGTTGGTGATTTCTTCAATGGAGCTCTACTACTTGAATAAAAAGGCAGCAGTGGCCCCAATGAACAGACTTCATGGAGCAAATAATGCTTTATCAGTTTGAGAGGTAATGAGAAGCAGTGTTGATGGAAGAAATAAAGGAAAAATATGTAAAAAAGAATGTCATGAGAAATTTTCATAAAATAGTACTAAAAAGAGACATTTTAGGGAAATGGATGTGAGATTGGGCTCCCGTCTACCATATAGGAGGTCCAGGGTTCAATTCCTCTGGTCTCCTGGTGAAAGGCAAGCTGGCCCACACTGCGAGCTGGCCTGAGCGGAGAGCTGGAGATGATGCAACAAAAAGAAACACAGAAGAGAGACAATAAGAGACGCAGTAGCTGAGGGAGCTGAGGTGGCACAAGAGATTGAGTGCCTCTCTCCCACTCCAGAAGATCCCAGGATCAGTTCCCGGTGCCACCAAAAAAGAAGACAAGCAGACACAGAAGAACACACAGCAAGCAGACAGTGAATGCAAAACAACAAGGGGGAGGGGAGAAATAAATAAATAAAAATAAGTCTTTAAAAAAAAAGAGAGAGAGAGAGAAAGACATTTTAAAAGACTAAAACTATCGGGACTTGAGGGAGCTTAAATCTAGCATCACAAACTTCAGAAATAGACTGGATAAGCATGATATAGGCCAGCTATTTCCCACCTCTAATGATGGAAAAGAGAGAAGTAATTCAAGCAACAAAGATCAGGTTGGACCTAAGAAATACTTTCTCCATTATGAGGACCAGGCTAGATTTTAAATACCTCATAACCAATAAGGGTGCTTCTGCTACAGTTCAGAAAACAGCGAGGAAGGAGGTAGACCAGAGTGCTGCTTGGGGTCCCTTCACTTCAGGAGACCTGGCCAGCAAAGAGGGGGTGTTTCTAAATATTATATCTCCTTGGATATTCTATTGCTTCCAATTAAATTTAAAAAAACAGATATTTTCAAAGAACAAATATTTTGGTTGCTCTGGGACTGTGGTTTTCAGTTCCATATTGCACCAATAAATATGACAGCGAAGCAGTCCTTCAAAGAGAGAGTTTATTCTCTCACATTATTTTCATTCATTCTGGCATCACCTATGACCCTGGTTGCATTCCCTCAGGATAGGACTTGAAAAACATGAATCATGTGAAGTTCCCAAGAGTCCCATAGGTTCACTAGGATTGAAGTTTGCTTGCAAAGATGTGCTGGTAAATCAAGTGGATGGTGGGGAAGCTCATTTCTGTAGAGTTTGCTGGTTTTCCAAGTTCAAATACTCCCACCATGCCAATTTCAAGGATGACTGTGTTTAACAACTGGCTTCCAAAATTCCAGAAAATTTCACAATGGGCTCTCACTAGCTGGTATGAGCTAGATCCAGCACACCACTGGAGGGGGAAGTCTCAGTAAATCAAATTCTCTACTCTATAAAGGAAGTATTCCAGACCTCTGAACAGTCTTATATAAAAACAGCAACAGTAAAAATAATAGCTGCCTCTAGGTAAGCACTTGTTATGTGCCAGGTTTGAAGTCCTTTACAATAGCATGAATGATACACACCAGAACTCTATGAAGCCATTATCATTATGTCCAGGAACAAAGGCTCAGGGAAGCCAGGTAATCTGCACAAGTCACAGACATTGGGAGTTGCAGAAACAGAATTAAAACCCAGGAAGTTCTACCTGACCCAAAATCCATGCTCTTAGCCTCTACCCTATCCTGCTTTCTTTGCAGGGGATCCTGTCATCTAGAGGGTCTTTCAACAGCTCTGCTTGCTGCTATCTTTAGTATATCCCTGAGACTTTTTCTTTAGCTCCATTATGGTCTTAGTCACCTTCTTCCTTACTCCATATAAAGGTATTTTTTTGAGGGCAGAGGTTGTGTCCCATGCAATTTGCCTTCCAATAGTACCTTGTGCATTCTCTGCTGGTATTGGATGAATGAATGAATGACTTGATTCAAATAGGATCATGACTCTGCTTTATTTCTGTTCTTTTTATGAAGAACCTCTCCCTGCCATCCTGATTCTCCATATCTCCTGTCTTCAGCCACAAAAGTGTCATTGAACAAGAAGTCTTCTAGGAAAGAGGCTGGCAATAAGGAGATGCTGTGGAGCCTTCAGTTGAAATTTGATCATAAGACACTTCTTACCACCTCTGTGGAGGTTAGGTTTTCTTTTTTTCTTTTTATTTATTTTTTGTATATTTAAAGCAAGGAGAGATAAAAGATTCTTAAAACTATATTCCCATTTTGTAGGTGACCTGGGCTTGTAGACACCTGTTTTTAAATCTCATACAATCATCAAAATGGAAAAATTCAAATGGTCACTTAATTGCTTTCTTGCCCCCTAAATGATTATCACCTTTCCAGTCTTGAAGCTATAACTAATCACTCTGACTCCCAGCTTTTTGACCTATGAATTAGACTCATAAAAATTATTGTCTGGAAAGCACCATCTGGGGCAACCCATGGACAAGGCTGATAAATTATTTTCCATCATAAATCAAGTCATAAAAACTTAAGTCTTTTCAATTGAATAAGAATAATCACACTTGAAAAGAATCTCTGCAGGTACTTGTAGAAATGAGACAATTGGGGTTTTTAAGTATCAGTGTCTAATAGAGTATTTCTATGTGTTTGGCTTCTTTTCACAGGGTATAATTCAGTTAGGCAAAATAGCTTGCATATTTATGCATGTCAAATCCAGGAGATATTAGGTTCCATATCGGAGAGAATTTGGAAATCTGACTTATTTCCCCTTTCTCCAGATATTTTGGCTAAAGTTTATGATCTTTGCAGCATCTCCTTCATGTCTTCTTTTCCTCACCCCAATGGCTTAAGATAAGAAATTCATGTATATCCAGATTTGTTTGTTTTTTTACCCCATTTCCTGGGAATAACTATTAAATTCAACCATGAGAAACTATATCCACATACAAATGTCATTCAGTTTATGGCACAGAATTATTTTTGTATGCTTTTTTCTAAAAGACTAGTTTTTATATGTTTTACTGAATTAATTACAGTGGCTAGCACATAGATAGTCCTTAGCAATGCTGTCTGATTGATGTAATAACCTTTGGGTCTCATAAAACAACTGGAGAAGGGTTCAGGGTTCAGTTTTTACTAGCTTAAAATATCTTTTGTGCTTATTGTGACTTGATTGTGTCATCTTTAAATACAAAGATCCATTGTATTTTGGAACTTGTGTCAGATCATAAGATCCTAACTTATTATGCATTTCAATATTTTTCTGCCCACACAGATCTATTAAAATGGGATTCTTCCCATTAAAGTAATTTATAAATTATAATTTCAGAGATGACATAAGTATCCTTAGACAATATATAACGTGTATCTAATTTTAAATATTTATGCTTTAGAACTTTACCCAGTTTTCCACTCATAAACTGAAGAACAATTTCAAATGTATGATGATAAGCTAATTTTGATGAGAATTCTTCATTCATTCTTTTTTCACATCAGTTTTATAGCCTGTCAGCAATTAATCAAGTATTACAAGTATTTATGAATAAGAAGAAAACTGGCAGATGAGCTTCTGGTCCTTCCTAGAATATTACTTATGAGGTTCTTCATTGGCTGAAAAGTGAGAAACTTAAGTTTTCCATCTCTCAGCTGGATAAGGTTGCTAACCAGCTAACCATAAAATAGAGAGATTATCTTGTATCACCTGGGTGGACCCAATATAATCACACCACAAAAGCATCCTTAAACAGGGAGGCAATGGGAAAATGGCATTGGAGTACAGTTGCAGGGCTCAACTCTTTTACAAAAACAATTGAGGAAGGGCAAAAAGCTGTCTGAGGGGGTTGATTTGAGGGTCTGAACACCAAGACAGTGCTTCACATCATCCAAGAGGGAAAGGGACAGAAAGAAGAAGATGCTGAAGAGAAAACCAAAAATTACTAGACCCCATGGCCAGGAATGCAATCCATCCCCCACCCTCAAGCAAACAGCCTCTGTAAAACCCATGGCTCACTGTAGTCAAGTGAGTGAGGAATGGACATCTTCTCCTTGGGAGGATGGAGGAGACTGCATAGGATGAGTAGTGGTTTCTCTTTGGTTAGTTGGGCCAGCAGAGACCATTTTGAGTCTCAGCTCTGCCCAGAACTGAATCACCAGTAAGTGGAGGTTGAAAGAGACACCTCAGTGGAAAGGCTTACCAAAAAGGGTTATCTATTGCATGCCAGGAAACTTCAATATGTAAAAAAGTGTTTTGTAGACTCTAATGTCTGGGCATTCATGAATCTGGTCTATGCCCCATTATTGTGCACCTGGTGCTGTTTTGATACCTTAAGCTAGGCAGTCTTACAGATTTGAATAAGTTGAACCAAAAATCAAAGAAGAGCTGTGAAACACAACCACTAGGCAAGATAGAGAAATTTACCATCAGAGCAAATTCATCAACATATTTAGATGCCTAAACATCAGCAAAAAATTACAAACCATACTAAGAAACATAAGATATGGTACATCCAAATGTTCAAATCAAAAATCCTGATGAGACACAGATGTAAGACAACTAACCAATGATGTTCCCACAATTCTAAATCAATTCAAGGAGTTGAAGGAAAATATTATTAAAGAGATAAAGGATATTAAAAGACACTAGGTGAGCATAAAGAACAATTTAAAAACCTGCAAAGAAATGTAACAGAGCTTATTGGAATGAAAGGCACAATAGATGAGATTAAAAATACATTGGGGGGGCGGATGTGGCTCAAATGGTTGGGCGTCTGTCTGCCATATGGAGGGACCTCGGTTCGATACCCGGGACCTCCCGGTAAAAAAAAAAAAAAAAAAAAAAAAATACATTGGAAGCATATAACAGCAGATTTGGATTGGTGTAGGACAGAATTAGTGAATTGGAGGACTGAACATCTGAACTGTATAGACAGGAGAACAGAAAGAATGGGAAAAAATGGAACAGGGTCTCAAGGAATTGAATAGCAATGCAAAATGCACAAACATAAGCATTATAGGTGTCCAAGAAGGAAAAGAGAATGGAAAAGAGGGAGAAAAAATATTTGAGGGACTAATGCCCAAACACTTTTATGAAAGATATAAATATCAATATTCAAGAAAGACAACACACCACAAACAGAATAAATCTGAATAGAACTACTCAGAGACATCTACTATTCATAATGACAAATGCCAGAAATAAAGAGAGGATTCTGAAGGCAGCAAGAGAAAAGCAATGGATCATATACAAGGGAAGCTCAATAAGACTAAGTGCCAATCTCTCATCAGAAACCATGGAGGCAAAAAAGGCAGTGGTATGATATAATTAGGTTCTGAAAGAAAAAAACTGCCAGCTAAGAATTCTTTATCCAACAAAACTATCCTTAACCAATGAGACCAATGAGGGTGAATTTAAAGTCTTCACAGATGAACAAAAACAGAAAGTTTGTTACAAAAAATCCAGATTTACAAGATATACTAAAGGGAGTTCTGCAGCTTGGGACACTTGGAAAGGAGTGTAGAACTGAAGATTATTAGTAAGGGTAACTAAAAGGGTAAAAAGACAGACAATAGTAAGATAAGACAACAGAAAGTGAGGGAATAAAATGGACAAAGAAAGTAATACCTTTACAGTAATAACATTCAATGTTAATAGATTGAAGTCTTAAGTCAAAGACATAGACCAACAGAATGGATAAAAAATATGAGCCATCTATATGCTCTCTACAAGAGACTCACCTTAGATGCTAGGACACAATAAGACTGAAAGTGACAACTTGGAAAAAGATATTCCACACAAATAGTAGCCAAATACAATCTGAACTAGTGATATTAATATAAGACAAAATGGATTTTTAAATGCAAAACTGTTATAAAAGATGGGGAAGTTCATTATATCTTAATAAAAGGGGCAATTCAGGAAGAAGAAATGATAATCATAAATATTTATGCACCTAACCTGGGTGCTCCAAAATATGTGAGACATACAGTGGCAAAACAAAGAAGAAATAGATGTTTCTACAATAATATTTGGAGACTTCAACACAGCACTCTCAGCATTAGATATAACAGTTGAAGAGCTGATAAATAAGGAGACTGAGAGCCTGAATAATAAGATAAATGAAGTAGACTTAACAGACATTAATAGAGTATTATGACCCAAAATAGTGGGATATACATTCTACTCATGTGCTCATGGATCCTTCTCCAGGATAGACCATATGTTGGGTCACAAGACAGGTCTCAATAAATTTAAAAAATTGAAATTATACAAAGAACTTTGTCTGATCATAATGGAATAAAACTATAAATCTATAATGGATGAAAAAATGGAGAATCCACAAATATACAGATATTAAACATCACAGTCATGAATAACCAGTGAGTCATAGAAGAAACTGCAAGAGGAATCAGGGTAAATATTTTGAGATGAATGAAAATGAGAACACAACATATCAAAACCTATGGGACACAGCAAGGCATTGGTGAGTGGGAAATTCATAGCCTCCAAAGCTTACATCAAAAAAAAAAAGGAAGAAGAAAGAGCTAAAATTGAAGACCTCAGTGCACACATGGAAGAACTAGAAATAGAACAGAAAACTAATACAAAACAAAGCAGAAGGAAATAAAATACAAAGACCAGAGTAGAAATAAGTGACATTAAGAACAACCAAAAAAAAAAAAAAAAAGAAACCAAAAAACCCAATAGAGAGAATCAACAAAATCAAAAGTTGGTTCTATGAGAAGATCATAGAAAGAAAAAGAGACAAAGAAAAAAAGAGAAGATGCAAATAAATAAAATCAGAAGTGAGAATGGGGCCATTAAAACTGAAATAAAAGAGATCATCAGATGATATTATGAACAACTGCACACCAAGAAACTAGACAACATAAATGAAATTGGCAAATTCCTAAAAATACATGAACAACCTTCAATGACCATAGAAGAGAAAGAAGACCTCAACAAACAAATTACAAGTAATGAGATTGAAACACTCTTCAAGAATCTCTGAATACTGAACAACCCAAGACCAGATGGCTTCACAGATGAGTTCCCCCAGTCATTCAAAGATAATCTAATACCAATCTTGTTCAAAATCTTCCAAAAAATTGAATAGAGGGAATGTACCGATCTCATTCTATGATGCCAACATGACCCTAATACCAAAGCCAATAAGTATATTACAAAAAGAGAAAATTACAGACCAATAACTCTAATGAATATAGATGCAAAAATCCCTCAACATATAATTAATAACCAAATGCAAAATTATATTAAAATAATTTTACACCATGATCAAGCAGGTTTTATCTCAGGTATGAAAATGTGGTTCAACAGAAGGAAATCAATTACTGTAATAAACTACATTAATAAATTTATGAAGAAAAAGCACATGATCATTTTGATTGATGCAGAAAAGGCATTTGACAAAATACAGTATCCTTTCTTAATAAAAACACTCCAAAAGATAGGACTAGAATGAAACTTTCTCAACATGGTAAAGAGCATATATGACAAACCCACAGCTAACATTGTACTCAACAGCGAAAGACTAAAATTTTTCCCACTGAGTTTGGAAACAAGAAAAGGATGCCCACTGTCACCACTGTTATTTAATATTGTACTAGAAGTTCTAGCTAAAGCCATTAGGCAAGAAAAATAAATTAAAAACACCCAAATAAGAAAAGAAGAAGTAAAACTTTAGCCACTCACCGATATTATGATCCTATATCTAGAAAATCCAAAAAATCCACAACAAAGCCACTAGAACTAATAGACAAGTTCAGCAAAGTGGCAGGATATAAGATTAATACACAAACAGTCTCATTTATATACACTACTAATGAGCAATCTGAGGAGGAAGTCAGAAAAAAATTCCACTTAAAATAGTGACAAAAGAATCAAATATTTAGGAAGAAACTTAACCAAGGACATAAAAGACCAGTGTGGCAGTTTGAAATTATTTTATGAATCACAAAAAGAGAAAGATTATATGTGTAAACTAATCTATTCCTTTGGGTGTGGTACCCTTTGATTGCATTAAATTCAATTGAGGAGACTTTGACTAGATTACTTGATAAAATCGATTTAGGGCTTTTGATTGGACTATGTCAGTGAGTTGTGACTCAGGTCGACTCTTTCTGGGTATAATATAAATGGAAACACAGAGAGAGACAGACACAGGAAAAGGAAGCAGCCATGTTTGATCCTACCAAGTAAGAGAAAGAAAGGTCTAGAGGAGTGCTTAAACACAAAGCCCCACAAGACTGGGCCCATGGAGTAACTCAAGAAGAAATGAGCACTATTATATACCTGAAAGCTTACAGCTGAACTCAGGAAGAAATAGGAACAGCTGAAACTGTTATAGGAGGCCTGGAAAGAGACAAGTCCTTGACTGGTTGCTCTTATCTGAGCTCAAACCTTGGAAGAGATCAGTGGCCATCTTGCTTTAATATGTGACTGCTGACTTTGGTGAGAAAGCATCTCTGATGGTGGACTCAAGTTTGGACTTCTCAGTACCTTGGAACTGTAGGTTTTATGCCAAATAAATTGCCTTAATAAAAGCCAAACCATTTCTGTTACTTTGGACTTCTCAGCACCTTGGAACTGTAGGCTTTTATGCCAAATAAATTGCCTTAATAAAAACCAACCCATTTCTGTTACTTTGCATCAACAACCCTTTGGCAAACTAAAATAACTTGTATTCAGAAAACTACAAAACATTACTAAAAGAAACCAAAGAAGACCTAAATAAATGGAAGGCCATTCTATGTTCATGGAGTGGATGACTAAATATCATTAAGATGTCAATTCTACCTAAACTGATTTACAGATTCAACACCATCCCAATAAAAATCACAACACTCTTTTTTAAAGCAATGGAAAAGTCAATCATCAAATTTGTCTGGAGGAGTAAGAGCCCCTGAATAGCCAAAAATATCTTTAAAAAAGGAACAAAGTTGAAGGATTATCACTTACTGGCTTTAAAGCATGTTTTTTTAGCTATAATGGTAAAAACATGGTACTAGCATAAAGATAAACATATTGACCAATGGAACTGAAATGAGAATTCAGAAATATACTCCCACATCTATGGTCAAGTGATTTTTGACAAGGCTATCAAACCCACCCAGGTGGGCCAGAACAGTCTCTTCAACAAATGGTCCTGGGAGAACTGGATATACATACCCAAAAGAAAGAAAGAGGATGCCTATCTTACACCTTATACAAAAATTAACTCAAAATGGATAAAGGACCTATATATAAAAGCTAGAACCATAAAACTCCTAGAAGAAAATGTAGGGAAACATTTTCAAGATATTGTGGTAGGCAGTGGTTTCTTAAACTTTACACCCAAAGCACAAGGAAAGAAAGGAAAAAATAGATAAATGAGACTTCCTTAACAATTTTGTGCTACAAATGACTTTAAGAAGGTGAAAAGGCAGCCTACTTAGAGGGAGAAAATTTCGGATACCACATATCCAATAAGAAATTGCTCTCCATTTTATATAGAAAGATCATATAACTCAAAGATAGCAAGCAAACCAATTAAAAATGTGCAAAAGACATGAACAGACAGTTTTTTCAAAGAAGAGATACAAATAGCCAAAAAGCACATGAAAAGATGGGCAACTCACTCGCTGTTAGAGAAATGCAGATCAAAACTATGTGGTAACATTCCATGCCTTGCAGAATGGCCATATTTAAAAGGTGGAAAATTATAAGTACTGGAACGGATGTGGAGAAATGGTAATACTCCTTCACGGTTGATGGGAAGGTAAAATGGTGCAGCATCTGTGGAAAACAATTTCGTGGTTCCTCAGGAAGCTAAATTTAGAATGGCCATATGATCCAGCAATCCCATTACTAGGTATATATTCATAAGAACTGAAAACAAGGACACAAAAAGACATTTGCATGCCTATGCTCATAGCAGCATAATTCACAATTGCTAAAAGATGGAAATAACCTGAGTGTCCATCAACTAATGAATGGACAAACAAAATGTGGAATATACATATGATGGAATACTATTCATCTGTGAAAAGAAATGAACTTGGGATGGATTTGACAACATGGATGAGTCTTGAAGACATTATTTTGAGTGACATAAGCCAGACACAAAAGGGTATATATTGTATAGTCTCACCAATATGAACTAAATACAATGAGTAAAACTCATGGAGCTTAACTATAGAGTATAGATTTCTGGGAGACAGAATGTGGGTTGAGAAGGGGTAGCTTATTCTGAACATATGTAGAATGTTCAATAAAGGGGATTATAAATGTGGGGAAATGGTTAGAGGTGATGGTAACACATATTGATTATAATCAACACTGCTGATTTATAAATGTGATTGTGGCTGAAAGTGGTAATCTCTAGAGGTTAATGTCAATTGAAAGAAAGCTAGAGGATAATCTAGGGAAGTGATTTCAGTGGTGGATGATGATTGTGGTTAATAGTAAAAATGGAAAAATGTTCCTGTATTATAAGGTGTTGAGAATATGGAGATGCATGGGGAAAATATAACTAATGTAACATTTAGCCTATAGTTAACAGTAATATTGTAATATTTCTACAGCAATGTCAAAGAAGGTACTATTACAATACTAAGGGACAATAATGGGGGGTAGGAAGCAGATGTGGCTCAATCGTTAGGGCTCCCATTTACCATATGAGAGGCCCCAGGTTCGCTTCCTGGGGCCTCCTGGTGAAGGTAAGCCTGCCCGCATGGCACGGTGAACTGATGTAGCATGACGTAGCATGACGACCCAACAAAAGGGAGACAAGCAGACACAGAAAAATGCACAGCAAATGGATACAGTGAGCACAAGCAGCAAGGGGGGGATAAATAAATAAATAAAAATAAAATCTTTAAAAAATAATAATAATAATGGGGGGTATAAGGCAGTATAGGATTTTTCATTTTGGAGTAATGAAAACATTCTGAAATGGGCTGAGCTGATGACAGCACAACTCTGTGATGAAACTGAATCACTGAATGTAGACTTTGGATGAATTGTACAAGGCAAGGGATCATCTAACACAGCGAACCATAGTGAATGATGGACAGTGATTAACAGTACAAATATGAGAATGATCTCTAATGAACTATAACAAATACAATACTCAAACATGGTGTTAATAATAGGATGGTGTTTGACTTATAAACAATAATTAGGATTTCAGTCTGATGCAGGACAACTTAAAATGGCATTGCATACTCTGCTGATTCTTGTTTGGTTGATCAGGTTTGCAAATGAACGAATCCATGTATGAGAGAGAAACACAAATTGGGGGTGGAGGTGTATTTTCAATTTTCCTGTATTAACACTGATATATTATTCATCAGCATAGACAAATCAGTGACACAACTGATTCTTTCCCTCTCCAAATCTCCATATCATGACATATCTGATTTTGCCTGGTCAGAGAATCACTAACAAGGAGGGGAGGATTTACTTCTAGGAAAAGCCAGAACACTGAAAGGGAAGTCTAGGGCAGAACCAGGCACTACATCAAGATACAGATACAGAGAGTGAATTGCTTGGGACCAAGAAACTAGGTAGCATATGGGATAGTATAAGGAAACCCTACAAGACAATAGCATGGGCATCAAAATGAAAATACAAGTTCATTTTGGTGTCTTTGAATTCATAAATCATATAAATTGGCCTTCAATGACCTGATAGAGAATTAATTTTTTTTCTTAAGTAAATTAAACCTTCTGAGTAAGATGTTTCCTGACCCACAGTTTGTTTAATCCTATGTGAAGACTAATTAGAAACAGAATATTTATTGAATACTTACGTAAATCGTAGGCCTTTATAATCATCTAATTTCATCCTCCTAAGAACCCTTAGAAGTATGCATCATTTCCCTAATTCACTTATGTGGAAATTGAGGCTGAGAGGTCCCCCACCATAAATCCCACAGGATGAAGCTGGGATTCAAACTTGGACCTTACTCAAAAGCTTGAGGTCTGTTCATGGCACCAGGCTGATTTCCCTAAGTGAGAAGTTAGAGCTGACCTAGCCCAGGTCTTAACTATGGAGGATGTGGAGGAGGAAAAAAATAGCTGCTGGGACATTTCTTCAGAGAAATTGTTTTGATTGGTCAGTGACTAGAGTTTTTCAATGCCTTAAAGCTGTTAGAACTGATGACTATGTGTTAGGAAGTGGGAATATGGCACTTTCTCTACTAGGTTTTGAGGGGCGATCTCCCCTCAGTATTTATAACATTGAGGATAGAAGAATTGTTCGTTTACTAGAAGGTGAAACCAGAGAGAGGACTAGATTGCTATCTCCAGACATGAACTACTTCATCTTTTGGGAATAAAGCATTTTTCAGATAAAGGTATGAAGGTGCCTAAGGATTTTGGACAAAAAGAAAACACTCCTCCTTGACCACTTTGTCACCTCAGGTTCTCAATGTGAGCTAAAAGATATTAAGTAGGGAATGGCAGAAATTCCCTGAAACTTGTCCCCTTGAGGCACTGTATGGTTTCTCTGCAAAGAGAAGTCAAGTTTATAAGTCAAGCAGATCAATTAAATGGTAGTACCTTTTGTACAGGACTAGTGCTAAAAAGTAGATAAGTATACATTTTCTAATGAGAAATCTGTTTCTATCTTCATAGAACTTCTAGCCTAGAATGTCATCCCATCCGCCCCCCGCCAACCCAACCTACTACAGAGATTATGTAGAGGCATATCAGCCAGCCAAGCTGCTGTATACTTGTGCGCATTTCACAGTGGGATTGAAAGGGAGTATGAGAATTCGAAGCACTGTATTGTGTTCTATAAAGTGAGATGCTGTCTCATGAACCTTTTAAAAAATATGTAAGATTTTGCAGCCTTTTGATGACTCATTCAGTGCATGGGGAATTGTTCATGTGTTTGTTAGATGAAAATCATGTGTCACTATTTGAGTCCATTGTACTTCATAACTAGAAAAATATGTATATGAATTTTTTTAAAGTAATGTTTTAAACATGAGTAGATTTCAGTGTATGCTTACCAGTTTACTATTTGGTTGTATCTGCAGGTATATAGATAGTTTGTGGTACTACTGAAAATATATTTAATATTATTATTTTAGTCAGAATTTGTAATATATAATCCAATTTGAGGTGATGAATACAATTTTTCTAATCTCTAAAAAATAAATAAATAAATAATAGGATGGTGTATTAGTCAGCCTAAGGGGTGCTAATGCAAAATACCAGAAATGGGTTGGTTTTAATAGAGGATATTTATTTGGGGTAGAAGCTTACAGTTACCAGGCCATAAAGCATAAGTTACTTTCCTCACCAAAGTCTGTTGTTACGTGTTGGAGCAAGACAGCTGCCGACATTTGCCAGGGTTCAGGCTTCTTGGGTTCCTCTCTTCCCGGGGCTGCGTTTCTCTCTGGGCTCAGCTCCTCTGTTTCCTCCACAAGGTCACCTGTAGACTATAAGGCTCTTTAGGCTTTGCTTCTCTCCACAAGGCCATCTGTGAACTCTCAGGTGAATGGCTCGTTTCTATCCCGGGGTCTTCTCTCCTTCCTCACCAGAACTCCAACATCAAAACTGCTCCCTCTGTCCTTTGCCTTGCCTTTTTTTTTTTTCCCGAGATTTAAAAGCAGTTTTATTGAGATATATTCACATACCATATAATCTATCCAAAATTACCGCCCCACCAAGGGGTGGGACTCAACGCCCTACTGATGTGGCCCAGTTAACGGCCTAATCATAACTTAATCATGCCCACATTAGCGGACCAGTTTACAAGCATAATCCAATATCTATTTTTTGGAATTCATAATTACATCAAACTGTCAAATGGCTACAGATGGTTTGTGGGGAAAATACACCAAATATAAGCTATGGACTCTAGCTAGCAATATGATAATGTTCTTTCATCACTTGTAACAAATGTGTCACAAAAATTAAGGTGGGGGGGCAAAGAATGGGAAACTTGTGTGGTATGCATGATTGTTTTGTTAATTCACAGCTTCTCAAATAAAAAATAAATTGAAAAGAGGGAGGCAGAAGAGGCAGTTTCAGACTGATACAATATGAGAAAGACTTGACTAGTCATTCTGGCTGTGAAGATGGGGGCTACACACCAAGGAATGAGAGCGGCCTCTATAAGCTGGAAAAAGCCAAGAAAATGAATTCCCCACTACAGCCTCCAGAAGGAAAATGGCCCTGCCAACACCTTGATTTCAGCCCAGTAAGACGTGTTGAACTTCCAAACTACAGATTCATAAGATAATAAAGTTTTCTTGTTTCAAGCCACCATATTTGTGGTGCTTTGTTACAGCAGCCATGGAAAACTCACATAATGCTAAATAAATGGAAAGCACCCACTCTCCAGGGCTTCAGAAAGAATTCAACCACAACAGGGGCTGCCCATGCCAGATTGCTAAACGTAGCTATGTACAGAAAGTGGTGAGACCTCAGTAAAGCAAGTCAAGCTCAGGAAAGCTTCCTATTCCCAGCATCACCATTCTAGGGGTATGGTTTCACAAGGGGAGAGTCCAAGACATGCTAATAGGTGAAACATCCTCTCCTCATTTAAGACCAAACAATTTTTTGGAGAGAAAAAAAAAACTGTTTACTTTGGTGAGAAGTGCTTTCTTTTTAGATAACTAATGAGAAAATCACATTAGTTGTGTTGATTGTGGGGCCCACATCATTACACTCACTCACCCTTTTGCCTCTAGAATCAGGAAATAGTAAGAATGGAAGTAGCTTTTATTATCTGGTCAAAGTCTGAAATGCTCTAGACTGAAGAGGTGGCTCAACCTCCTCCTGTGAGGACAAGTAGAGGATAGAAAGAGACATGGGGAGGAATACAGTGTCTCCACGGGGCAAGGTCTTTTCAGAGGCCCAAAGTCCAATACTTACTAATGAAAGAATCAGTAACTTTGTCTAAGCTTCACCCTATCTCTCTATGCTCTGTTGAAACCTTTTTGACTACTCAGAAAAGAACTGTAATAGAGCTCCAACTATACACATGAGTTTGGTCTCTGGAAAGCTAGTTTCTCAGGACGCAGGAGAGAATCAGGGAAAGAATGGTAATTTCTCTCCCGTCACCCTATAAGCTCTAGGAAAGATGAGCTTGAAGGAGGCATCAGTTCCTGTTCATTTCCCACTGTGCAGATTACAAGGCAGAGTCACAATATCAGAGGGACATATAATTTGCAGTGACAGAATTAAATCCATGGGCCAAAGGGAAGAGAAGCATATTTCCCTGGTTACTCTATCCTCCTCCCCAGCACATGTCAGAAAGGAAAACACTTTAAGACAGAAAAGCTGTATAGCCCCAAGTTACACACACCATATCTGATTTATCATGAGGGTGTAGCTTTTTCCTACATGCTAAAGAATTAGAAGATTCACTAGTTCCCCAACTTTCCCAATATAAAATAAATTATCGTACTTCTTTTAATTTTGCTTATTGCTACTTTTCTTATTATAAAAGTAATATATGATTACTGTAGAATATTTAGAAAATTCAGAAAAGTAAAAAAATAAAAATCACTCTCATAATCCTAACCAGAGACAACCACTGCTAAGATTTAATATATTTTCTGCCTCTCATATAATCATTTTTAATTTCTTTAGTTAATGTGTTTACAACAATATTCCTCCCAAGCAAATATACCTTCACCAAAGAATTAAAATGAAATGTTACCAACTGCCTATTAAATACATTCCATTTCCATTTGTTTTTCTCTTTAGAATTCTGCTTCATATGATTCAAAGCAAAGGCAACTTTTTGTTTCATTTTCAATTTCATTTTATGTGCTTTTATGAACCGCTGGGCATCTAGTTGTAATCACCATTGATGTGATCTTGGGGTATATTTGGTGCACTATTAACTGGTTCTATACCTTTGTAATTTCTCTAAGGATCTCAAGGAATCATAGATGAAACTTAAACATGTATACTCTCTTTTCTTCTGATTAGTTTGAAAAACTATTCATGAAAAGTTTTCAAGTGTCTAATATACCCTGCTTCTCACTTTCTTTTGTTTTCTAGATTTCTTTTTCAAAACATGCCTAAAGTGACAGAGTTGGACTCAAATAAGTCCTTCCTGCACATGGTCCATAAGTCCCTTCTATTCAAACTTATATGTGGTGCTGGAGTTTGTAGGTGTACTTCCAGAGACTGGAGCCTCTGGCCTGCCCATGTACCAGCTGTGCCTGGAATATCGGTGGAGCTGCAACTCTTACTCTACAGCTCAATGGACTCACCCAAGACACCTGACGAGGAGATGATGACAGACAATGGCCATCCCAGGGAATAGAGAGAGTCTGCAGCTGTAGTCAGGATAATCCCATCCATCTTATCTATGGGATATAAGCCCCCTCTCACTTGGAGGTTGAGTGGACATCACCATCCCAGACTCCTTAGAATTGGTGGAAGAGCTATAGACTAGAGTGGATTTACTGGTATTCTGTTGTAGACATATTGTGATTCAAGAAATGGAAGAAATTACAGCAGTGATGTGGAGCCAGTGGCCACTGGATGCTTTTGGGGCAGGGAGAGGGAAAAGCAGTTGTAATACAGGGGCTTTTTCGGGACATGGGAATTATCCTAAGTGACATTACAATGACAGATATACATTAGCACATAACATGCAGAACTGTGTGGGAGAGAGTGTGGTCTACGATGTGAACTGTGGTCTATGCTTAGTGGCAAAGCCCCAGGATGTGTATATCCATTGCAGGTGATGTGCCACACTAATGAAAGATGTTTATGTGGGAGGTTGTGGGAGGTGTGGGAGGTGGGGAGCATGGGAATCCCTGTAATTTTTGTGTAATATTTATGTAATCTAAGCATCTTTTAAAATATTAAAAAAAAAAAAAATGCAATGAGAAGAAGGAAAAAAAAAAAAACATG
The DNA here is from genome assembly GCA_026826555.1 of Tolypeutes matacus. Taxonomy (NCBI): domain Eukaryota; kingdom Metazoa; phylum Chordata; class Mammalia; order Cingulata; family Chlamyphoridae; genus Tolypeutes; species Tolypeutes matacus. The sequence goes on from JAKSZT010053792.1 coordinate 5,349,111, forward strand.
CCTCAAAGTTATCTTAATGTTTCTTCTACTTTGTTACATTACTTGTGAAAAGAGAGCCATGTAATTTATATAGGTAGTATTTACATTTATATAAACCTTCATTCTTTTTGTTTCTTGTTTTCTGGATGTGTGCTTTCAATGTCAAAATGATGACAAAAATAATAAGGCCAAATTCCCTAATATAATAGAATTAAAAGCAGCTTTTATTATGTAAGGCTTTATAGTTTACAAAAGTCGCCTTTTTATTTGTAATATGTTGTATGAGAATCTTTGGGATTAAAGTTTTGGTTACAAAAAAAAAAGTCGCCTTTTTGAATAATGAACTCTTTGTCCTCTTCCCCAAACTTGCTCGCCCTCTTGTGTTTTCTTTTTTAATTAAAGTCTCCACTACTAACTTGTCCAAAAAACATAGACCTTCAACAACTCCTTCTCCCAGGAAAGGAGCAAAATGTTCCTGGATCTATCTTCCAGTGCACAAAAATTCCTTTCCGTCTCTGCCTCCTACCCCTATTCCAAACCTATCTTCTCTAATTGGATGCCTTAGGTTTTCTTTCTGTAATTACTTCATTGGTTTGATGGTTTAGGTGGACTCTCTGTTTGGTTTTATCATTGCTTTGGTTTTGGGTATTATCTTTCTATTTCCCAAGTTTTGGCTCCACAGACCAGGAGACAATCTCACTCCCAGCCTAACACCCAGGCAGACTATGGGAAGTACAGCCTAGGAAAGTGCTCAGGCATCAAATATACCTAGAGAAGGAAGAGTACCCAGTTGCTTAAACCATAAACTGGGAAATTATATTAGATTTCATTGTCTCCTTCGCTGTTCACCAGCTTCACACTGCCTCCTCACACAACTTACTCAAAGACACATATGCATGAAATCAATCAATGTCAAATTCTGTTGACTCTACCTCTTGAATATTTCTGGAATTTAACCTCTCCATTTGCACATGCCATTCTCTTCTTTTAAACTCTCACCTGTTCTTACTTGAAATTTAGCAATAATTTTTCTTAGGTTGGTGTCTGTGGGAAAAGACACCGAAATGGAGATTTTTTGTGCAGGAGGTTTATAATGGAATGCACTGAGAACAATATCTGTAAGGAAATGAAGGAAACAGGGTTGGAAAGAAGGAGAAGTTGATCTGTGATGTAAAAACAATGGAGCCCTCCCTTGGGAAACATTGAAGCTGCCATGATCTTTTGGAGTTGTTACAGATTGAGGCAAGGAAGCTGTCGACAGTGAAAGAATCAGCTATTAGAAATAGGCTTTCCCAGACAAGAGCCTAGTCTTTCAGGCAAAGGTGATCTGAGGTGGTTGCAACATTGAACTTTAAGAGACAGCCCTCCAAGCAGCTGAGAGAATGTGTCCTGAACAGGCAATCTCAGCCGTATACCACATCTACTACAGACAGCTTCCTTTTCTCTCAAAAAGTGATCAACTGGTTTCTCTGTCTCAAGACTCCACATTGTTGTCAGAGTAATAATTTTAAAATCAGCAATAATTTTAAAATCAGTATTACCATTGTAAAGTTTTTAAATTCTTGGCCATAGTTTTCAGAGACAAGTCCAAATTCTTTGGCATGGCTGACAAGCCCAATGAGAGCTGGCCCCTGCACACCTTGTAACCACATATCTTACCACATCCCCAGGCAGCTTGAGATCTAGCCACGCCAAATTACCTTCTCTCTCTTACTTTACGCATTTGCTCCTTCTTTTCCATCTGTTTAGATCAATAGCTCTTGGCTTTTATCTTACAAAGTCACATCTTCAAACTGCAGAAATGTAATTTTTTTATTTATTTTAAATATTTTAAAAGACTAGGAAATTTCAGGACTAGTGAGGAATTGTAGCAAACAAATAATGTTTTGGTTTAAAAAATGTGAGGAACGTCAGTTTATAAAAGAAAATGTCAATGTCTAAAATTGTCTGTCTTTATACAGAGCCTATGACTATAAAGTTGAACCTTCAAGAATTATGCTTAAAACAAGACTTCCGGGAAGATGGCGTACTAGTAAGACACGGGAATCTCTTCTCCAGAAAAATAGCTAGAGGACAAGCGGAAACAGCCCCTAAAAAGATCTTCTAGGGTTTAGGACAGAGGTGAAGGCTGCATACCACCCAGAGAAGAGAGGGACAGAAGAGGGAAATCACGACTACAGAACCGTGAGTTGCAAGTAGCAGCTTCTGCTGCTGCCGGCACCCTCCCCCACACTCTTCAGAATTCTCAGGCCTCTGGGCCTGCGACCACAGACAAAGGGGGCTTCAGGGATCTGCCACTCCCGGAAAGGGGAGAAAGAGGGACATAGCCTTAGGCTGACTCAGGTTCAGACCTGAAATTTGGGCTGCAGAGCCCCACGGACCCTTCCACATGGCGGTTTGCCCTGGGAGCCTAGAAACGACTAGAGAAATCTGACCCTCCCTCTCTTCTAGCCTGGACTAATTGTTGAGGACTCCACGGGAGAGGGGACAGAGAGCCTGGGGCTGACCCTGCTTTGGACTCCCAGGTTTGGTCTGCCCTGTCCCGAGGGCCCTTCCAGGCTGGGTGGGGTTCCGCCATTGTTTGCCTTGGAGCCTGCAAGGGGCTAAAGATATGCAAACCTCCCAAACTCCTCCTCTGCTAACAAGGACTGATTGTTAAGGATTCAGAAGGGAGTGGAAATATTTCCTAGCTGGGAAAAGGGGGGCGATAGGAGAGAAGTCTAGAGAACGGTCTCAGAAAGTTTGAATCACAGGGTTCTTAGCCCGCAGACAGGAAGCTCTATCACATTGATCTGGCCTGTGTCACAACAAATACGCACCAACCAGGCATTGAATTGAGAGCTGCCAACGAGCGCCATCTCCTGGCAGACCAAGGAAGTGCACATAAGAAAATTAATAAGTAAGAGAGGCTTTTCCTGGCCTCTATAGCCTCCCTGCCCAAGGCCCTAGGAAACGACTCTATAACCAATTACTGGGTCCAGTGCCCAGTTTTGAGCAACCAGCAGAACAATCCTAATAATCAAGGTTGAGCCAAAAATCAAAGAGCGGTGGTAACTAACAGCCTCCTGCCACTAAAACCCCATAAAAGAGAAAGAGATAGAGCATCTAAGTAAAATACAAACTAACCAGAGGCCTAAGCACCAGCAAAAGATTACAGGCCATACTAAGAAAATAGAAGACATGGCCCAAGAAAAGAAATACAGCAAAGTCCCAGAAGAGATGCAGAATTTGAGAGAACTAATCAGTGAGATGAGCACAAATTTACAAAATCAAATTAATGAGATGAAAGAGAATATAGTTAAAGAGATCAATGACATCAAGAAGTCATTGAGCGAACGCAAAGAAGAATTTGAAACACGAACAGAAAAGTAACGGAGTTCATAGGAATGAAAGACACAATAGGTGAAGTCAAAAATACATTTGAAGCATACAACAGCAGACTCGAAAAGATAGAAGAAAGAATAAGTGATACCAAAGACAGAGCAGCTAAAATTGAAGAGAGAAAAGAATGGAAAAAATTGAGCAAGGGCTCAGAGAGTTGAATGAAAACACAAAGCGCAAGAACATATGTGTCATGGGAGTTCCAGAAGGAGAAGAGAAAGGAAAGGGGCAGAAAGAGTATTTGAGGAAATAATAGCTGAAAATTTCCCAATTCTCACGAAAGAAATGAACTTACATGTCCAAGAAGCACACCATACCCAAATAAGAATAAATCCAAATAGACCTACGCCAAGACACATATTATTCAGAATGTAAAAGATAAAGAGAAAATTCTCAGAGCAGCAAGAGAGAAGCAAATGATCATGTACAAAGGACGTCCAGTAAGACTTTGTGCAGATTTCTCTTCAGAAACCATGGAGGCAAGAAGACAGTGGTATGATACAATTAGGAAACTGAAAGAGAAAAACTGCCAGCCGAGAATTCTTTATCCAGCAAAACTGTCCTTCAAATATGAAGGTGAATATAAAGTATTCACAAACAAACAGAAACTAAGAGAGTTTGCAAAAAAGAATCCACCATTGCAGGAAATATTAAAGGAAGCCTTAAAACCTGAAAGAAAAAGACAGGGGAGAGGGGCTTGGAGGAGAGTATAGAAGAAAGAAATGCAGAAAGGATAACCAAAAGAGTAAAAAGAGAGACAAGAATAAGATGGCATATGAAAACCAAAGAATAAAATGGTGGAAATAAATAGTGCATTTTCAGTAATATCATTGAATGTGAATGGATTAAATTCCCCAATCAAAAGATACAGGCTAACAAAATGGATAAAAAAACATGAGCCATCCATATGCTGCTTACAAGAAGCTCACCTCAGACCCAAGGATACAAGCCGGCTGAAAGTAAAAGGTTGGAAGAAGATACTCCACGCAAATAGTAAACAGAAAAGAGCGGGGGTAGCTATACTAATATCAGACAAAACAGATTTCAAATGCAAAAAAGTGATAAGAGATGCGGAAGGCCATTATATATATTAATAAAAGGGACGATCATCCAGGAAGATATAACAGTCATAAATATCTACGCACCTAACCAGGGTGCCCCAAAATATATGAGACAAACTCTGACAAAACTGAAGGGAGAAATAGACATTTCTACAATAATCATCAGGGACTTCAACACCCCTCTCACATCATTAGATAGAACAACTAGACAGAAGATAAACAAGGAAACAGAGAACTTGAACAATATGACAAACAAGTTAGACATAACAGACATATACAGAATACTGCATCCAAACTCAGCGGGTTATACATTCTTCTCAAGTGCCCATGGATCTTTCTCCAGGATAGACCACATGTTAGGTCACAATACTGCTCTCAATAAATATAAAAAGATTGAAATTATACAAAGCACCTTTTTAGATCATAATGAAATGAAACTAGAAATCAATAACAGATAGGAAAAAAGGAAATTTGCAAATGTGTGGAGACTGAACAACACACTCCTAAATATTCAGTGGGTCAAAGAAGAAATTACAAGTGAAATCAGTAAATATTTTGAGACAAATGAAAATGACAACACAACATATCAAAACCTATGGGATACAGTAAAGGCAGTCTTGAGAGGGAAATTTATAGCCCTAAATGCCTATATTAAGAAACAAGAAAGAGCTAAACTCAAAGATTTAACTGAACAACTTGAGAAACTAGAAAAAGAACAGCAAACCAATCCCAATGCAAAAAGAAGGAAAGAAATAATAAAGATTAGAGCGGAAATAAATGAAAATGAGAACAAAAAAGCAATAGAGAATATCAACAAAACCAAAAGCTGGTTCTTTGAGAAGATCAATAAAATTGACAAACCCCTCGCTAGACTAACAAAGAAAAAAAGAGAGAAGATGCAAATAAATACAATCAGAAATGAAAGGGGGGAAATTACAAATGACCTCACAGAAATAAAAAGAATCATAAGAGGATATTATGAGAAACTATATGTCAACAAACTAGACAACCTGGATGAAATGGATAAATTTCTAGAAACTCATAACCAACCTACACTGACACAACTAGAAATACAAGAACTTAACAAACCAATCACAATTAAGGAGATTGAATCCATCATCAAAAATCTCCCAGCAAAGAAAAGTCCAGGACCAGATGGCTTCACAGGTGAATTCTACCAAGCATTTCTAAAAGAATTAACACCAATCCTGTTTAAACTCTTCCAAAAAAATCGAAGAGGAGGGAAAATTACCCAACACATTTTATGAATCCAACATCACCGTAATACCAAAGCCAGATAAAGATTCCACAAGCAAAGAAAATTACAGACCAATCTCTCTCATGAACATAGATGAAAAAATTCTCAACAAAATACTTGCAAATCGAATCCAACAGCATATCAAAAGACTTATACATCATGACCAAGTGGGATTTATTCCTGTTATGCAAGGCTGGTTCAACATAAGAAAATCAATCAATGTAATACACCACATTAACAAATTGAAGGAAAAAACCACATGATCATCTCAATAGATGCAGAAAAGGCATTCGACAAAATCCAACATCCTTTTTTGATAAAAATACTTCAAAAGATTGGAATAAAAGTAAAATTCCTCAATATGATAAAAGGCATATATGAAAAACCCACAGCCAACATCATACTCAATGGGGAAAGGTTGAAAACTTTCCCCCTAAGATCAGGAACAAGACAAGGATGCCCACTGTCACCATTGTTATTCAACATTGTACTAGAAGTTCTAGCGAGGGCAATTAGACAAGACAAAAAAATTAAAGGCGTCCAAATAGGAAAAGAGGAAGTAAAACTCTCACTATTTGCGGATGACATGATCCTGTATTTAGAAAATCCTGAAGTATCCACAACAAAGCTACTTGAACTAATAAATGAGTTCAGCAAAGTGACAGGATATAAGATCAACACGCAAAAATCAGTAATGTTATTGTACACTAGTACTGAACAATCTGAGGTTAAATCAGGAGGAAAATTCCATTTCAATAGCAACAAAAAGACTCAAATACCTAGGATTTAATTTAACCAAGGAAGTACAGGACCTATATGCAGAAAACTACAAAACAATGCTAAAAGAAATTTAAAAAGACCTAAACAAATGGAAAGACATTCCGTGTTCATGGATTGGAAGAATAAATATCGTGAAGTTGTCAATCTTGCCCAAACTGATTTATAGATTCAATGCAATACCAATCAAAATCCCAACAGCTTACTTTACAGAATTAGAGATGGCAATTACCAAATTTATCTGGAAGGGTAAGGGCACCTGAATAGAAAAAAGTATTCTAAAAAAGAAGAGCAATGTGGGAGGAATTTCACTGCCCGACCTTGAAACATATTACAAAGCTACAGTGGTCAAAACGGCATGGTACTGGCATAAAGATAGACATACCGATCAGTGGAATAGAACTGAGAATCCAGAAATATACCCTCACCTATACAGTCAACTGGTTTCTGATAAACCTACCAAGCCCACACTAATGGGAAAAAACAGTCTCTTCAACAAATGGTGTTGGGAGAACTGGATATCTATAACCAAAAGAATGAAAGAGGACCCCTATCCCACCCCCTATACAAGAATCAACTCAAAATGGATCAAAGATCTAAATATAAAAGCCAGGACCATAAAACTACTAGAAGAAAATGTAGGGCAACATCTTCAAGACCTTGTAGTAGGTGGTGGTTTCTTGGACCTCACACCCAAAGCAGGTGCAACAAAAGAAAAAGTAGATAAATAGGACCTGCTCAAAATTAAACACTTTTGCACCTCACAGGACTTTGTCAGAAGGTTGAAAAGGCAGCCAACTCAATGGGAAAAAATATTTGGAAATCCCATATCTGATAAGGGTTTAATATCCAGGATATATAAAGAGATGTTACAACTCAACAATAAAAAGACAAATGACCCAATTAAAAAATGGGCCAAAGACTTGAATAGATATTTCTCCAAAGAAGAAATACAATTGGCAAAAAAAAAACATGAAGAAATGCTCAACATCACTCATGATTAGGGAAATGCAAATCGAAACTACAATGAGATATCATTTCACACCTATCAGAATGGCCACTATTAAAAAGACAGAGAGCTACAAGTGTTGGAGAAGATGTGGAGAGATAGGAACACTTCTTCACTGTTGGTGGGAATGCAGGATGGTACAACCACTATGGAGGACTGTTTGGCAGTTCCTAAAGAAGTTGAATATAGACTTGCCATGTGACCATGCAATACCACTACTGGGTATATACCCAGAAGAACTGAGAGCAGTGACACGAACAGACATCTGCACACCAATGTTCATAGCCACAATATTCACCATTGCCAAAAGTTGGAAACAACCCAGGTGTCCATCAACAGATGAATGGATGAACAAACTGTGACCTATTCACACAATGGAATATTATGCAGCTGTAAGAAGAAATGAAGTCATAAAGCATATGGCACCATGGATGAACCTGGAAGACATTATGTTGCGTGAAGCAAGCCAGACACAAAAGGACAAATACTGTATGAATGCATTACTATGAACCAAATATATTGTGTAATATATTGTTTGATTCAAAAAAAAAAAAAATTTTACATGTATCCATTACATTTAATTGAGAAATGTATATATTTATTCATCTGTGTTTACTTTTTAGTTTTTAATTGTTTATGTTTTCAATTATTAAATGTACAAAATAAAGTTAAAAAAAAAGAATTATGCTTAAAACAAATTACCCTATAGATTCTAAAGAGCACCATGAAAGATGGAATTTCTTCATTTATTCTTTCATCTTTGCAAATAATATTCACTAAATGCCTACTGTGTGACAGGTATATGATAATCTTTGGGAAAGGCATAAATACAACAGGTAAAATCCCTGGCATCATGTAGTTTATATTTATAAATATTTAAGTAAATAAATAAATAGTAATAAGTGTTATGAGCTAAAATAAGGAAGGTTAATGGGGGAGTAGGGGCAAGTTTACATAAGGTGGTTGGGGAAGGCATCCCTGAGGAATTTCATTGGAACAAGAACCTGAATAATGAAAAGAGCCTGATATGAGAAGATGTAGGAAATGAGTGTTCTAGGAAAAAAGAAAAGCAGGGGTAAAACCCTGTATGAAGTCACAGCTTTAGGGTTTAAGTAATATCCAGAGTACTGTGCATGGGTGGAAAGAAGAAAGAGAGAAAGTAATAGGAGAGAACATCATAGAAGAGCCTGAAACTTGATCAAGGCCTTGAATGATTTTAGATTTGGGATTTTTATTTTTAGAAAGATGGAAGCCAATAGACAGTTTTCATCAGGACAAGGATGGGATGTGGCTGCTGGAGAATTGACTGTAGAAGAGAAAGGTATGGTAGTGGTTTGGACAATGTGGCAACAGTGGAGGAGGTAGGAGTTGATCAAACTCAGGGTATATATTCAATTAGAACAAAATAGGTCTTCTGGTGGTGTGCATATTTGGTATGAAGGACACCTTCTGGGTTTTTAATCTAAAATATAGGGTGAGCAACCATGCTGATAACTAAGATGGGTAAAGCTGGGGAAGGAGCAGTTTGGAGGAGGGTGGGGAAGTGTGATGTACATAGAGCAATTAGTCTTCTTTGGACATGTCAAGATTTCAATTCCTGTTAGACATCTAAGTGGAGATTCTAGGTAAACAAATAGGTATATATATCTAAACCTCAGAGGTGAGATATTACTGACAGATAGAAATTTGGCAAGCATCAATATGATGAGATTTATAGTCAAAAGACTGAAGGAGTTCAAGTAAATAGATAGTGAAAAAGAGAAAAGAACATACTCAAGTATAAAACCCTGGGATACACTGGCATTTAATAAAAATGAACAGGATATTATTTAATCCTATAATTCACTGATACTTTACTAAGGACTTAATCTATTTTAATTTATTTAATCTTTATAGCAACCCTATCACAAAAACTTTTTCATCTTTATTTTACAGAAGAAGACAGGGAAGCAAGAACAGGCCAAGAAACTGTTGCAATTGGTAAGTGAGGAAACTGGGATTTGAATGTAGGCAGACTGGCTCTTTGAGGCAGGAAGGAGGCTTAAGAAAGAAGTTTGAGTAAGATCAGTCGATGAAGTAAGATAGAAGGGTGTGCCAGAAGCTGAGTGAAAAAGTGTTTCAAGAAAGATAAAGTGGTCAACTATGTCCAATGTACTGTGGTCTTTACCATAAGGTAAATAGAGAGAATAGGATAGACTTGTAAGATGGAAGTCACTAGGGGTCTCCACAATAGCAAGTAAGAGGAACAAAAGCCTGATGAGAATTGATTAAAGAGAGAATATGAGGTGAAAATGTAGACACTAATAGACATTTCTTTTGAAAGGTGTTCTAGAAGGTTCTATTCATACAGAATAGACTTCTAAGCATCTTTCCTGGAATGGTTTGTAGCATGTTGGTACTGAGAGTGTATGGGTTTGGGTTCAGGTAGGTTTATAGATTTGTTGGTGGGAAGGTATGTAGTTCTCTTCTGATTGCTTCCATTTTCTTAGTGAAATAAGAAGAAAGCTCATCAGATAACGTAGAATAGTGGGAAGGGAATGTTTTCTGAGGAGGAAAGAAAATATATGAGCAAAATAGAAGGAAAATGTTTTGGGCAAAACAGAAGATCCATTTGAGATATGTGCTAAGGGTCAGCATGGCTTTCCATCTTTCTCCAGCTTTATTAAAACTCCTAGGTTCTGAGAGATGGGATTGATCAAGACAGAGTGCAAGGGCGTTAGAGTATATGCCAGGGAATATCATAGTGATGGGCTATTAAAACCAGGAGGTGAGAACAAAAGGAGGTCCCAGAAGAGGCAAGAAACTATATTGCCAGAAAAATGTCAAGCCTTGGAAATATGGGCCTGTGACTTCTCAACCTGTAAATAATTGCCAGGGCCCCAAATCCAAAGGAAGGTGGCCATGAACAGGGGAACCTCGTTCCCAGTTTCCAGGAGTGAGTCCTATTTTACACACATTCTTCTGAACTAAAAATTAACAGCAGAATAAATTAGTCACTCTCAGTCTCTTCTGGACAATAAGCTATAGGCTTGCCCTAGTGTGGGAAGTACAGCCCACACGGAGGGTATGCAAAAATACAAATAATTGTGTTACAGTGGAAGAAAGAGTCCTCATATTTCTTAAATTCATGCAATAAATAAAAGACTGTGCTTGAGGCTTTTCATGTTTAACATGTAATTCAATCTGATTTGGTTTTAAAAACAACTCTAAAAGAGTAATACATTTCTGATTTTACAAATAAAGATATAGAAAAGGCTAGCCTAATACTTTGCCTTTGTCATAGACTTACTAGTCAGAAGATTTGTGATATCAACCCAGGTCTGGCTAACTCAAAAAAAAAAAAAAAAAAAAAACAACATAGAATTTTTAAGTGTTATATAGCTAAATAAACAGATTTATGGATAACCTAAAAATTTATATATAAAATATATTATATATATGTATATATGTATATATAGGTATATAAAGTAATATCATTGCTTTCTTTAAAACTGTTGATAAACTGGGTTCCAGGAATGATTTTTATCCTAAGGAAGTGGCAAATAGAGAAAAATCTGTCTTGACATGGCCTGGAGACTTTAAAATTGAACATAACACACCAGAAAACCATCATTTAACAGTTGTCAACCAACAACTGTGGCACTCTTGGTTAGGAAATTGATGATAGAGACCATTTAGTTCTATTTTGCAACTTCATGGCTGCAATGAGTGAACTTAAGGATGAAAAAAAGGCTCACTATTATACACCATGACCAAGCAATTCAAAACCTATATAGAATGTACTATGAAGTGAATTCTAACTACAGCTCCAGAGACAAGAAGTAACAGAGAGACAGAGGAAGAGATAAAAGAAGGGAGGGAGGGAAGGAGGAAGGACTTAAATTTACTGCACACCTAATTAAATTTTATTAAAGCAAACAGGTCTTTGATTAATGTCCAGTGACCCTTTTCTGTCTGAGATTATTCATGTGAAGATTTTTTCTGTAAGGGATTTTGACTTGTACAAATTTCTAGTCAAAATATGATTTCCTCTCACACAGACAAGTCAGTAACAGCACTCGTGATGCCAATAGTCATCTCACAAAGGAAACCATCAAGTATCAGTCTCAGCAGCAGTTTGGCATTATTTATCAATTCCAAAAATAGATACTGGATTATGTTGTAAACTGGTCTTTTCCTCTGGGCATATTAGACTATATTGGATTCAAAGGTTTACTTGATTACATTATGATTAGGGCCTTGATTGGGCCACGTCAGTAGGACGCTAAGTCCCCTCCCCCCTTGAACTCACAGAGAGAACTACATGTCAGAGAAGAGAGTTGGAGTTTTGATGTTGGAGTTTTGATGCTGGAGTTTTGAGCTGGAGCCCTGGAAGTAAACACATAGGAGAAGAACACAGAGGAATAGAGATGGTTCCTTGGACATGGCAGAAGCCTTGGGAAGAGAGACAGAGCTATTCGCCTGATAATCTACAGCTGGCCTTGTGGAAAGAGCACAGCAGCTGAACGTGGAGCTGAGCCCCAGGAAAAGAGGAACCCAGGAAGCCTGAATTCTTGGCAGATGTTGGCAGCCATCTTGCCCCAACACTTGGCAACAGACTTTGGTGAGGGAAGTAACTTGTGCTTTATGGCCTGGTAACTGTAAGCTTCTACCCAAATAAATGCCCCTTATAAAAGCCAACAGATTTCTGGTATTTTTCATGAGCACTCCTTTGGCTGACTAATACAGCCCCTAAGACAGAAGCATGTGGGGATTCCTCACCAGCCTTTAGCTAGAGCTGTTTGGACCAGAATAGGTACCTCACTACAAACTGACCCATTCACAAGTTCTGCCAAACAGGAATTATCATGATTGTTTAGCCCAAAGTATCTTCCTCAGGAATTTTGATGTTGCAGGAATTATTATTTAAAGAAGCATTTGATTTGTATTATTCAAAAAATCTTCTTTATTGATTTATTTAGCTTTCTGTCTCTGTGCTTATGCCTTCAACACTCTCATAATGATTTTCTGCTCCTCAATCGGGAAGGCACACTTACTCCTGTCATGGACACATTTAGCACATACAAGACCACCATAGGCTCTGTTGAAATGATTTTTGTTTTAGATATCCTCATATGAACTTTAGGTCTCACGGCACAAACCCTTTGAAGTCAGCTTGGACACACTCCGCCAAGCAGATTTTGGTGATTTCCCAACCTTCTCCATATAAACATTAACAATTTTACAACTAGGGGCCTGGGACACCCTAGTTTTGTTGGAAGCCCTATTGTAGGATAGTGTGTGATGCTAAGTCAAATGCTGGAACATTCTGAATGCCTCTAAGAACCATCCCTGAAAGAGGACAAAGTGGGCAGAAATTTTACTGTGAAATACAGAAAGAGCTGTAATTAGTAGTAAGAGAAGATTAAAAAACACCAAAAGAAGACACAAAGCAGAGAACTATTAAAGGAACCATTAAGTAGCCAAATTATAATCAAGTAGAAACTTTAAGTAAGCAGTAAATACTCAGAGTAAAGCTAAGTAGTGTAAAGAGAGTGGTAATTAGGCAGAAGGAATAAAATCAGAGAGAACCTAGCAGAGCATTAAAGAACTGCCAATGAAGGCCCCATGAAATATCCTCTTCCCCAGACCTGCATTGAATTCTAAATGACTCTTCCTTCTAGTGAAGCCTCTGTCAGACACAGGTGAAGCTTAGTGTATGTTTCCTTTGCATGACCAAGCTGTTCTTGCCCTTTGCCTTGCAGTCATGCATATAACCTCTTAATAAATCCCCATATTGTTGCAGATGGCCTGATGTTCTTATAAGCAAATATCCTGAATATGTACTTACTCTATAATTAGAATGGCTTCCATCATCCCATCAACATGAATAACTAGCAATTGCAAAATGTGTAATCTTCCATTTTGTGGGGGAAGGGACTGTAGGGATTGAGAAAAGTTTGATGCAAGAATGGGAATATGGTGGGGAGAACGAATGATTAGGCTTTCAAGGTCGAGGTTGCTGGGAATGGTGGGGTTTGCAGTAGGTTTATAGGATTATGTTTATAAGATTATCATGCTCCCATCAGGTTAGTTTTTATTTTCACAACTAATTAAGCCCTAGATGTTGGTACAAGTGGCCTTAAGTAGAGACAGGGCTCCAAGGTTTTAAACGGACCTGTATTTCTGAATTAGAGTTCAGACAATGAATGATGCATGACAAATCTTCCCAATTTCTTTCAGTCCTGCAGGTTTGCTCAGTATCTTATCTTACAAAAATCACTTATTGTTTTCTTTATCTAGTTTTATTGGCCTCCTGGGTGATATTCTTCACAGATCTTAACATTAAATTTATCTACAGATCTACTCTTCTGTGTGGTAGAATCAAATATTTTATCAAAATGCCTTTCCCTGTGCATTCATATGTAAACTATGCATTACTCTTGCTTTGCTTCTTTCTTTCCTTTCTTTCCTTCCTTTCTTTGAGTGGGGTGGAAGGGGTAAAGAGGAGGTAGTGAGGGAAGCCGTGAGTTAAATTAGTCTTATTGATGAGATAACCCAATAATAATAATCCCCTGATCCCTAGGATGGGGTGTAGACTTCTCTTTCCCATCCAAGAGAGGACCCAAGGCACCTTCAATGAAGTCTACATAAATTGAAGAGAGTCAAAGAGGAAGCGTGCTGAATATGCCTGAGTCCATGATGGGATGGAGGTAGATCATTAGACCAAAGTTGTCCCACTCTTGCCCTCTGATGAAGGTTATGGGGGAACCAGGAGCAATCTGCAATTGCCCCATGGCTACTCACTTTCTCAGCTGGAGATGTGTTACAGCCAGGAAATGCCATCAGGCAAAGTTTTAGGCTTATGCAACACAGTAGACATCAAAATCTCCTGAGCATTGGACCTTTGCCCCATTCAGTGGTTGGGGCTGTCCAAGACACCAGCCCTTGAGCAAAGATCTTATTCTTAATTTAAAAACCTCAAGTTAATTAGAAAGAACCTTGGAAATTTGACTAGTTATTTGAAATCCACTTGTATTATCTCTTAGACTCTAAAACTGTTGTAGTCCCCTGAATTTGGCAGGACCAGGCAGGAATGAGGGCAGAAATCTTCAGATGAGTGCTTACCACCCTGACATTCACTTCACATATTTCACTGGCATTGGACATTTAGCCATTTAAGGAATTCCTTGGGCTCCTGAAGAGCCATGCCAAGTACCAAGACACAGTCACGATTCACTATCATTTCCAGTCTCCCATATCCCCAGTCACCTTCTCTTTCAGTCACAAAGTAGGGGCATAGGAAATACCCTAAGGCATCCCATCTTCCATACCCATTTGTGTCAAATGTCTGATAAGACCCACTCCTCCTAAAACTTTATTCTGAAAACTACCTTATTTCTATCAAATAGTCAAGAGCATCCTGCCCTTTTAGCAAAGGGCATTGGTATATTTTCTTGTATTTATTAAGCCTAGGTTCATCTACACATAGCTCATTTTGGCCTAGCTGCTTCTAAACCTTCGCAACCAGGGATGCATAGACGATCTTAGGAATAGTTATAAATCTTTCAAATTATTTATGTCTTGCAAGCCAATCCCTTCAGAATGCTCCCTCTACAATCTGTATTGTGATTTTTATGTGATGCATCTCAGCTTTAACACAGCTCACATTCCACTTGTAAAGGCAAAGTACAGTGAGCCTGGCTCACAACACCTCTTTTAATCTCTCCTTCCAATACCTAGATGCTGAGAAACTTTAAAATTAAAGCTGCAGCAGGTAAGGGAAAAGGTACATCCTCATACATTTCTGTTCTCATATCCACTTTTTATCTCATCCCTAAATGTTTCAAATTTCAATGATTCTAATGTGAATTGAAATGAAAACCCTAATGACTTTATCACTCTCCATTTATATGAGACAAGTATACAATCTAATTTACATAAATATGATACTTTCTTTAAAAAGGGAACACTAATGTATCACACTAAAGAGAATATCTCAAAACAGGTATTTTAGTATAATATACTCACTCTACAAGTTATCACACTTCATCTGAAATCATTGGGCACTCTGTACTTGGGGTCAGAGAGTTTCTGAAATTTTGAAGCAAAAAAATTATAATAGTAGGGAAGACTTCTGATTATTCTACATTCATGTTTTTGAAATCTGTATTTATTAACCCAAAGTATGCTTTCTTACCTTTCAAATTCAGGTATTAGTTCTCAGGGAACTTAAACAATCATTAAGAGGTGTTTTGTTGTTGCTGCTGTTGTTTTAATTTTTAATGGAAGTTTATCATTCATACATGAACTTCCATAAACAATAAGGGTATAGCATCAGTTTAGAACTTACAAAACATCATAAATATCATCATACAAGGCTCCCATACATCACCCCACCACAACCACCTTGCACTGTTGTGAAACATTTGTTACAAACTGTGAAAGAGCACTATCAAAACTTTACTACTAACTATAGCCAATATCTTACACTTGGTGTATTTTTCCCCCAACTCACCCGGCTAATGACACCCCCAGTATTAGTATTATATTCTTGTTATAGTCCATGAGAGAATGTTCTCATATTTGTTCTAATAACCACAGTCCATCTTCCACCACAAGATTCATTACGTTCACAGTCCCATGCTTTGTACAATCCATTCAAAGTGCACATTTAGTGGCTCTCATATTCATCACAGAGTTGTGCTGTCATCACCTCAGTCAATTTTAGAACATTTTCATTAGTCCAAAAGAAAAAATACCATACTGTCTTATATCCCTCATTCTTGTCCCTTAGAATTGATATGCCTTCTTTGCTATTGCAGCAAAAATATTACAATATTACTGCTAACTATAATCCATAAGATACATTAGTTATAATTTTCCCATGTATCACCATATACTTAACACTTTGTAAAGGAAGAACATTCTTATACTATTAATCACAATCTTCATCCACCACCAAAATCATTATGTTATACAGTCCCTACATTATTTTCTAGCTTCCTTTCAATTGAAATATTACATCTACAAACTACCTCTTTCAGCCACAATCACATTTATAAATCAGCAGTGTTAGTTATACTCACTATAATGTATTACCATCAACTCTGTTCATTTCCACACATTTACAATAAACCTTATTAAAAATTCTACATACATTAAGTATCAGCTCCCATTTTCAACCCATAATCAAGTTCCTAGTATGGACTCTATATTAGTTACTAGGAACTTGATTATGGATTGAAAATGGGAGCTGATACTTAATGTATGTAAGAGGTGTTTTAAATTTTAAATATTCAGAGTGCTAAGGTATGCATTGAATATCATTACCAGCAATAAATCAAGTCAGATACACAAAGTAAATAATTCAGTCTCCTTATATTCAGATCATGGTGTAGTATAATTCAACCTTGAGATTTTAGTTAAAACAAGCCCTCAAGTGTAAATTATAATTCTTATGTCTTTAAATAATCGGAATACAAAAGTCACTGAGTACCAGCAAACCAACTGAAGAGATTCAAATTCAACTTTATGTCAAGTTCTTTGAAAGGCATCCATGCCTAGCTCTGATAAACCATGCATGCTGAACCAAAATAATGCCAATCTTCCCTTTCAGTTTATGTAATTTCATTAAATTGTATTGTCTATAGATACAATCAGATTGTCAAAAATCCCTTCATTGCCTTATTTAACATCTATTTATCATGTTTCGAAGTGATTGCAACTCCAGGCTAGATCGCTTACTACCACCAATATCCAGAATATTTATTGAGGTCTATGAAATCCTTTACTCTCTTGCTTATAATTTTCATGGCAAACACTGCGAGAGAGTTTTCCTATTGAAAAGTGTCAAAGTCAATAAGTGCTGCCAAATTTCTTTTCTGAAAGAAAGTGACCTATCAGCCTTGTTGCTATAAGGTGGTAATTTCAAAGTGAAAAAAGAGTAAAATGTTCTAAATGACAATGGAAAATCTGTTCCCTTTACCTCTAACAACTGCACTTTAAGTTGATGTGTATAAGAAATGTAATAGTACATGTATTTTGAACTAAAAGGGAAAAAAATGTTCCAAATTCAATACATTTGAATTGGTGAACATCTAAGGCACTGTTTTATCAGCACCTTCTCTTACTTTTTACATGCAAAGGACCATAATCTGAGTGCCAGGCCTGAAGTTTATATCATTCCAGATGAACACTGGCAACAGGTAGACTGCGCAGAGAAATATAAATGGTTATTTTCATTACTTACTGAAAAATTTTCAAAACCATGAATTCATGCAGATGCACGCTATTCAATGAGTGTGGCTATATCCCTTCTCCCTTTTTCGAATTAAAACACAAAACACCATTCAATCTGCTGAACCTGGAATTTCTGTAGGGTTCCCTCCCCCATATATTATATATATACATTTTTTTTCTTCAAACTGCCTCATTTAGTTTCTGCATATTCCTATAAAATGCTATAGAAAATGGATGGTATTAATTAACTTATTAAATTCAGGAAACTTCAGCATGAAAGTATATCAATCTAAATAAATTAATAAATATATTAGTAATGGATTTAGGGAACTAGTTCAAATGCCAGTATCACTCAATGTTCAGTTTCTTTGATTGATTTGATCACATGAAAGCAAGTTATAAAGAAATAGTCATAATATGTCACATAAAGACTCTATTATTAAATTTAACTACTTGAAATTACTTGCAGAATCATTTGAGCTATAATCTATTCCATATAACAATAGCACCATTATTTAAACAGAATAGAATTGTTTTTTAAAATCATGGTACCAGGTTTGGTTAATTGGAAATCCACATTGAAAACAAAATGTACCTACCTCAAACCATAAAAAAAAAAAAGGTCTTTGTAGATTGTAACTCTACATGTCAAAGTTAGGGCAAGAAAACATTTAAAAGAAAACATAGGAGGACACCTTCATGATTTCCAAACAGAGTTAATAATTATATATACACATAACTTAGAATAAATTAAATTGAGAACTTCTATTCATCAAAAATTATTATTAAGTAAAAAGGCAACACACAATGGGAGATGATCTATACAATACATTTATCAAATGAAAAATAGTATCCAAAATACATAAAGAAATATAAATCAATACAAAAGAGACAAACAACTCAATAGAAAATGGAGAAAATGATTCAAACAAGCACTTCACAAAAGAAGCTAATAAATATGAAAAAGCGGACTTCATTATTGTATCGTGATAATGCAAATTTTAAAAACTCAAGGCAATATCACTACATACACTCAAAGAAAAAAAAATCTAGTGCTGGCATGGATGTGTAGCACCCAAAACCTCATACTCTGATGGTGGGAATGTAAATGGAGACACATACTTTGGAAGACTATCTGATAGTATCGATTAAGGTTGAACAAATGTCTACCCTATGATCCTACAATTCCACTTCTAAGTATACATCCAAATGATGTCTGAACATATGTTAACCAAAAGACACAACAAAGAACAGACATAGCAACACTATTCATAATTTCTCAAATCTGGGAATGACTCAAATGTCCATCAAGAATGGAATGAGAAGACTTCTGGGAAGATGGCATTAGAGTAGGTGGGCAGGGCTCAACTATCTCACAAAAAGAAACAAACAAACAAAAAACGGAGGAAGGGCAAAAAGCTGTCTGAGGGAGCAGGTTTGGGGATGTGCATACCAGGAGATTGTTCCACACCCTCCAGGTTGGTGAGAGAAAGAGAGAGAGACCAAGAGGTCTAAATGAAAACTATGAATTAGTAGCCCCTGCACCCAGAAATAGCACCCATCCTCCACCAGATGAACAGCCTGGATAAAACCCATGGCTCACTACAGCTATCTGAGAGGAGAGCAGAAGTCGTCCTCCCTGGGAATAAGAAGGATAAAATGGAGTACAGAGAGTGGCCCAGGCAAAGGAACAAATCAAAAATCCTGATGAGACACAAGATGAAAGACAATTAATCAATGAAAATCACCCAAATCTCTTAAGTCAACTCAAAGAGTTGAAGGAAAATATGACTAAAAAGATAAAGGATATTAAGAAGACACTGGATGAGCATAAAGAAAAGCCTATGTAGAAAAGTAACAGAGCAATTGAGACTGAGAAACACAATGATGAGAATAAAAACACATTAGAGGCATATAACAACAGATTTGAATTGGTGGAAGACAAAATTAGAGAATTTGAGGACTGAGCATAAAACTTAAAAAGACAAGAGATCAGTCAAGAGAAAAGAATGTAAAAAATCAAACAAGATTGCAGAGAATTGAATGACAACACAAAATGCACAAACATATACATTATTGGTGTGCCAGAAAGAGAAGAGAATGGAAAAGCGACAGAAAGAATATTTGAGGAAATAATGACTGAAAACTTTCCAACCCTTATGAAAGTAATAATTGTCAATATCCAAGAAGGACAACTTATCCCAAGAAGAATAAATACAAATAGACATACTCCAAGACAACTACTATTAGAATGAAAATACCAGAGATAAAGAGGTTTCTGAAAGTAGTGAGAGAAAACCAATGCATCACATACAAGAGAACCTCAATAATATTAAGTGCTGATCTCTCATTAGAAACCATGGAGGTGAGAAGAAAGTGGTATGATTTATTTATGGTATTGAAAGGAAAAACTGCCAGCCAAGAATTCTTTACCTGGTAAAACTGTTCTTAAAAATGAGGGAGAGTTTACAGTTTTCACAGACAAAAACTGGCAGTATGTTCCCAAAAGACCAGATTTTCAAGAAGTATTAAGGGTGTGCTATAGCCTGAAAGGAAAATACAAGGGTGAGTGACTTGGAGAAGAGTGTGGAAATGAAGATTATTAGTAAGGATAATTTAAAGGGTGAAAAAACAGACAATAGTAAGATATGACAAAGGAAAGCCAAAAGTAAACTGGATAAAGTAAGCAATGTCCTTACAGTAATGACATTTAATATTAATAGATTGAACTCCCCAATAAAAAAGTAGACTGACAGAATTGATTTAAAAGTATGAGCAATCTATATACTGTCTAGAAGAGACTCACTTTACACATAAGGACCCAATGAGGTTGAAATTGAAAGGTTGCAAAGATATTCCAATGCAAATAATAAACAAAAAAGATCTGGAGTGGTGATACTAATATTGGACAAAATATATTTTAAATGCATAACTGTTACAAAAGGTTATTATATATTAATATATTTAATTAAGGTCATTATATATTAATAAAAGGGCAATTCCTCAAGAAGAAATAGCTATAATAAATATTTATGCACTTAACCTGGATGCTTCAAGATAAATGAGGCACATACAAGCAAAACTGAAGGGAGAAAAAGAGGTCTCTACAAAAAAATATTGGAGACTTCAATACACCACTCTCAGCATTGGATAGAACATCTGAACAGAGTATAAATAAGGAAACAGAGAGCTGGAATAGTATGATAAATGAATTTGACCTGACAGACATTTATAGAGCATTACACCCTAAAGCAGCTGGATATACATTCTTTTCAAGTGGTCATGGATCCTTCTCCAGGATAGACCATATAATGCATTAAAAAAGAGGTTTCAATAAATTTAAAAAGATTGAAATTATACAAAGCACTTTCTCTAATCATAATGGAATGAAGCTGGAAATCAATAACAAATGAAAAAAGGAAAATTCACAAATTTATGGAGATTAAACAGCACACTCTTAAATAATCAGTGGGTCAAAAGAAGAAATTACAAGAGAATTCAGCAAATATCTTGAGACAAATTAAAGAACACAAGATATCAAAACCAATGGATACAGCAAAGGCAACTCTAAGAGGGAAATTTATAGTCCTCAATGCTTACATTAAAAAAGAAGAAAGAGCTAAAATCAAAGACCTAATTGTACACCTGGAGGAACTAGAAAGGGAACAGCAAACTAATCCAAAACCAGGCAGAAAGAAAGAAATAATAAAGATCAGGGCAGAAATAATGCAAAAGAGGACAAAAAAAAAAAAATAGAATCAGCAAAACCAAAAATCGGTTCTTCAAGAAGATCATGAAAATCAACAAACCCTTAGCTATAATGACAAAGAAAAAAAGAGCAAAGATGCAAATAAATAAAAGCAGAAAATGAGAGAGTGGACATTACAACTGACCCCACAGAAATAATAGAGGCCATAAGAGGAAACTATGAACAACTGGATGGCACCAAACTAGACAACTTAAATGAAATGGACAAATTCCTAAAAGCACAAACAACTTACACTGACCCTAGAAGAAATAGAAGATTTCAAAAAACCATGCATGAGTAGAGATTGAAACAATCATCAAAAAAACTCACAAAAATGAAAAGCCCAGGACCAGATGGATTCAGAGGTAAGTTCTACCAATTATTCAAAGATTACCTAATACCAATCTTGCTAAAGCTCTTCCAAAAATATTGAACATGAAGGAATGCTACCAAACTCATTCTATGAAGCTGACACCACTTTAGCAACAAGCCAAGTTAAAGATACTATGAAAAAAGAAAATCACACACCAATTTCTCTAATGGATATAGATGCAAAAATCCTCAACAAAATACTTTCAAACTGAATCCAAAAGCACATTAAAATAATTATACACCGTGATCAAGTGAGATTTATCCCAGGTATGCAAGAGTGGTTCAACACAAGAAAATCAATTAGTTTAATAAATGACATTCATAAACTAAAAAAGAAAAATCACATCATCCTCTTGATGATGCAGAAAAAGCATTAGGCAAAATACAGCATGTTTCCTGATTAAAAAAACACTCCAAAAGATAGGAATAGAAGGAAGCTTTCTCAAAATGGTAAAGTGCCTATATATGAAATACCCACAGCTAACTTTGTACTCAGTGAAAGACTGAAAGTTTTCCCTCTGAGATTGAGAATAAGACAAGGATTCTGTGATGATTAGGAGCCACTTTGGGCTCCTCATGCCTCCAAATCAACAAGCAAAGGGAATTACTGTACTGGCTGGGATGGCTGATCCTGACTATCAAGGGGAAATAGGACTGCACCTACATAATGGGGTAAAGCAGGATAATCTCATCCATCATACCCATGGGATATATGCCCCCTCTCACTTGAAGGTGGAGTGGACATCAGCATCCCAAACTCTTCAGGATTAGGGGAAGAGCTATGGACTAGAGTGGACTCACTGGTATTCTGTTGTAGACATATTGTGATTCAAACAATGGAAGAAATTACAACACTGAGGTGGAGCCAGTGGCCACTGGACACTTTGGGGGCAAGGAAGGGAAAAGCAGTTGTAATACAGGGGCTTTTTCGGGACTTGGGAATTATCCTGAGTGACATTACAACGACAGATATAGACCATTTTACATCAGCATATACCATGCAGAACTGTGTGGGAGAGAGTGTGGTCTGCAATGAGAACTATGGTCCATGCTTAATGGCAAAGCCCCAGGATGTGTATATCCACTGCTGGTGATGTGCCACACTAATGAAAGATGTTTTTGTGGGATGTTATGGGAGGTGTGGGAGGTGGGAAACATGGGAATCCCTGTAATTTTTGTGTAACATTTATGTAATCTAAACATCTTTTAAAATATATATTTAAAAAAATAAAAAATAATAATAAAAAATTAAAATTTAGAATGTATCTCAAAAAAAAAAAAAAAAAAGGAAGAGTTTGCCTGGAACGCAGAAGATCCTCTAGGGCGTCTCTTAGTACTGCCATGCCCTGTAATAAAAGTCAATGGAAAATTGCAACAACCCAATCCAAGCTGGACTAACAGTGGTCCAGAATCTTCAGGAATGAAAGTATGGGTCACCCCAGCAGGCAAAGAACCACAGCCAGCTAACGTGCTTGCTGAGGGTAACAGGAACATGGAATGGGCTGTGGAAGAAGGTAATGATAAATATGAACTTCGACCATGTGACCAATTACAGAAATGGGGAGTGCAATGATCATGAATATTTCTTCCTTGTTCTGTTGTATGATTTACATGTACATAAAACGAATATCTTTGTTTCTTTCCCTAACTTTTCCCCTTATCATATGGCATAAGATGTATTAGTTTCATGTCATAATATTTAAGAATGTCAAGTTTAAAAGTGAATATTACCAAAGAAGTTGTACCCTATTCTATAAGAAATTAATGCGTTTCTGACTGTATGCAGGACAGTTGAATATTGTTAGGTGGAAATATATATATATGTATGTCTGTTACTGTTTTTATTTAGAGAATAAGTATGGTTTAAGGCGATGTGTAAGGCTGCCAACTTGATAAGGGTGGACTGTGATGATTAGGCTAATGTATCAACTTGGCCAGCTAACTGTGCCCAGTTGTTTGGTAAAGCAAGCAACTGGGCACAATTGTAATTGTGTAATTGCAATACAATTGTGTAATTGTAATACAAGGACATTTATGGGCCTTAGTCATCAGTGAGTTCATTGCATAGATGGCTGATTACATCTACAATCAACCAAGGAGATTGCCATTAGCAATGAGTGATGTTTTATACAATCAGTTGAATGCCTTAAAAGGGAAAGTGATTTCAGCATTCAGAGTATTTCCAGCTCGACTTAGGACAGCCAGTGTCTCCTGGGAACTCATCAAGGATCTTCATCAGAGCCCTTGGTTTGCAGCCTGCCTGAGGAATTTGGACTTGTGCTTCCCCACCGTCACGTCAAAGAATTTTATAAATTCTCTTACTATTTATAGCTATCTCCTGTCGATTCTGTTTCCCTAGAGAACCCTGACTAATACAGACGCCCACTGTCACCACTGTTATTCAATATTGTGCTAGAAGTTCTAGGTAGACCAATTAGGCTAGATAAAGAAATAAAAGTTACCCAAACAGGAAAGGAAAAAGTAAAACTTTTTGCTATTTGCTGATAATGTGATCCTATATCTAGAAAATCCCGAAAAATCTACAACAAAGCTACTAGAACTAATAGATGAGTTCAGCAAAGTGATAGGACACAAGATCACTAAGCAAAAATCAGTAGCTATTCTATACACTACTGATGAGCAATCTGGGCAAGAAGTCAGAAAAAAATTCATTTATAATAGCAATTAAAAGAAACAAATATTTAAGAATAAACTTAACCAAGGACATAAAGGTCTTGTATACAGAAAACTAGAAAACTTTACTAAAAGGAATGAAAGAAGACTTAAATAAATGGAAGGACATTCTGTGTTCATGGATTGGAAGACTAAATACAGTTAAGATATCAATTCTACCCAATCAACGTAATCTCAATAAAAATCCAACAGTGTTCTCTGCAGAAATGGAAAAGCCCATTAAATCAAAAAAAATTTTGGAAGGGTAAGTGTCCCCAAATAGCTATAAATGTCTTTTAAAAAGAAGAACAAATTTGGAGAACTCTCACTTCCTGACTTTAAAGCATATTACTTAGCTACAGTGTTGAAAACAGGATGGTACAGGCATAAAGATAGACATATTGATCAAGGTAACCAAATAGAAAACTCAAAAATAGACCCTCACATCTACAGTCAAGTGATTTTTGCACGGTCATTAGGAACTTTTGTGTGATGGTAATTCTCTACCTGAGTACACAGATGGAAACCAAAGTACCCACATTCTAAGTTCAGAGAGTTGTCTGTTCTGAGGCCAATCACTATACTATGGGGCTTTCTAAAAAGGATCATTTTATCATCACCTGAGTGATGAGAGGGAGTCAGCTGTATAAAGAAAAGAGCAAGATGAAGCCCTGGTGAGAATGCACAGAATGGGTTTGAGGAAATCCCTTTAGAACCTGCATTTTTACAATGCACTCAGATTTTTCTATTACCAGTCAAATTATATCCCATCATATTTGGTCCTCCTCCCAACATTTCCAACACATACCCCACAATTTAAAATAACCAGCCCTTAATTTTTCTCAATAAACTCAGTTATAAATGGTTGTAAACATTCACATTATTTTCCTTGGCTCAGCTGGAGTTTATTCTAGTGATAATTCCTAACCAACTTGCTTCAGAGTCACTGGGGATTCTTGCTTAAAATGCTACATTCCCATCCCCTGTTTAGAACCAGTGAAGCAGAGCCCTGTGCTTGGGCCCTGCAAATGTGTGGCAGTCTTCCCATGTATGATTTATGCACACAGGTCTCAGAATTACTGTGGTAAACCTCCATTCCTGCATCCCTAACTTAGCATGCTGGGGTTGATGAAACTGCAGCTTGCCAGCAAGTATATAAAATTTCACAGTGATATTAAATTCACCCCAAAAATCCCATTTGAGTGAAAAGCAATCAATCAGTATGAAAATGTCCAAACAAAGGCAAAATACATGATTCATCTTGTCATTCTGATTTCAGAGGGATACTTTTTAAAATCAAATTTGCACCTCTCAACTTTACCAGTCATTCCTCAGTGTGTTTCTCCCTCTAACCTAAAACAAGAGAATTTGTGCCAACTTTTCATATAGTCCACTTCTTGTGTCTCAGGGGCTGCTGCTGTGCTTCTAATGAATTTTGATTAAAAAGAAACTGGCAGTCTCCATTTCTGAGCACACTGCCATTTCTGTGCCTGTCTCAATGGCACACTGCCTGTGCATATAGAGATGAGTCATCTAAAACTACCATCATGGGAAACGGATGTGGTTCAAGAGGTTCGGCGTCTGTCTACCATATGGAGAGACTGGGGTTCAATCCCTGGTACATCCCAGTAAAAAATTATAAATAAATAAATAAATAAATAAATAAATAAATAAATAAATAAATAAATAAAATTACCATCACACAAAAGTTCCTTTAAAAATAATTACACCTGATTTTTATAAAGAGCTTAGAACTTTGAAATTATAATCTAATTATAATAATATATGTGTGTAAATGTAATATATAGCATGGAATTCCTTTTAATTTTCCATTTTGCTTTAAGAACGAACCAAATAAATTACAAAGCATTCAGAGGCAAAATTTTTCCTAAACAGCCAAATTCACATCAATCTTGGTTTGGAGATTTAGAGCAAAGTGACCATGTGTTTCAGGATTTTAAAAATGACAAAATTGTCTGCAGACCCATCAGAAATATTAACAAACACAAAGAGAAAAGACTTCCCTAATTTCATACTCTATATTAACATTCCAAATCAATTAATTCAATTATTTATGCTAGAAGTATCATTTCTAAGAATTGGTACTAGTTTTTATATCCCTGGAACACTGATTTTCCTCCCAAGTCATTTCAATTAATCTACTTATATCACCCCTCTAGCTGAAAAAAGGGAAATGTGATGCATGTGCATTTTCTAAAGAATACTCATTATTAAAAAGTAGTAAATAAAAAGGAACCAATCTCTGCTAGAATATTATTCTACCACAGTATCGCTGTTATCAATTGTACTTCCTATCTCATTTCATGGAAATATTCTCTCATTCCACAGTCGTCCAGAAGTTAATTAAGAGTGGGGTCACTGGAGACAGAATCACAGCATTCAAGAGCAAAAGTCCTGCTTGCGTCCCCAAACCAGACCAATTCTCTAAGCACCATATGGTTTGGGTCTAATGAGAATCAAAAGAATTTTTTAATTCACAATCACAGTTTTCCTCACATTCTTGTATTTCACTGCCAGGATGCAAACTCTCCTACTCTTGTCTGAGAGAAAAGAGTCTCCCTAAGCCTCTCCCTATTGACCTAACACTTTCCATAGGCCAGTAGAGAGAAGCCGCAAGAAACCACACTGCATGCACACACCCCTGTCTCAGCTGTTGCCCCCTTTCAGCCCTCAGGTTAGTCTTCCAGACTCTGAGTGTAACCAGAAAGACAGTAACCCGTAAACCACGGATT
Organism: Tolypeutes matacus; assembly: GCA_026826555.1. Lineage (NCBI taxonomy): Eukaryota > Metazoa > Chordata > Mammalia > Cingulata > Chlamyphoridae > Tolypeutes > Tolypeutes matacus. The sequence goes on from JAKSZT010053792.1 coordinate 5,376,343, forward strand.
AAAGGAGACAAGTGTGTCTCCTGTTACCACCATAACCTGACCTAATGCCCACCTGTTTTGCACAACGTAGTCTATGCCGTTTCTTAAAATGCCCACTAGAGAGTGCACTTTCTCTCTGGTTTGCTGAGAATGATGCTCAAGTGACATTAAAGGCGATCCCTTCAAACCCCCTTGTACCAAATATTCCATCCTAATTAAGTACTCAATATCAGAGAGTCATATTTAATAGGTTCTAGTGGACAACAAAATGAAATAGCAGCAACTGCCCACCGTTAGTTCAAAGAGAGGATAATTTCTTGACCTGGAACCCCAAAATGAATTGACTGTGCTACATACACACACACACACACACACACAATTCCCACTTCTGGCAAGGTTCTTGGGGGAAAGTTAGAGGAGTAGAAATGAACCTCAGGGCAGTACCCAAATAGGATAGATGTGACAACTGCAACAGCCCTGTCTGGTCACAGGAACCCAGTCTTTTTGATGGTAGCCCTTGTCCATCAGTCTCTCTGCTCCTACATATCACTGCAAAAGCAGGCTTCCTCGTCAATGATGAATCAGTAGGGTCGACTATTAACTGTTGTGTTTTGGGATTCAGATCACATGTCCATGCAGACTGTGGATTTAATGTTAAGAAATCAGAACTTCAGGGGGAAGAGTTTATTCTTGGCTCCCTCAACAATAGGAATTCTTTGACCTGCCAACCCCATTTTTTTACATTAAACAAATCAATTTCCCCATTTTTTTATAATTGCATTTTAGTTCTCCTCATTTATGATTTTACAATTCCTATGAAGATACTATATAATTTATTGTACTAACTGGGAAACTTTTGAGAATAAAAGAAAGATTGAGAAGGATGAAGTTTTGTCTGTTTTTGTTTATTATTACTATTATAGAAATAATGAAAATGCTCTAATAATGATTGAAGTGATGAATGCACAACTATTTGATTATGCCAAATACCATTTAGATTGTATGCTTTACTAATAGGTATCAATAAAATTGATTTGTTTAAAAAAGGGGGAGGGACTTAATGAATCTTCTCTAACACAGCAATTTGAGTTTTCATATTAACTTCAGGTCTTTTGACATGTGTATATATATTTTTAAAATACTACCCATTTAAATGCCCAGGAAATATTAATATAGTATTTTTAATTGTTTTAACTAACTTGCTAAGCATCCTTCTAGGTTTTATATAGTTTTTATATTAAAAACTTGCTTAATATTGCATCATACTGATATATTTTTTAATTGTTCTTACTCCCACTTTTTGTACTGATATTTTCTCATTTATTTCATGAGCAGGGTTAAAACGAAAGGAAGAAATTTCTTCATATATATAATATTTTTCTGTTGTTCAATTATTATACTAAGTCAGGATTTTCCTCCAACAAAATATTTTAATAATACTGTTTGCATAGGTAACATTACACCTTATTCACACTTCTCAAATCTTAATGAGTCTTCTAAGCACTTGTACTTCATTTAATCTGGAAGACATTTTGTCTATAAAGTTGGCTTCTGCAATTACAAAACCTATGTTTTACCTAGGATTTTGATAATTTTCTCACATTATGGATCTCTGCTGACTTGGTATCACTGTAATGCATAACCTACAAAGAGGATTAAATTATTTAATTTTTGTATTGGATTTAGACAGTCTGGTCATTGAAAAGCAGCAGGCTCCCAATTGCTTCCAGGAGCTAAAAAAAAAAAAAAAGAGGGCAATTTTGGCTCATTTCTTTTGACTGCAGAAGAGTGACCTTCAGGACCAATGGAAAAAAGTTTGCAAGAGGAAGCACAATGTCTTTTTTTCTCTGGAGTTTTTCTCCAATCCCATTTTTCTTTCCTGTGTGCACACCTTCTGTTTCAATGACATTGAAAATTGAATGCTAAATAGAGAAAGTCAACATTGACCTGTCCCCTGTGGAATAAGTGAGAAACATCCTAAGATTGGCAAATCCAAATATTAACTCTTCTCATGGTGCAACAAGGCCCCCTACTGGAGCAAATTCTGCACATAAGTGATGCAATCCTAAGGTTCCAAGAGCATGTGACCCTGTATACTGCCACTGCCAACCCCTTCCTTGTCCTCTCCAATGACCTAAGGAGCATCCAGTGTGGAAAGATCTACCACAACCAACTGGAAGGCCCTGAGAGATTCACCCACGTGGCTTGTGTCCTGGCCTCCCCAAGTTTCTCCGTTGGCTGCCATTATTGGGAGGTAGAAGTGGGAGAGGGGAAGGAGTGGGATTTAGGATTCTGCAAGGAGTCTGTGAACAGAAAGGAGAAGAACATGTTGTCTTTTGAGCTTGGCTTCTGGGTCATCAGCATGAAGGAAAATGCAACCTACCCTAGCTCCTTCCAATAGTCGAGAATTTTTGCAAGCCCTGACCTTGACCATGTGGGAATTTTCCTAAGCCGGAAATGATGGAGATTTTGATGTTAGAAATTATGCCCTCATCAATTCACAGAGTGCCCTCTCCCCTGGGAGCCTTTGTGTCCATTCTTCTGACCTAAGCAGACTGGAGAAAGTGACAGTAGTGCCCCTTTCAGCCTTTGTCCATGAGAAACTCAGCTCTTCATAGAAGTTTTGCAACAGATGAATGAGACTTTGGACACTGGAAATATGGGAATGAATGAGGGAGAGACAATGTGCTATAGTAGGGTTTGTAGCTAAATAATTTTAGGGTCTGAGGGAATGGTATTAAGCTTTCTCCCCTTGCTTAAATGGGGAGAGATAATCAGATAACTGACGATTAGAGGCAATACTGCATATTGTTCTTTTAGTAATTAACACACAGGGATTATTGGGTTGTAAATTTATTAGATTATTATATTAAATAATAATTCAATGGCTAGAATGTTACATTGCCTTTCAATTAAATCAATAAAACATTGTTATTTTCATGTTTAATTTATTGTCTTTGGTGACATCCAAAATGATATAAATTTCCCCTATCCTGCACCTGACCCTCCCCCAGAGACCTGCTCCTTCTCCCCACACACATTTTCATTGTCTCAGGATGCAATTTCCTACACTCAAGTCTTTACTCTGTCATGATGACTCCCTTTCAAACTGTTTAGGACCCTATGGATTGCATTTCTTCTGATTTGCTGAGTCAGCAACTACTGCCTTATCTGTCTGACCAAGGCTGGGTTGGGTCATGTTCTGAAACCTGCCTCTGGCCTTCTTTCCAAAGAGACCCAGAATTGTCATCTCCATTCTCTTTCCAATGCTATGGGGGAAGGGGAGTTCAGCCCACTTTTTTTTTTACCTTATTATCATTTGATCCCCAAGATGATTTCACTTCAAGGGTCTCTGCCCTTCCCTAACACTAACCTTGGTTGGGAACACCCTGATCCAACTCAAAAGGTCATTGTAATGTCGATTGACCTTGAGAGATGTTCGCCATATGAGTCCCTTTCATTTTGAAATGATTACTTTATTTTTCCATCTTGAACTCAGGTAAGAAATATTTATTTCATTGCCATCAAGTGCATAATTTGTGCATATGAAACAAAAGTTTTCCAAAACAATATGTATGCTTATGAGATTAATATTATAATTTTTTTTCTTTTATGACATTTCATTACCAAAAAATGCTGGTCTCACATACTAATTTTTTTTTTCTAATTAACTAATTAATTTTTTAAAAATATTTTAAAAGATGCTTAGATTGCATAAATGTTACACAAAAATTACAGGGATTCCCATGTTCCCCACCTCCCACACCTCCCATAATATCCCACATAAACATCTTTCATTAGTGTGGCACATCACCTGCAATGGATATACACATTCTGGGGCTTTGCCACTAAGCATGGACCATAGTTCACGTTGTAGACCACACTCTCTCCCACACAGTTCTGCATGGTATATGCTGATGTAAAATGTCCTATATCTGTCTTTATAATGTCACTCAGCAGTGGCCACTGGCTCCACATTAATGTTGCAATTTCTTCCATTGCTTGAATCACAATATGTCTACAACAGAATACCAGTGAGTTCACTCTAATCCATAGCTCTTCCCCCAATCCTGAGGAGTTTGGGATGGTGATGTCCATTCCACCTCCAAGTGAGACGGGGCTTATATCCTGTGGATACGATGGATGGGATTATCCTTCCTGCAACTGCAGACTCTCTCCATTCCCTGGGATGGCCATTGTCCATCATTGTCTCCTCACCAGGTGACTCGAGTGAGTCCATTGAGCTGTAGAGTAGGAGTTGCAGCTCCACTGAGATTCTAGGCACAGCTGGCACATGGGCAGGCCAAAGGGTCCAGTCTCTGGAAGTACACCTATAAACTCCAGCACCACATATAGGTTTGAATAGAAGGAAGAATCTCTCCCTAGCAGTGCCGTCCAGCTGCCTCCAGGGCGATGTCCCCAAAGTTCTTGCTCTGTGCGCCCCCAGCACAGACCCCTGGGCAGGACCCTGTTCCCAATCAGCTGTCCTCAGAGAGCGAGTCAGCAAGTGCCCTCCTAAACTGACGCCATCTTGCATCCCCTACTCCTCACACATTAATTTGATTTCACAAGTCACCAATAGGTTGCTTGCCATCAGGTTGAAAGCTGCAATTTGAAAAACTCAGAAAGGCCCTAAGCTTCTGTATCCCTTCCAGAGATTTGAATTCTAATGGCAGCTTCAGCTCCAGTTTCCCTGGGAAAAGTATTATCTTGCCTTCATTTACATATTTAAACCTTTCTTCCAAGGGCTCTTTGCATCATGGGACTTTCTATCTCTTTCTTATGAATTTTTTTTTTAAGCCTTCAATCAGTAAGAAAACCTCAGAGAATCCCTACTGGAATCCATATCTTATGAATATGATGGATGTGGGGAAGCTATCATTCAAAAGTCAAGCTCATGACACACCAGAGAACACACTGGAGGGAGACCCTATATACTTAACGGAATGTGAGAGACTCTCAGTGGCAAATCAATTCTCACTGAACATGAGAAAATTCATATTGGAGAGAAACCATTTGAATGTAAAGAATGTGGAACAGCCTCTGGCCAGAGGCAATATCTCATTAAACACTACAACATTCATCCTGGAGAGAAACCCTATAAATATAGTAAACGTGGAAAAGCCTTTTCTCAAATCATATCACTTATTGTACATGTGAGACCTCAAACAGGTGATAAACCTTATGAATGTAAGGTATGTGGGAAAGCATTTTCTCAAAGTTCATCTCTTACTGTGTTTGTTAGAAAGCATACAGGTGAGAAAACTTAGGGTTGTGACAACTATGGAAAAGCCCTTTTTCAGTTCTCAACACTTGCTTTACATGTGAGAATCCATACACAAGAATTCTTACCAGAGTAGTGAATATGAAAAAGCTTTTTAGCCAGAAGTCACACCACATTAGACATCACACAATTAATACTCATTAAAAATTCTCTGAATTTCTAGAATAAAGAAGGCCTTCAGCATATTCATATCACATTAGAATATTCATTCTAAAACAAAATACCATGAATGTGGGAAAGCCTGAAAAAGAAGTCCAGCAGACAGCTCAAGAATTGGGCACTCTGTCAGTAGATCTTACTTTGGAATTTATGCTCCCCAGGGTAATAGAGTTAGACTCATTTATAAGTTCTCTACATATGGCTCTTCTGTCCCTTTTATTTGAACCTATAATTAGCACTATACTTGATAGATATATGTCCCAGAGACTTAAAGCTTTAATCTATCCATATGCCAGTTGGATCCTGAATCTCAGCAGAGTTGCAATACCTACTCTCCAGTTCATTGGACTTACCGAGGACAACTAACAAGGAGATGACAAGGGACAATGCCCATCCCAAGGAGCAGTTGCTCTGCAACTGCAAGCAAGACAGTTCCATCCATCTGCCCCATGGGATCTAAGCTCCCTCCCAATTAGAAGCAGAATGGGCATCACCATCCCCAAATCCTCAAGATTGGGGAATGAACAATGGACTAAAGTAGACTTATTATTATTCTATTATACTCTTATTATTATTCTAGCAATGGAAGAACTCTTATCATTGATGTAAAGACAGCGGCCACCAGAGGTTATGAGGGATCGGAGAGGGAAGAATAGATATAATATGGGGGCATTTTCAGGACATTAGGAGTTGTCCTGTATGACATTGCAGTGACAAATACAGGCCATTGTATATTTTGTCATAACTTACAAAATTGTGTGGGACAGAGTGTAAACTATAATGTAAACTGTAGTCCATGGTTAGTAGCAATGCTTCAATATGTGTTCATCAATTTCAACAAATGTACCACACTAATAAGGGATGTTGCTGATGTGGGAAAGTATGGAAGGAGGAGGGAGTGGGGCATATAGGAATCCCTTATGTTTTTTAGGTAACATTTATGTAATCTAAAGGTTCTTTAAAAAATTTTTTTAATTTTAAAAAAAGAATCCCAGGACTTAAAGCCAAGAATTTTCATGAGGAGAAAGAGATTAATAAAATGGAAACATGTGTCCTGCATATAGCATACATTATTATTGCTGGACTTTTAGATGTCTTCTCATTTAAAGGCAAGAACAAGTATGGATCCTGCTGTACCTCTGTTGCTAATCATGGTCCTGAATGGTGGTTCTAACTAATGGAGTAAAAGAAAAGAAAAAGAGATATAAGAATTTAAAAGGAAGGGACAAAATTACCATGTTTAAACAATATGATACCCTATATAAAGCTATAATTATTAAAATTCTTTGGTTTTGATGCATTAGTAGTTATGTGGAATATAATATGTTGTCAATAACCATGCCCATTTATTTGTGGAAACTTGGTATATGATAGAAGTGACATCATAAGTCAGGAAGGAAATGATGGCCTATTCAAAAAAAATGAGTTCTGTGTAATTGTCTCTCCACATATGGAAACATAATTATATCCCCAACATACATTATACTTAAAAATAAATTCCAAGTGTATCAAAGGCCAAAATGCAGAAAACGGATCTCTAACATGGTTAGAAGTAAATAGATAAAAGAGTCAAAAGAGTGGTGAAAAATAAAATTTAACAGTTAAAACATAAAGGTCAAAATGTGTGAAATAAGAACTGCCTTTACAGTAATAACATTTAATGATAATAGATTAAACTCCCCAATCAAAAGACACAGATTGGTGGAATGGGTAAGAAAACATGAGCCATCTATATGCTGTCTACAAGAGACTCACCTTAGACACAAAGATACCAACAAATTTAAAGTGAAAGAATGGAAAAAGATATACCACACATTCAGTAACCAAAAAAAAAAAAGCTGGAGTAGCTATACTTATATTGATGAAATAAACTTTAAAAGCAAAACTGTTATTACAGACAGGAAGGACATTATATATTAACAAAAGGGGCAATTCATCAGGAAGAAATAACAATCATAAATATGTATGTACCTAACCAGAGTGCTCCAAGATATATGAGGCAAACACTGGCAAAACTGAAGGGAGAAATAGACATCTCTAAAATAGTAGTTGGAGACTTCAATACACTGAACTCAATATTGGATAGAACATCTGGGAAGAGGATCAGTAAAGAAACAGAAAGCTTGAATAACATGATAAATGGACAAAACCTAATAGACATACACAGAACACTGTATCCCCCAAATAGCAAGATATACATTATTTTCAAGTGCTCATGGATCTTTCTCCAGTATAGACCATATTGTTGGGTCACAAAGCAGAGCTCAATAAATTCAACAAGATCGAAATTATACAAAGCACTTTCTCTGATCATAATGGAATAAAGTTGGAAATCCACAAGAGACAGAAAAGGGAGAAATTCACAAATATATGGAGATTAAATAACACACTCTTAAATAATCAGCGGATCAAAAGAAATTTCAAAAGAAATCAATAAGTATTTCTAGACAAATAATAATGAGAACACAACATATCAGAACTTTTGGGATGCAGCCAAGTCAATGCTGATAGGGAAATTTATAGCCCTCAATATATACCTTAAAAAAGAAAAAAAGAGCTAAAATCTATGACCTAACTATACAGCCGGAGGAATTAAGAAAAGAACAGCAAACTAATCCCAAACCAAGTAGAAGGAATGAAATAACAAAGATCAGAGCAGAACTAAATGAAATTGAGAACAAAAAAACAATAGAGAGAATTAACAAAACCAAGAGTTAGTTCTTTAAATAGATTAACAAAATTGATAAACCCTTAGCTAGACTGACAAAAAAAAAAAAAAAAAGAAGAAGAAGAAGATGCAAATAAATGAAATAGTATGAGGGCTAAAGATTTCCTATCATAATTTGGGGAGGAGTCTTTTAAGATTTTCTTTGCCCTGATATGTAATCATACATAACATTTTGCCCTATTTCTCAGGCCTATTTGACTCTTAGATTGATTGTGAAAAGAGGAATATTTTATGCCCCTTTCTGGCTCAGTCCAATCAGCTTTTGCCATCCAAGAATTAACAAATTACTTATGATTACTGAAAAATTATACAGATTTTTTTTAAATAGCCAAAAAGGTTTATACCTGAAATTACTGAAACTGGCTAGACAGACTTCAGCTTTTGTATCTGAACATTTCCAACTAAAAACCTGTCAGTGTGATGATTTTTCCAGGTGGCTCTTACTCTTGTATGTAGCCACTTATACCTCCTATTATAATTATTCCAGATGGCTCTTACCTTTGTATATGAACATTTCTATTGCAAGTGTGACCACTCCACCTTCCTCTGTTTGATATTGGAATTGAAATGATAAATGATTTTACTAATGACAAAAAAAAAAAAAAAAGGCAGCAGTAATGTCTTTTCAAATACTGTGAGGTGTGACTTGATTTAGACAGATTTTATTCTACTTATTTTTTGTATATTCTAAGGCAGGGTACAGTAAACTTTTTTTGTTAAGGACCAGATAAAAAATATTTTGGGCTTTGCAGGCCATATGGTTATAAATTACCCAACTCTGCCATTGTAGTGCAAAAGGAGCAAGAGACAATGTGTAAACCAAGGAAAATATCTATGTTCCAATAAAACTTTATTTATGGGTACTGAAAGTTGAAAAAAAAAAAAAGTTAAATGGAGAAACATGTTACCCAGCTAAGAAACAATTAGGATAAATAAAAAAGAAATGTTTTTGACATAGATAATAAAGTAAAAATACTAAGGAAAAAAAGTAAATAGAGAAGAATGTCTGTATTATGTAAGGGGTAAATAAACATTTCTTCAAATTCCACTTCTGAGAATACATTGTAGAATAAATGACACTTGTACAAGGAACTGTGATTATTGAATGACAATTTAGTAGCCACCAGTAACAGAATGAATGAATAAAGGATGTTATATTTACACAACAGAAAACTGTACAGCAGTTAAATATGACAAATATATATATATATATATGAAATTATTGCAAGAATTTGAGTGAAAAAGTCATGGCACAGAACAATGCATGTACTATGCTACCTTTTTGTAAGTTTGAATAAAACACTAACAAAGACCAATACTATGTGTTGACTATGGACTCATAGGTGTATGTAATAAAGAATAAAAAATAGTTTGAAAAATGCAATAGTACTGCAGGAATAAATTAAAATTCTGTTATCACAGCACCATCAATCTTCCATCCATCAGTGCTCCTCAAATTTCAGTTTTGAGGCTTTAACCCATCCTACCCTCATTTGGGATTCCCTGATGAAATACTTCACAATTACTTTGCTGTCATCATATTTCCATCTGCCTATGCCTCTCTCCCAAATATCTCTCCCACAAATAATTTCTACGTATAATGTTTCTTCTGCCACATAATTCCAGAATCTCTACAGATTTTGGAAGGCATACATAGAGTTCCCGACAGCTCCTGAAAAGTAGTCAATTTGAGTGATTTTACTTGACCACAAAGTCCAACATGACCTACAGGCCAGAACAATGCTTCTCAAACCTGGCTGAGCATTACAATCACCAGGGGAAGTTTCAGAAAGTCCAGCCCAGAACCACACCCCAAGCCAATCAAATCAGAACCTCTGGTAGTATTCAAAACTTCCTACATGATTCCAATGTGTAGCCAGGATTGAGAATCATTGACTAGAGGAGAAAGCCTCATATTGTATCATCAGAATGCCCTGGAGAGATAAAAATCTCCTGGATGTACTTTGTAGGTTTGGGGTGAGGCTCAAGGATTTGTGTTTGTAACAAGGTCCCAAGCACTATTGGTAGGGACTACACTTTGAGAACCACTGATGACACAATGCACCCCCAATGCTGAAGTTTAGGATTATAGGAGAATAATCGTTACAAAAAGTATAAGCTTAAAAGTGATTGTTAAAAAATAAGAGCAACTTTTTCTTGAGAGATCTGACCGTACACCATTTTATTATTGTTAAACAAACGTAGCAACTCTTTCTCTCCGGCTCTTGCTCAACATTTATTTTGATTCCTGCCTTTAAAATAACTGGGAAAATGGAAGAGATAAAGGGAAGGAGGGAGGTTGGATAGGTTTAGCTGGGCTTTGATCAGTCTGTTAGCAAAACACTTCATTAGAGCATACTTGTTACAATCCCATCACCACCACAGCAGATCACAAGATGCCATTATCCATTCTGATACCCAGATGATACCTAAAAGAGTATATAAAAGAGATGCTCACTATAATGATCCAAGTCTGTCTTCTCATTAATGACCTTGCTAGGTTAGCTTTTTTTTTCAAAGGAAGCAATTAGGAAGAAAACAGTGAAATGTTCAGCTTCTGGTATGTCATGCAACCTATAAATATTAGCTTAGCATTTTGTGGAAAGTTTTTTTTTTTAATGAGTGACAGATTCTATCCTTACTCTAAAATGTTTATGTTGGAAGAAAAAAGCTGGTGCTGACAAATATGGTCTGGTCACATCCTTCAGTGTGGTGGCTTCTAAGAACCTTCCTTAAGAGAGATCTGACTCCCCCCCTTTACCTACTCTGTGGTCCCTTTCTCCATCCTGCTGCCTGGAATGCAGAGCCCACTCTCTTGGACCATGAGGAGGCCTTGGCAGATTGGTGCTGGAAGAAGCCTGGATTACCGAGGGCCACAGAGCCATTAATCCCAGCCCTGAAACACTCACCTCTGATATCGCTGATGTGATACAGAATTAAAGAGCATTTTGGTTTAAGCCACTACTTAAACCACTTTGGTTTTGTATTTTACTTGCAGTTAACTTTATTTCAAACATATACTGAGGTGTACCAAAATTTCTGCAGCCTGTTGATTGATTCTTATAGGTTCTATATATGATTCTATTCCCCTTATGCCCTTCTGAAAAGCTTCTAGAGCAGCCTCTAACATTCTCATTTATTTTGCCCTGTGCTCATCAGCTCTGAGCCTTAGAACTTTGGTGAGTATCTTCCAGGATTTTGTACTCTCACTGCCTACCCTCAGCTTGCTTCTACCTTTCTATGACCAGCTTCAAAAACTGAAATAGGAAGAGCAAATTGTGCTTCAGCAATTTTTTAATGGAAAATTTCAAACACATACACAAACAGAGAATAGTATAATGAATCTTTATGTACATGTCACTCAACTTCAGCAATTATCAACTAAGGGTCAATTCCCCCTATTGGATTATTTAGGAGCAAATCCCAGAATCAAATCATCTCATCCATAATTGTTCAGTAAATTTATCTAAATGGAAAGGACTTAAGAAATTGTAACTATGACCCCATTATCATACCTTAAAAATGATGATTCCTTGATAGCATCAAAGATCCTATCAGTGTTCACAATTCTCCACATTGACTCAGCTTTAGGCAAGTCACTTCAAGTAGCCCCACAGATCCTGAGCTATCATCCAAAAGATTCCTGCCTACATTCCAGAGCCCTGGAAATAGTGGTTTCTGTATCAAGGTCTCTAACTTGAAAAGAGATACAAACTTTTTTACAAACTTCTTTTAGATAAGGGGTTCTTAACATTTTTTGTTCCACGGATCCCTTTGCCAGGCAGGTAAAAGCCACAGACCCCGTACTATGTCCACACAACACTGTATTATTGAATAAATGTACCACACCCACACCAACAAATCCCCACAAGAATAATGTTTTTTCAAATTTCAATTCAAGGTCACAGACCCCTTGGTAAGAACCCCTGTTTTAGGTGCTTAAACCAAGCAGGGCTTTCCTCACCTCCCAACCTCTACCACCAGCTTGGCCATCCCCCTAAAGCCTGAATGGGGCACCTGGACATCCTGCCCCAGTCACTAACAGGTAGCTCACTGTAAGGGCACCCATGATCTGAAAGTCCAAACTCTGAAACATTTGTATCTGCCCAAGGTATTTTTCACATTCTGATGCTTGTTACTTCAGCAATATCATATAATAAGCAAGTCCTAAGATTGTTTCTATTTTCTTTATCACTGTTTTTTGTTTGTTTGTTTGGTAAGTAAACAGTATTTTCTGGCTTAGTGACCAGATCTACTCCTCATTGAACTTTTGGACTTCCAGTCTGGGTAGATCAGTCTAGGTTAGACCTTTTCCCTCAAGAGTGAAATGTTCCACTTTTTAAGAAACTGCATCTGGGGACACAGGCTTGTGGATGACTTTTGTATGGGTAAATAAATATTATATATATAAATTGTCCCTGGTACAAAAAGTTAGAGACCCACTCTCTACTCCCCCACCCTCAATTTTTTTTAGATCATTCTTTAGAAAGTCTGTAATTGATCAATAAAAAATAAAATAAATAAATAAATAAAGGTGTATCTTCCAGAAACTCCCAAGTAAACAGGCCAGTGCGAATTATCTTCCCACACAAACTAGCCCTCCTCTTCCCGAGCCTGTCCAGCCCCTAAAGTTAGAAAGCCAGGTCCAAGGAAAAAAAGGCATCTCAAATGCGTTCGAAGAGCCTTCTTTGGGAGTCACAATCCAAGCTGCGCCAGGACTTCCTCAGGCTTCCCAGAAGCTGTTGTATGAATGGGCGCAATCCTATCCTCATAGGCACAGGTGATCGCTGATAGGAATCCCAACCATCAGGAGCCATTTTATCCACCAATGGCCCATCTTGACTACCACTACTATTGCTATTTGAGGCAACCAGAGTTCTGTTCCCCAAAATGACTCCACCTGTACTGATAAACAATACATCTCTATGTTCATTCACTACAATTTGGTGGGTAAGAGGGAAGACAGAACAGGATATAATTATCATGACTGGATGGAGGATGGGAATGCCGTGATGCTTCTATCAATCCACAAGTAAAACCAAGCAATCATTTTGTTGTAAAAAAAAAAAAAAATAGTCAAAATTAAATATCTTCTCATAAACATGTGAAAGCATTATAAAACTAGGACTAAAAATACATGTTTCTCACATGATAAAGAGTAAGTTAAATTAATAGTCAACCTCACCCTTAAGCAAAAAGCAATAACAATAATAGATAATGTTAATAATTGACAGCAAATATTTAGCACTTTCTGTGAGCAAGATATAGAGCAACATAATTAAAATGAATGATCGCCTTTAATCCTCACAACAACCTTAAAGGCAGAGCTTGATATTAATTCTGTTAATCCCTCTTTACTGATTAGGAAACTGAAGCCCAGAATTTAGATAACTTGCCCATAGTCACATAAATAAAAGTGACAGAAATCAGATTGAACCTCAGGAAGCTGGTTTCCCTGGTATGACAGAAAGAAAGCTGGTGTGCCCGGGTAAGGGCAATGGGGAAAGTGGGAGCTGCTGCCTGAGAGGATTTACTCTAATTGGCCTATTCTGTCTTTGTGGGATTTAAGACAAGAATAGCCTGATTGCTCTGACTGACAGTTTAAAGGAATCATTCTGGTTGCTGGGTGGAAAAATGAACTGTGGGAAGGTAGGAGGACAGCAGGGTAGAGTTAGGAGGCTCTTGCACTTGTCCAGATGGGCCTGAGACTGGCTTGGTTTGGGTTTGTAGCAATGCAGATGTCAAGGAGATGGATGTGTGAATTATTTTGCTACAGATAACTACCAGTTGGTGAGCATGTGGACAAGGCTCCTGTCTTATCACCATTCCCCATTCCCTTGGCCACAGAGAGTGAATAAAGCAACACAAAGGAACTGGTCAATCATTGGCCTCTGGCATTTCCCCCTAGTTTATTAGGAGATAAATGTCAAAGTCCCTCTGGGGGTGAAAGGAAGTTTGGGATTTAAATTTCCATAAGGAAGACTTAGAAAGTCCGTTGGAGCAAAGACCTTGGAAGAAAGATTTAAATAAGCAAATGAAAGTCTCACCATTTCCTCCTGGGGAAACTGGAGATGCCTCTTCCTTTAGAATTCAAAATTCTGGGAAGGGATATGGAAGCTTAGGGCCCTTCCAACTTTTTCAAACTACAGTTCTCAACCTGTTGGTGGGCAACATATTGATCACTGTGTGAAATTAAATTAGTTTGTGAGACTAGAATTTTTTCTTAATGAAATGTATTAAATGAAAAGATTATAGTGTTTCACTCATCATAAGAATAAGTATTCTTTTGGAGAACTTTTGTTTCATATGTACACATTGTATACTAGATTGTAATGTAAGATATGTTTCTTGTGCTCAAGATAGAAAACTTCAGTAACCATTTCAGAATGAAAGGGACTAATACTGCAAACAACTCTCAATGATATTCGATATTACAAAGAGCTACTGATATGGATGAGGGTGGACCCTAAGCATTTTGTTGAGGAAGGGCAGAGACCCTGATGTGAAATCATCTTGGGGATCAAAAAAGAATAAGGGGGAAAAATGTAGGCTGACCCCTGTTCCCCAATGGCATTGGAAAGAGAAAGGAGATGACATTTCTCTATCTCTTTGGAAAGGAAGGCAAAGGCACATTTCAGAAAATGTCTCTATGAGCTCCTACTGAGGTGTGCGTAAGAGTTACCTCTGGGATGACCTCCCGACTCTCTTTGAAGTCTCTTAGCCACATGAACTCATTTGTCTTTACCTTTTCCCCCTTTTATTCAAGGTCTTTTTCCAGTTGTGTTGCCAGTTGGCACTTGGTATTAATCCCTCGTTGCCAGGGAGGCTCATCCCCGGGAGTCATGTCCCACCTTGCGGGGAAGGTAATGCAATCATATGCTGAGTTTGGCTTAGAGAGAGGCCACATTTGAGCAACAAGGAGGCTCTCAGGTGGCAACCCTTAGGCACCCCACAACTGCAGGCTAAGTCTCAGTTACAAGAGCAAAGACTCACAAGGATAGTCATCAATAAAAAGAACACATCAGTGGATCATCCTCTTTTGACAGACACTGTCCCTGCACTCAGAGGACTATTGCTGCTCCCTTGGAGACTGTGGCAGAGCTCTCCAGGCTAGGAATTCAGATTCCCTCATTTATTGTGTGATTGTCCACCCATCGTGACCATGCCCCATCTTTTGATCTTTTGAACGATTTTATATATCTTTCATGTATATTCGGATGAACTAATTCCCATGAATCCCCCCTCCCAGACACCCCCCACCAATAATTCCCTGCAGTACCCATATATATATATAACATTTTTGTAAGCAAATGCACATATATGCATATATATTTATATATCATTTTACAAATAGTGGTATGTATTGTGAAAATTTTGATTTTTACCCACAATAAAAAATAAATTAATTAAAAAAAAAAAAAAGAAAATGTCTCAACCTAGCCCTAGTCGTGCAAGTGTCAACTGTCAACCCAGAAGGGGCAGAGTCAGTAAATCAGAAGAAACTCAATCTCAAGGACCTAGAACAGATTGAAACGGATACTTCATGGCAGAGTATAAGACTTGAGTGTGGGAAATTTCAGTCTGGGACAATGGGAATGTATTGGGGAGGAAGGGATAGGCCTAATGGAGAGGAACAGGCTTCTGGGGAAGAAGAAATGGATTGGATGCCACAAAACAATAAATTAAGCAAGAAAACAGCAAATGTTTTATTGATTCAATTAAAGAAAATGTTTTTTTTTTTTTAATAAAAAGTACCAAATTCAAGTGCATCTTCGAAAAAATTTTTTTCTGGATGTGCTTTGAAGAGTTAATATGGTTGATGATTCTTATGAATCAAAATTTCACAGTAGTCTGAAATGTGACCTTGATGTCCTTATGTCTCACAGTTATAGGAGTTTTTGAACCCAAAACTGTATCTGGTGGGCAGGCCAAGGTCCTAGTCTTCAGAACATTCATTTCCATTTTTCTGCAACTAATTCCAGAACACACAGAATCATTTGCCATTCTGGAAACTTGAAATCCTCTGACTGTTTTTATTGACACAATATTGCCAATCAAATTTCTGTGTCATCTTTGACAAATGCAATAGGTCAGTTGTTGAAATGGGCAAAGGGCAATTCCCAACTATCATTAAAGTATTATGATACTACATAAAAGGGAATACAAGAGTGAATAAGACATTTTTTCTATCCATAAAATCTAAAATCAATTAAATTTACAATCTGATAATCCATGTGTGTTAATTACTAAAATGGATATGTGCAGTATTGTCTCTAATCATCAATTATCTGCTTAGCTCTCTCCATTTACAGACAAGGAGAGAGAGTACCATCCCCTAAGACCCTATAATTATTTAGCTAACAAACCTACAAAAGCTCCAAAATGTCTCCAAAATATATCAGATCTTTCTGTTATAGCACATTATACCTCTCTCAGTCATGTCAATGTTTCTCAATCATCTGTAGGAAAGCTTCTATGAATAGCTGAGTTTCTCATAGGCAGAGGCTCAAAGGGGCACCATTGTCACCTTCTCCAGGATGCTCAGGACAGAAGAAAGAACACAAAGGCTCCAAAGAGGACAGATCACTCTGTGTATAGATGAGGGCATCATTTCTAACATCAAAAAACTTAATTTCTTCCATCTCAACATCTAGGAAAATTCCCACATGGTCAAGGTCAGGGTTTGCAGGAATTCTGGTCTGTGGGAAGGAGCTAGGATAGATTGCATTTTCCTTCATGCTGATAACCCAGAAGCCAAGCTCAGAAGATAAAATGCTCTTCTCCTTTCTGTTCACAGACTCCTTGCAGACACCTAAAGCCCACTCCTTCCCCTCTCCCACATGTACCTCCCAATAATGGCAGCCAAGGAGGAAGTGGGGGGAGCCCAGGACACAGGCCATGTGGGTGAATCTTTCAGGACCTTTCAGTGGGTTGTGGCAGATCTTTCCACACTGGACACTCTTTAGGTCATCGGAGAGGACAAGGAAGGGGTTGGCGGTGGCAGCATCCAGGGTCACATGCTCTTGGAACCTCAGGATTGCACCACTTATGTGCAGACTTTTTTCCAGTAGTGGGCCATGTTGCTGGATGGGAACAGTCAACTCTTACATTAACACTTCTTTGAAAAGATGTTCTTCAATTACTCCTCGACATAAGGAGCAGGTCAGTGTTGATTCTTCTCTTTCTAGAAGCCAATTTTCAATGCAATTAAAACAGAAGGTGTGCCCACAGGAGACCAAAATGGGTTTGTAGAAAAACTCCAGACAAACAGGACATCTTGCCTCCTCTTGTATACTTTTAGCCATTAGCCTTGAAAGTCACTGTTCAGCAGTTGAGAGAAATGAGCTAAAATTGTCCTTCTTTTAGCTTCTGGAAGCAATCAGGAGCCTTTTATTCTTCAGTAGTCAGAATGTGTCTACAACCAATATAAAAATTAAATAATTTAAATGTTTCTATGTCTTAAGCATGAAAGTGATACTGAGTGACCGAGATTCTTTATACAGGCATCACTTGTGAGGAAATTATCAAAATCCTATGTAAAATGAAAAAATTTCCTAATTGCAGAAGTCAACTGTATAGACAAAATGGTTTCAGTGAAGTACAGGTTTTTAGAAGACTCAAAAATACTTGAGATCATTGGTGTCACCTATTCTAATACTATTAACATATTATGTTCTTGCATAATCCTAACACCCTATAATAAATCAACAATAAAAAATTGCATATATTAAGAAATCTGTTCCATTCAATATCCCTGATCAAATAATAAATGAGCAAAAATCAATACACAAAATAGGAATATGATTACATTAATAATAATATATCAGTATGATGTACTATTAAGCAAGGGTTACAGGTGAAAACTACATAAAACCTAGAAGGATGCTTAACATTCAGTGTTAAGTAAGACAATGAAAATTATCACATTAAAGTTTTTTTTTAATGGATAGTATTTTTAAATATTTAAATATGTCAAAAGACCCAAAGTTAATATGGAAACTTTAATTGTTTTCTTAAAGAGGATTCATTAAGCTCCCTGTCACAAGAGTAATCAGACAATGGAAACTGTCTTTTTCAGACAGCACAGCTTACCTTGTCTGGAGACTCCCAAGTGAGGTCTGGTCTGTGCTGACCATGGCTTCTATGTGTAGAAGCTGAGCTGAGCTGGGTTTAAATAGGAACCAGGAGCACAGTCTCCACCTCTTCCTTTGTGCATCTTCTACTGTTCAGGACCAAACAATTTCCAAGTCTAAATACAATCATAAAAATAAAATCAATCCTATTCTAATCATGATATAAAGGTGACTCTAAGGAACCCCCAGAATTTCAAATAAAATTAAAATATGTGACTAAAACTAGTAAAATTCACTGCAAATTGAGATACTCATTGTAGACTCAATTTTAAGGACTCAATATCATTCGGATTAATGCTCTAATGCACTCTTCAAGGCTTGAGTTTGTTACTGGTTTCAACTTCTCTGAGATAATCCTTTCTGAACACAAGCCAAAGTGATGTTCCTGACAAGGAAGATGCCCTCCGGCTACCAAAACTACTCAAAAGCTAGAAAGCCTCTGATGCACTGACAGCCTCCTTCTGGGCCTTCCTAAAAAGGTTGCCTTACTTTGAGTGAGCCACCCCTGCCGTGCTGGGCAAATCTGTTTAGACCAGCCTGGGCCCATGACCCAGTTCCTCAACATTTCAGTCTGATGGGGTCTGGTTGGATGACAGCAGAGATAACTTTTTTCTTAAATCCCAAAGTGAAAGGCATTATTGAAAAAGTACTTGTCACCAAAGAGAGAGAAAAAAATTGCACAATGGGAATGTTCCAGACCGAAAGGCCAGTTTACCTTGAGCTGGATATTCTCATTTGAGTATCTGAGGATCCAAAGTCTCCACCTCTACCCCTTTGTGTCTCTGCTCCTCTCAGAATGATCTTGAACTGATGCACTGGCCCTTTTTATTGCCTGAGACACAGACCACGCCCCCAATCAGTGTCACCATCTCCGCCCTAAAGAATGTGTTACCTAAATCTAATCAAACAAATGTAATCCACCCTCACCTTTTTCAGCTATGATGGTGGCATTAAAGCACACTCAAAACTTCATACTACAGTTTTCCACTTTGAGTTAAGCTACTATCTGAGAACCATTGCTCCACCACACATGCTACACTCCACATGAAAACAGCAAATCCTAGGTCCTTTGCAACAAAAAAGACCCTAATGACACCCCTGGCCAAATTTTTGTATGGCCTCTGCCATCTCAGATGCAATTCATAACATAGGATTAAATGTGGAGTTTTGCCCTTCCTTTTCCCAATTCTAATGAGATTCTTCTCACTTTTTTCCATTTAAGTTATTTAACTTCAGTATTGACACTAAATCAGGTTGCTCTTTGTCTAAACCAAAAAGTCTCTCAATGAATGTTTAAAAATGATAAAAATCATCATTTTAAGTCATTTTACATTTTTCACCTAGCTCTGATTTTGGCTTGAACATTTACTGACTTAAACTGCTGCTGAGCTTTTGTCTGCCAGTAGAAATGTTTCTTTCCCAGAAAATCTCAATTTAATGCCCAGATTCTCTATTACTGTTGGTTAAGCTGAATTCAGGGGGGAAGATTTTTTTAAGAGCTGGAGCTATTTGAAGTCACTAATCTGTAATAGTTTAATATCACAATGAAAACATATGCATGATAATTTTTATTTAATTTTTAGAATAATTTTAATTATCATTAGTGCTTTCACAATTAAGATTAAATCAGGGATTATGCTATTTCCACGGCTTCCTGGTGAAAATAGGAATCGACTTTCATACATGCTAGTTAGATAAGATGGTTAGGGATGGGGGAGTTTATAATCAACCATGTTAGCATCTAGGATCCCTACAAGGAACTGATGTGTTTGCTCAAAGCAGTTTGCATTTTGTAAAAGGCAGAAGCTGTAGTTGGGCAGCTTTCCACAATTTGCTTCCATCTCCCATGTTGGTAGGCAATATTTTCCCTCCATCTGGTGTCCTCTCCTCTTCTCTGCTGCCTGGTTCTTTATATTTGAAGAAGAGAAAATGAAGAGAACTTTTCTGAGTTATCACCAGCAAAGCTGCTAATGGAGTTCCCAGTCACTCCACTCCAAAAGGAGCCATGTTCTGAAGGCCTGGCAAGTCCATGAAGGGAATATTTTTGGATTTAGAACATATAGAATGTTCCACTTTTTGTACACTTGTTTTAGAGGGCTGATTCTACAAATACGTGCTGATTCCACAGTTACGTATTTGATTATCTGTACTCCCTGTGCCATACTGTGGTCCCTCCTAATGAATGTCTTTCCTTATGTCTTATTCTTCTAAATTGTATTTTGTCAAAAATATTGGGAGAAAAAAACATTGACTGATGTTTGTGTTTTATATAAAAGGTATCTTCATATCCTTATAAAAACTGGCAACACATTTCCTTCTCTGAAACAAATTTTCTGTAAAAATAACAGGCTGTAACCTGAATCTCCATATATATTTCAAAGAATTTAGACCACTATAAGGAAAGTAATGGTGTTCAGTCACCCCATGTGGGCGGCACTTATTTCACCCTGTGGGTTCCAACCAGAGTGGGGATCAGACGGGTCCAGTATGACTCTGAGTGACTGACGAGTGTCCAGGAGCAAACACTCACATTACCCTGACCCTCAGGCTTGTATATCTCTGTGGTTAGCATTTTAAGATTAGCCCTCTCATCTTCTCTGTCACAGGGCTATCGAATTATTTTCGTGCTGGTGAGGAAGTCTGAGTCAAAATAAATTTCCTTTCCACCAAATTATCTGACATTCAACAGATCATTGAACCCAGACCGCAAATCTCTTAAAACTATTTGACTTCCACCCCTGCTCCAGGCAGGGGGTTAAGGCAGCTGCCAGGGCTTCCACAGGAGGCTGAGTAGCCACTGAAGTGTCCTAAAAGGCCAAGCTCACACAGAGAACCAGGTGGTGGTCCAGCAATGGAAAATCCCCTCCACTACTCATCCTCCCCAGTGGTTGCTCACAGGTCCTCTTGGCCCCGGGCCCTCTCCAGCCCCTTCTGAAATCCAGACACAAAAGCTTGCTCTCATTCTTTGTCTGTGCTCCCTCCCAATTCAGAGCAGGTGTTCCCCTCTGACACCTAATCATCTTTCAGAAGCAGCTAGGGTGTCAAGACCTCAGGAAAACATTCCCTGAGCCCCAAGACTAGGTCAGAAACCTTATTCTATCCTCTTACATCAAGGTTTCACCCTTCCTCCATGTGCACTAACACAGTGATAATGATATATTCATGAATGTGATCGCTTGAATAATCTGTGGCTGCCACACGTTAAAAAAAAATAACATTTATTGGACACTTGACATACACCAGCAGTTTTCTAAGTCTGCCACATGTTTTACATAATTGAATCTTCATAGCTCTATGAAGAAGGTGTTGCTATAATCTAAACATCAGAGAGGTCGAGTAACTCACCCAGGTCACAGATCAAACTCAAACAGCCTGATCCCAGAGCCTACACTCCCATCCTCAACTCTAGGATCAGGTACCCTGGCTCTCTTCCTCAGCATCCTATCCTCAGCCCCTGAGAATAGTACGCACTATTAAAATTTTGTTGCAATAATTCAGTAAATATTTTGGGGTGTGTTCATTTCCACTCAGGCCTTCAAGAGAGCTCCTCTCTGCCATGGTTCCCTTAAGTTCTCTCCCCAAGCTTAACACAGAATTTCAGCCAGGTGGTCCTTCTCTCCAGAAGCTGATACTTGCTCCTACCACTCACATCTGCAAAGGCCTGGAGATTGAGAGAGGATCCTGGGGTCTATCAGCGACACTGATGTGAAATCACCTTGTTGCTCCCCTATAGGATGGTGTAGCCTAAGAAATGCAGTTGACACAATAGAACACTTTTGTTTCACAAAATAATTTACCACTGTTACTGATGCTGACAAGTTTTGTAATTATAATGACTTTATGTTATAGACTCTAGTTGCTTAAAGAAATTCTTCTCTTCCCCCTTTTCCTTTTTTCTGAGCAGGTAAATGAAGGACTCTGTGACAGAGATTGCCAGTTGCCTACTACAATACCCAATCCCTCTATCGTCACAGTAACAGGAATCCAAATTTTAAGTAGGCACTTTGGTTATCTAAAATAAGAGCCTACAGGGGGACGGATGTGGCTCAAATGGTTGGGCGTCCGTCTCCCATATGGAGGGACCCGGGTTCGATCCCCAGGACCTCCCGGTAAAAAATAAAAAAATAAGTAAGAGCCTACATTTCTTGGCCTATTTTGCACTAGTTGTGTTCATGTACCTAAATATTATAAAAGACAAGTAATTAGAATTCTATTGTGGAATTTCTAGTAAGGCTTCTTAAAAAGAGATAATTCACCCAGGAGGGCCTCTTTTTTTCTCATATCTGATTTTGCTCCTTCTACAGGACTGCAACTTAGACTTAATGGCTGGAGCTCCTTAGCCATTTGAACTGTGAAATGGCTCTGGCTATAGAGGTCAGGCATTAAAATGGTAGGAGGATAAGCTGATGACAGCTTCTAACCACAATTTCATCTCTGCATGGCTTAATGTGGTTGTCTTTTAAACCAATATATTTAAAATTTTTCTATTTATGCATCCAATTTAATACAATTAAAATATAATTAAAATAAGTGATAACCTAATCTTTTTAGTTTCTGGAACTATGCATCCATGCTAACTTGAGAATTTTAGTAATTTGTCAGACTTCATCCATGGATCTGAATATTCTAGAAATTCATTTTCTACCACTTATTTTTCATTTTATCAGTAATTTGTCTCCTAACTGTAGAGACAAATGAGGCTGAGGTTGGATCTGCTATACTTCTAAATGTTTTTGTCAGTCTCTGTCTGCCTGGGCATTAATTCTTCAGTTTTTAAAAATTCTATTAGTGAATCCCTTAACATAGCTCAATGCAAAACAAGAAACAAGATAATGAGCTAATTAGAAGAGTCAGCACAGACCTGTGACCTCAGCAGAGGGATGCTTTTTGCAGCTAAATATTTCAGTTAACATTAAAAAAGAAGAAAAATTTAAATTATAGACCTAACTTCAAAACTGGAAGAACTTGAAAGGAGCAAATTAAACCCAAGTGAGCAGAAAGAAGGAAATGAAAAAGATGAGAGCAGAGATAAGGGAAGTAGAGAATTAAAAAATTGAGAGAAACAACCAAACAATAAGTTGATTTATTTGAAAAGATCAATAAAAATTGACAAATGTTTAGCTAGGCTAACAAAGAAAAAAGACAAAGGATAAAAGTAACTAAAATCAGAAATGAAAAAGGGATATTACTTACCAACCCCATTCATATAAAAAGGGACTATAAGAAGATACTATGGACAATTGTATGCCAACAAAATTAGATAATCTAGATGAAATTGACAAATTCTGAGAAACAAACAACCTACACAGAGTTAACAAGAAGTAGAAGATCTCAACCAAAGCACTACTAGTTAAGAGATTGAAACAGTTATCAAATTCCTCCCCAGCTAAACCCATGGCTAGATAGCTTCACTGTTGAATTTCTTCCAAGTAGAATAACACCAGTCCTACTCAAACTCTTCCAAAAAAATTGAAGAGGAAGGAATACTCTGTAATTCATTCTATGAAGCCAAAATCATTGTCATATAAAAGCCAGATAAAGATATCATAGGAATAGAAAATTACCTTTTATGAATATGGATGCAAAAATGCTCAACAAAATACTAGTAAATAAAAAACAACAGCAAATTAAAAGAATTATACACCATGATCAAATGGGATTTATCCCAGTTATGCAGGGATGATTCACAATAAGAAAATAAATTAATGTAATACAGCACATTAAGAGAATGAAGGAAAAAAAAAAACATGATCCTTTCAATTGATACAGAATATACATTTGACAAAATACAGCACTCCTTCTTGATAAAAACACTCAGAAAACTAGGAATAGAGGCAAACTTCTTCAACATGATAAAGGGCATAAATGAAAAATCCACAGCTAATATCATACTATACTAATGGTGAAGGACTGAAAGCTTTCCCTGTAAGATTAAGACAATGATGCTAACCATCACCTGGTTATTCAACATTATATTGGAAGTACTAGCTAAGCATGTAGACAAGTAAAACCAATATGAAGCATCCAAATTGGAAAGGGAGAAGTAAAACTTTCTCTATTTGCAGATGACATGGTCTTACGTACAGAAATACTGGAAAATCCACAACAAAGCTCTTAGAGCTAATAAATGAGTTCAGCAATATGGCAAGGTACAAGATCAACGCTCAACAATCAGTAGTTTTTCTGTACACTGGTAATGTACAATTGAAAGAAGAAATCAAGAAAAAATTCCGTTTACAATAGCAACTAAAAGGATCAAATATCTAGTAATAAATCTAATCAACAATGCAAAGGACTTGTACCCAGAAAACTATAAAACATTGCTAAAAGAAATCAAAGACTTAAGTAAATGGCAGGACCTTCAGTGTTCATAGTTTGGAAGACTAAATATTGTCAAGATGTCAATTCTACCCAAAGTAATTTACAGGTAAAATCAAATCACAATCAAAATTCCAGCAACCTTCCTCGTAGAAATGGAAAAGCCATTGATCAAATTTATGTGGAAGGATAAGGAGGCCCAAATAGCCAAAGCTATCTCAAAAAAAGAACAAAGTTGGAGGACTTACCACATTTCCCTATCTTAAAACTTATTACAGCTGAAAGATGGTGTCAGAGTAGGTAGGCAGGGCTCAACTCTCTCACATAAACAACAGAGGAAGGGCAAAAAGGTGTCCAGGGCAGCTGTTTTGGGAATCTGCAGACCAAGCAAGTGCAGCACATCCTCCCAAAGAATGAAGGACAGAGAGACGAAGAAGGCAAAAGAAACTGAGTTACATAGCAGAGGGTGGAGAGTAGTTTCTTTTCAGTGAGTTTGGGCAGCAAGATTCAAGGCCAGTGCTTTGAAGCTTGGCTCTGGCCTGACCAGAATCATGGGCACTGGAGATTGAAAGAGATAAATCCATGGGATGATTAACCAATAAGCACCATTTACTTGCTGGCTGGGAAACTGCAATGAGAAAAAAAAAAAAGGTCTGCACCCCATTAGTCAGTCCCTGGCACTATTTTGATAACTTAAACTGGGCAATTTTAAATACTTAGAATAAGTTGACCCAAAACTCAAAAAAGAATCATGAAACAAAACTACTAGGCAAGGGAGAGAAATTGACCACCAGAGTAAATTCACCAACATATTCAGATGCCTAGACATCAGCAAAAAATTACAAGCTATACTAATAAACAGGAAGAGATGGCCGAGCCAAAGAAACAAATCAAAGATCCTGAGGAGACAAAGGAAATAAGACAACAAATCAATGATAATCACACAAATCTCCTAAATCAATTCAAATAGTTGAAGGAAAATATGACTGTACTACTCAAGTTTCTCTAGGAAAATAAAACCAGTCAGAGATATCTGTAAATAGTATGAGATTTTATAAAATTTTCAATGTAACCATGGGGATACACAAGTCCAAATTCCACAGGGCAGGCTGCAAACAAAGGGATCTGAGGAAGGTCCTTGATGAGTTCCCAGGAGATGTTGGCTGTCTGAAGCAGAGTCTTCAAAAGGCCATTCCACAGTTTTATCAATCCACCTGCTTCAGGATGATAGGAAATATGGTAATACCAGTGAATTCCATTAGCATGTACCCATTCCTGCACATCATTTGCTATGAAGTGAGTTTCTTGATCAGAAGCAATGCTGTGTGGAATGCCATGATGGTGGATAAGACATTAGGTAAGTTCTCAGATGGTAGTTTTGGAAGAAGCATTGTGTGCAGAGAAGGCAAACCCATATCTGGAGTATATGTCTATTCCAGTTAGAACAATTAGCTGCCCCTTCCATAATGGAAGTGGTCCAATGCAATAAACCTGCCACCAGGTAGCAGGCTGGTCACCTCAAGTAATGGTGCCATATTGGGGGCTGAGTGTGGGTCTCTGCTGCTGGCAGGTTGGTCACTCAGCAGTGGCTGTAACCAAGTTGGCATTGGTGAGAGGAAGTCCATGTTGTTGTGCCTATGCATAATCTCCATTCCTACCACCATAGCCACTTTGTTCATGAGCACATTGGGCAATGACAGGAGTGGCTGGGGGAAAAGGCTGAGTGTTAGCCACAGAGCAGGCCATCTTATCCACTTGATTATTGAAATATTCTTTTGCTGAAGTCACTTTCTGGTGAGCATTCACATGGGACACAAATATTTTCATGTTTTTTGCCTACTCAGAAAGGTTTATCCACATGCCTCTTCGCCAGACAAGTCTTCCAATCAGGCTCCTTCCAAGTCCCTGACCATCCAGCCAAACAATTGGCAGCAGCCCATGAGTCAGTGTACAAATGCCCATCTGGCCATTTCTCCTCCCCAAAAAAATTAACAACTAGATGCACTGCTCAAAGTTCTGCCCACTGGGAGGATTTGGCCTCACTACTGTCCTTCAGAGATATCCCAGAAAAGGGCTGCAGTGCTGCAGCTGTCCACTTTTAGGTGGTATCTGCATATCATGCAGAACCATCTGTAAACCAGACTCGAGTTTTTTCTTCCTCAATCAACTGATTGTAAGGAACTCCCCAAGAAGCCAAAGGTATGGGCTGGGAGACAGAAGATTACATGGCAGTAGTGGTGACCATGGTCATTTGGGCCACTTCCTTATGCAGATTACTTGTGCCTTTATGACCTGCTTGAGCCCTATCTCCTATATACCACTTCCACTTTATGATGGAGTGCTGCTGTGCATGCCCAACTTTATGGTTCGGTGCCTCAGACAATGCCCATCTCTTGATAGGCAACTCAGGTTTCATGATAATAGGGTTAAGCATTCAGGATCTACTAAGGCCCAGTAGCAGGCCAAAAGCTGTTTCTCAAAAGGAGAGTAGTTATTTGCAGGGGATGGCAGGGCTTTGTTCCAAAATACTAAGGGTCTGTGTTCTGATTCTCCTATAGGAGCCTGCCAAACACTACAGACAACATCTCTATTTGCCACTGACACTTCCAGCACCATTGAATCTGCTGGATCATATGAACCAAATGGCAGTACAGTTTGTCACAGAGCCTCCTCTTGTTCTAGTCCCCACTCAAACCTAGCAGATTTTCTGGTCACTTAGTAAATGGGCTGGAGTAGCACACCCAAATGAGAAATATGTTGTCTCCAAAATCTAAAGAGACCAACTAAGTGTTGTGCCTCTTTTTTGGTCACAAGAATGACCAGATGCAGCAGCTTATCCTTAACTTTAGAAGGGATATCTCAACATGCCCCACACCACTAAGACTTAGAAATTTCACAAAGGTGGAAGGCCCTTGTATTTCTGTTGGTTTTATCTCTTATCCTTTCTCACACAAATGCCTTACCAATAAACCTAGAGTCATTGCTACTTCTTCCTTACTAGGTCCAATCAGCATTATATCATCAATATAATGGACCAGTGTGATGTCTTGGGGGAGAGAGTGAAGGTATATTGCTGGCCTTGCCAGTTGAAAGCAAACTATTCCTGGTAGTCCTTAATAATGGCAATTGAGAAAAAAGGATTTGCCAGATCAATAGCCACATACCAGGTACCAGAGGATGTGTTGATGATACCAAGGATTGATCACACAATGATACCAAATCTGGAGCAGCCACTGCAATTTGCAGTGACCACCTGGTTAATTTTGTGATAATCTACTGTCCTCCTTCAAGATCTATATCTTTTCTGCACAGGCCAAATAGGAGAGATGAATGAGGATGTGGTGAGAATCATCACTCCTGCATCCTTTAAATCCTTGATGGTGGCACTGATCTCTGCAATCTCTCTGGGATTCCAGTATTGATTTTGATTTACTATTTTGCTAGGTAAGGGCAGCTCTGGAGACTTCCACTTGGCCTTTCCTACCATAATAGCCTTCACTCCAAAAGTCAGGGACCCAGTGTGGGGATCCTGCCAGTTACTGAGTATGCCTATTCCAATTATGCATTTTGGAACCAGGAAAATAACCACAGGGATCCACTAGACCCACTGTGAGATGGACCTGAGCTAAAACTCCATCAACCACCTGACTTCCATAAGGCCCTACTCTGACTGGTGGACCACAGTGATGTTTTGGGTCTCCTGGAATTAATGTCACTTCTGAGCCAGTGTCTAATATAAACCAAAGTATCAGATCATTTCCTTTTCCCCAATGCACAGTTACCCTGATAAAAGGCTGTAGGTCTTTGGGAAGAAAGCTGGGAGGAAGAATAACAGTATAAAATTTTTGCAGTGTAACAGGATTCTTCCTCCAAGGGAACTGGCCTTCCCATCACTCAGGGGGCTCTGGGTCTATAAACTGTCTCAAGTCTGAGAATTGATTATGGGGCCATGCCTTTCTGTGTCTGTAATTCAAGTTAAGATTTTGACCTAGAGCTTTTCTCCTTATACTGATCAAGTAGGAATTTAGTAGACTGCTTATCTATTTTACTTCTAGGTACCCCCATGTTCTATTAGCCAACAACATATGTCTATGCAACTCAGACTCTTTTGATGCTGTTTTGAGTCTGCATTTCATTGTGGTAGCCACACCCACCTCATGTTTGTTGATTATGTGCTGCTACTTGGTTTCTGTCAACCAGGAATCCGATCATCACCATAGTGTTTAAGGATTCTAGTTCCATGACAGCAATTTCCCACAGTAATATCTGGCCTATAGAGAAGAACAACCACAGAGCTCTTCAGTGAAGATGGAGTTAGTCTTACAAATTTATTCCTCACAGCCCTGGTTAAAGGTGTGTGCTCTGAAAATTCCTGAGTTGGGTGAGCAGGTCTTAAATGGTGAATCCATTCTAGCATTGCAATTTCTCTAAGCCTTTGGTTCCTCTCATCTGCAGTATACCAGGGTAGCTTGGGCATCTCAACATCAGTCCTCCCAGGCCATCTTTTGGTCCATGTTTCAGCCAGCCACCCAAAGAAACTGTTAGAGCCCTTTCCATCCCTGCGAGTTACATCATTGAATCCATAATCTCTGCTTAGATGGCCAATATCAATATATTCATCCTGATCCAACTTTATATTCCTTCCACTATTATCCCATATCCTTAGTATCCATTGCCACACATATTCCCCTGATTTCTGTCTCTATATATTGGAAAACTCGTGCAGTTCTTTTAGAGTATAGTGTACTTCCTCATAGGTCAGACACTTTCTACTTTGCCTTTGGTGCTTGTTGTGATTTTAATCTGGTTATAGGTCTAGAAGAGAAGAGGGGCAGTGGGGTTGGGTAAGGAGAAGGATTAGAAATGTCTTTCAAGCTACTGACCTCAGGGCATCCCTTTGCATTTTCATCTGGTGAGACAGGGTTAATCTTTTCATGCAGGGTTTGGGTGGCAGATTCCTCAGGTCAGAGTGGAGGTTGGTTAATGATTTATTCAGGGAAAGGTGGAAGTGGAAACCCCTTGAAGGAGACTGGAAATTTGGCATTGCAGGCTTGAAGTTGGATGGTACCTACCTCAGGATAAGGAAGCAGTTCAGACTCATTGGGGCAAGTTGGAGGTTGGCTGATGCAAACTTGGCATTGGGTGGTCTCCACAGGGCAGATCATTACAGGTTTATCTTGCAAAGCCTCAGCAAAAATTAGAGTTTCAATGTCCCCACTGATATCATGATCAACCCATACATGACTTCATCCGAATCCTCAGGGTTCCACTCCTTTCCTATCAATGCCCTCATTTTAACAGCAGACACCCTGCAAGGTTGAGATTTTAGTTTCTGTTGTAACTCTGCTACTCATACAATGAGACTGTGAGTCCTGTTTTCAGAGATCTCAAGCCTGTGGCTGCATGAAACAAAATTATCTTTCAGAGCACACATAGAAACTTTCACATCATTCACGTGGTGCTTAAGTTGAAAATTTGAAGCTTTCAGCTCATGTCTTTCTTTTGTAACTGTATCCAGTGTATTTAAGAACAACTAACCAACATCATTGTACTTTTTAACTTCACAAAACTCTATTAAGGTGTTTAAAACATCCAGATCCTTGCCTCTTATAAGCATGGAAGTAGTTGTATTCAGTGGTGAATATTATGCATATTGCTATTGCCAACTCACACCATGACTTTTAGTGGCCTCTTGATTACAGGAAATGAGACATTAGTGCCTTTGAGTCTAATCAGAGTAGAGATTCAGTCGCAAAAATCCCAGAACCAATTTAGAAATCCCATTTTTAAGATTCTGTTTCTCAAGAACCACTCCCAGTACCAAGCTGTATTAGTCAGGGTTATCTAGGGAAACAGAACCAGCTGGAGATATCTGTAAATAGTATGAGATATTATAAAATTGTCTCACGTGACCATGGGGATGCACAAGTCCAAATTCCACAGAGCTATAAACCAAGGGATCCAATGAAGGTCCTTGATAAGTTCCCAGGTGATGCTGGCTGATCAGAATTCTCTTCTGAATGCTGAAATCACTTCCCCTTTTAAGGCTTTCAACTGATTGTATAAGATGCTATTCATTTCTAATGGCAATCTCCTTAGTTTATTATAGCTGTAACAAGCCATCTATGCAATCAACTCTCTGATCATTAAAGTCCATGAAGTGCCCTTTAATTACAATTAGCCAAGTGCTTGCTTGAACAAACAACTTGAGTCCATTCCTTGGCCAAGTTGACACATTAGCCTAAACATCACAATGAATAAAGAGATAACAGATATTTAGAAGACACTAGGTGAGAATAAAGAAGTATTTGAAAGGTTGCAAAGGAAATTAACAGAGCTTATGGAAATGAAAGACACAATGGATGAGATAAAAAATACAACAGAGTCAGATAATAGTAGATTTGAACTGGTGGCAGACAAAATTAGTGAACTGGAGGACCAAGCATCGAACTTGAAAACACAGGCAAATAGACAGAGAACAGAATGGAAAAATGGAAACAGGGTCTTAGGGAATGAATGGCAATGTGAAATACCCAAACATACATGCTATCAGTGTCCCAGATGAAGAAGAGTATGGAAAAGGGGCAGAAACAATATTTGAGGAAATAATGACTGAGAACTTCCTAACTTTTATGAAAGACATACATATCTTTCCAAAGATATCCAAGAAGAACAACACAGCCAAACAGAATAAATATGAATAGACATATTCCAAGACAACTACTATTAGTATACATATACCAGCAATCAAGAGAGGATTCTGAAAACATCAATACATCACATACAAGGGAATCTCAATAAAACCAAATGCCAATATCTCATCAATAACCATGGAAGTGAGAAGAAGGTGGTATGATGTGTTAAGGTACTGAAAGAGAAAAACTGACAGCTGAGACTTCTTTACCTGGAAAAACTGTCCTTCAAAAATGAGGGTGAGTTTAAAGTCTTCACAGACAAAAACTGAGATAGCATATTACCAAAAGACAGGATTTATAAGAGATCCTAAAGGGAGTACTACAGCCTAAGAGGAAAAAACAAGGGTGAGAGACTTGGAGAAGAGTGTAGAAATGAAAATTATTAGTAAGGATAACTTAAAAGGTAAAAGACAGATAAATAGTAATATATGACAATAGAAGGCCAAAGAGAAAATGGACGAAATAAGTAATGCCGTTATAGTAATAACATTGAACATTATGGATTTAATGCCCCAATCAAAAGGCAAAGATGGGCAGAAAGGATAAAAAAAAATATGAGCCATCTATATGTTGTCTAGAGGAGACTCACCTCAGACCTAAACATACAATCAGGTTGAAATTGAAAGGGTGGTGAAAAATTTTCCACAAAAAAAAAAAAAAAAAAAAAAAAAAAGATCTGAAGTAACAATACTAATATTGGACAAAATACATTTTAAATTCAAACTTTTATAAGAGATGAAGAAGGTCATTATATATTAATAAAAGGGCCAATTGCTCAAGAAGAAATAACTATAATAAAATTTTATGCACCAATCCAGGTGCCCCAAGATGCATGAAGCACATACTTGCAAAACTAAAGGGAGAGTTAGACCCTATAAAAATTAGTTAGAGACTTTAATACATCACTCTCAGCTTTGGATAGAACATCTGGACAAAATATAAATAAGGAAACATAGAGCTTGTATAGTGTGATGAATGAACTAGACCTAAGAGACATTTATTGAGCATTATGCCCCAAAACAGCAGGATATATATTCGTTTCAAGTGCTCATGGATCCCTGTAATATGTAATATGTTGCATTACAAAACAGGTCTCAATGAATTTTAAAAGATTGAACTTATACAAAGCATTTTATCTGATCATAATGGAATGAAGCTGGAAATGAATAACAGGTGGAAAAAGGGAAAATTCACAAATATGTGGAGAACACACAACACACTCTTAAATATTCAGTGGGCCAAAGAAGAAATTGCAAGATAAATCAGTAAATAACTCTAGAGGAATGAAAACTAGAACACAACTTATAAAAACCTATGGGGCCTTGAAAAACAACCAGCAAGATGGTGGCAGAGTAAAGAGCTCCTAGAATCAGCTCCTGCTACAGGGCAGTTGGTGATCACCCAGAGCTATCTAGAGCACTTGTTTGGGGGCTCCAGGAGACCAGAAGCGCATCCTGCAACATCCTTGAAAGAATGGAAGGAAGAGACTGCCCATCTGCAGAGAGCTCGCCACGCAAGGGGGATGGTGCCCATCCTCCACTGGAAGTACAAGTCTCCTCGGGAGCTGTTCCGTAGCTGGAATTGAAAGCTCCACTTCCCAAAACAGGGAAGGAAGAGACAGTTGGGCACCAAATTCAGCTACTGATTAGTAAATTCTGTGGGCTAAAGTATAATCCTAAGAACTGCTAAAGTTTGAGCCTGTCCGAGTCAGAAAGAGGCCGGTAGCCGCCATCTTAACTCCGCGCCTGAAATGAGGGGAAGCGGGGCTGACTGGAAATCACTGTGCTGGTTGATGGACACCTGGGTTGTTTCCAACTTTTCGCAATGGTGAATAATGTTGCTATGAACATCGGTGTACAGATGTCTGTTCGTGTCACTGCTCTCAGTTCTTCAGGGTATATACCCAGTAGTGGTATTGCAGGGTCACGTGGCAAGTCTATATTCAACTTCTTTAGGAACTGCCAAACAGTCCTCCATAGTGGTTGTACCATCCTGCATTCCCACCAACAGTGAAGAAGTGTTCCTATCTCTCCACATCCTCTCCAACACTTGTAGTTCTCTGACGTTATAATAGTGGCCATTCTGATAGGTATGAAATGATATCTCATTGTAGTTTTGATTTGCATTTCCCTAATCATGAGTGATGTTGAGCATTTCTTTGTGTGTTTTTTTGCCATTTGTATTTCTTCTTCGGAGAAATGTCTATTCAAGTCTTTGGCCCATTTTTTAATTGGGTCATTTGTCTTTTTATTGTTGAGCTGTAACATCTCTTTATATATCCTGGATATTAAACCCTTATCAGATATGTGATTTCCAGATATTTTTTCCCATTGAGTCGGCTGTCTTTTCACCCTTCTGACAAAGTCCTGTGAGGTGCAAAAGTGTTGAATTTTGAGGAGGTCCCATTTATCTACTTTTTCTTTTGTTGCATGTGCTTTGGATGTGAAGTCCAAGAAACCACCACCTACTACAAGGTCTTGAAGATTTTTCCCTACATTTTCTTCTAGTAGTTTTATGGTCCTGGCTTTTATATTTAGATCTTTGATCCATTTTGAGTTGATTCTTGTATAGGGGGTGAGATAGGGGTCCTCTTTCATTCTTTTGGTTATAGATATCCAGTTCTCCCAACACCATTTGTTGAAGAGACTGTTTTTTCCCATCAGCGTGGGCTTGGTAGGTTTGTCAAAAACCAGTTGACTATATAGGTGAGGGTTTATTTCTGGATTCTCAATGCTATTCCACTGATCGATATGTCTATCTTTATGCTAGTACCATGCTGTTTTGACCACTGTACCTTTGTAATATGTTTCAAGGTCAGGCAGTGAAATTCCTCCCACATTGCTCTTCTTTTTTAGAATATTTTGGCTATTCGGGTGCACTTACCCTTCCAGATGAATTTGGTAATTGCCATCTCTAATTCTGTAAAGTAAGCTGTTGGTATTTTGATTGGTATTGCATTGAATCTATAAATCAGTTTGGGCAAGATTGACATCTTCACGATATTTATTCTTCCAATCCGTGAACACATGTCTCTCCATTTGTTTAGGGCTTTTTAAATTTCTTTTAGCATTGTTTTGTAGTTTTCTGCATATAGGTCCCGTACTTCTTTGGTTAAATTAACTCCTAGGTATTTGAGTCTTTTTGTTGCTATTGAAAATGGAATTTTACCCCTGATTTCCTCCTCAGGTTGTTCAGTACTAGTGAACAAAAACATTACTGATTTTTGCATGTTCATCTTGTATCCTGCCACTTTGCTGAACTCTTTTATTAGTTCAAGTAGCTTTTTTGTGGATATTTCAGGATTTTCTAAATACAGGATCATGTCATCTGCAAACAGTGAGAGTTTTACTTCCTCTTTTCTTATTTGTACACCTTTAATTTTTTTGTCTTGTCTAATATCCCTAGCTAGTACAATGTTGAATAACAATGGTGACAGTGGGCATCCTTGTCTTGTTCCTGATCTTAGAGGGAAAGCTTCCATCCTTTCCCCATTGAGTATGATTTGGCTGTGGGTTTTTCATATATGCTTTTTATCATAATGAGGAATTTTCCTTTAATTCCTATCTTTTTTAAGAAATTTAATCAAAAAGGATGTTGGATTTTGTCTGCATCTATTGACATGATTGTGTGTTTTTTTTCCTTCAATTTGTTAATGTGGTGTATTACATTGATTGATTTTCTTATGTTGAACCAGCCTTGCATACCAGGAATAAATCCCCCTTGGTCATGATGTATAAGTCTTTTTTTTTTTTTTTAAACTTTATTCTGTACATTTAACAATTGAAAACACAAGCAATAAAAAACTAAAAAGTAAACACAGATGAATAAATATATACATTTCCCAATTAAATGTAATGGATACATGTAACCTTTTTTGTTGTTTTGTTATTTTTGTGTGTGAATCAAACAATATATTACACAATATATTTGGTTCATAGTAATGCATTCATACAGTATTTGTCCTTTTGTGTCTGGCTTGCTTCACTCAACATAATGTCCTCCAGATTCATCCATGTTGCCATATGCTTTATGACTTCATTTCTTCTTACAGCTGCATATATTCCATCGTGTGAATAGACCACAGTTTGTTTATCCATTCATCTGTTGATGGACACCTCGGTTGTTTCCAACTTTTGGCAATGATGAATAATGTGGCTATGAACATTGGTGTGCAGATGTCTGTTCGTTGAGAATTTTTGCATCTATGTTCATGAGAGATATTGGTCTGTAATTTTCTTTTCTTGTGGAATCTTTTTCTGGCTTTGGTATTAGAGTGATGTTGGCTTCATAAAATGTGTTGGGTAATTTTTTCTCCTCTTCGATTGTTTGGAAGAGTTTAAACAGGATTGGTGTTAATTCTTTTAGAAATGCTTGGTAGAACTCACCTGTGAAGCCATCTGGTCCTGGACTTTTCTTTGCTGGGAGATTTTTGATGACGGACTCAATCTCCTTAATTATGATTGCTTTGTTAAGTTCTTGTAGTGTCAGTGTAGGCTGGTTGTACATATCTAGAAATTTGTCCATTTCATCTAGGTTGTCTAGTTTTTTGGCATATAGTTTCTCATAATATCCTCTTATGATTCTTTTTATTTCTGTGAGGTCATTTGTAACTTCCCCCCCCTTTCATTTCTGATTGTATTTGTTTGCATCTTCTCTCTTTTTTTCTTTGTTAGTCTAGCGAGGGGTTTGTCAATTTTATTTATCTTCTCAAAGAACCAGCTTTTGGTTTTGCTGATTTTCTCTACTGTTTTTCTGTTCTCATTTTCATTTATTTCTTCTCTAATCTTTATTATTTCTTTCTTTCTGTTTGCTTTGGGATTGGTTTGCTGTTCTTTTTCTAGTTTCTCTAGTTGTTCAGTTAAATCTTTGAGTTTAGCTCATTCTTGTTTTTTAATATAGGCATTTAGGGCTATAAATTTCCCTCTCAAGACTGCCTTTGCTGTATCCCTTAAGTTTTGATACTTTGTGTTCTCATTTTCATTTGTCTCAATATATTTACTGATTTCACTTGCAATTTCTTCTTTGACCCACTGATTATTTAGCAGTGTGTTGTTCAGTCTCCACACATTTGCAAATTTAATTTTTTCCTATCTGTTATTGATTTCTAGTTTCATTCCATTATGATTTGAGAAGGTGCTTTGTATAATTCCAATCTTTTTATATTTATTGAGAGCTAACATGTAGTCTATCCTGGAGAAAGATCCATGGACACTTGAGAAGATATAACCTGCTGAATTTGGATGCAGTGTTCTATATATGTCTGTTAGGTCTAACTTCTTTATCATATTGTTCAAGTTCTCTGTTTCCTTGTTGATCTTCTGTCTAGTTGTTCTATCTAATGATGTGAGAGGAGTATTGAAGTCACCAATGATTATTGTAGAATTGTCTATTTCTCCCTTCAATTTTGCCAGAGTTTGTCTCGTATATTTTGGGGCACCCTGGTTAGGTGCGTTAATATTTATGACTGTTATATCTTCCTGGAGGATTGTCCTTTTTATTAATATATAATTGTGCCTTCTGTATCTCTTATCACTTTTTTGCATTTATAGTCTGTTTTGTCTGGTATTAGTATAGCTACCCCTACTCTCTTCTGGTTACTGTTTGCATAGAGTATCTTTTTCAACCTTTTAATTTAAGCCGGTTTGTATCCCTGGGTCTG
Organism: Tolypeutes matacus; assembly: GCA_026826555.1. Taxonomy (NCBI): domain Eukaryota; kingdom Metazoa; phylum Chordata; class Mammalia; order Cingulata; family Chlamyphoridae; genus Tolypeutes; species Tolypeutes matacus. The sequence continues at coordinate 5,413,298 of JAKSZT010053792.1, forward strand.
AGGTGAGTTTCTTGTAAGCAGCATATGGATGGTTCATGTTTTTTTATCCATTCTGTCAGCCTGTATCTTTTGACTGGAGAATTTAATCCATTCACATTCAATGATATTACTGAAAATGCACTATTTATTTCCTCCATTTTATTCTTTGGTTTTCATATGTCATCTTGTTTTTGTCTCTCTTTTTACTCTTGGTTATCCTTTCTGCTTTTCTTTCTTCTATGCTCTCCTCCAAGCCTCTCTCTCCTGTCTTTTTCTTTCAGATTGTAAGGCTTCCTTTAATATTTCCTGCAAAGGTGGATTCTTTTTTGAAAACTTTCTTAGTTTCTGTTTGTTTGTGAATACTTTATACTCACCTTCATATTTGAAGGACAGTTTTGCTGGATAAAGAATTCTTGGCTGGCAGTTTTTCTCTTTCACTTTCCTAATTGTATCATACCACTGTCTTCTTGCCTCCATGGTTTCTGAAGATAAATCTGCACAAAGTCTCACTGGACGTCCTTTGTACATGATCATTTGCTTCTCTCTTGCAGCTCTGAGAATTTTCTCTTTATCTTTTACATTTGACATTCTGAATATTATGTGTCTTGGCGTAGGTCTATTTGGATTTATTCTCATTGGGATATGGTGTGCTTCTTGTAATGACATGTAAGTTCATTTCTTTCATGAGAATTGGGAAATTTTCAGCTATTATTTCCTCAAATACTCTTTCTGCCCCTTTTCCCTTCTCTTTCCCTTCTGGAACTCCCATGACCCATATGTTCTTGTGTTTTGTGTTGTCATTCAACTCTCTGAGCCCCTGCTCAATTTTTTCCATTCTTTTCTCTCTTCAATTTTAGCTGCTCTGTCTTCGGTATCACTTATTCTTTCTTCTATCATTTCAAGTCTGCTGTTGTATGCCTCAAATGTATTTTTTACTTCACCTATTGTGTCTTTCATTCCCATGAACTCAGTTACTTTTCTGTTCAGGATTTCAAATTCTTCTTTGCATTTGCTCTATGTCTTCTTTATGTCATTTATCACTTTAACTATATTGTCTTTCATCTCATTAATTTGATTTTGGAAATTTGTGCTTATCTCGCTGTTTAGTTCTCTCAAATTCTGCGTCTCTTCTGGGACTTTGATGTATTCCTTTTCTTGGGCCATGTCTTTTATTTTATTAATATGGCTTGTAATTTTTTGCTGGTGTTTAGGCATCTGGTTAGGATGTAGTTTACTTAGATGCTCAATCTCTTTTTTTTTTATAGGAATTTAGTGGCAGGAGACTGTGAGTTACCACAGCTCTTTGACTTTTGGCTCTACCTTGATTGTTAGGATTGTCCTGCTGGTTTGCTCAAAACTAGGCACCGGGTCCAGTAATTGGTTGTAGAGTCGCTTCCTAGGGCCTTGGGCAGGGAGGCTATAAAGGCCAGGAAAAGCCTCTTATTTATTTTTAATTTTCTTATGTGCACTTCTTTGGTTTGCCAGGAGATGGCGTTTGTTGGCAGCTCTCAATTCAATGCCTGGTCGGAGTGTATTTGTTGTGACACAGACCAGATCAATGTGATAGAGCTTCCTGTCTGGGGGCTAAGAGCCTTGTAATTCAAACTTTCTGAGAGAGTTCTCCAGTCCTCTCTGGCAGAACCCTTCCTTTTCCCAGCTAGGAAATTTTCCACTCCCCTCTGAATCCTCAACAATCAGTCCCTGTTAGTAGAGGAGGAGATTGGGAGGTTTGTATATCTTTAGCCCCTTGCAGGCTCCAAGGCAAACAATGGTGCAACCCCACCCAGCCTGGAAGGGCTCTTGGGACAGGGTAGACCAAACCTGCAAGTCAAAAGCAGGGTCCGCCCCAGGCTTTCTCTCCCCTCTCCTGTGGAGTCTTCAACAATTAGTCCAGGCTAGAAGAGAGGGAGATTGGGAGGTTCAGATTTCTCTAGTCCTTCCTAGGCTTCCAGGGCAAACCACTGTGTGGTATGGTCCGTGGGGCTCTGTAGCCCAAATTTGTGGGTCAGAACCTGAGTCAGTCTTAGGCTGTGTCCCTCTCTCTCCCCTTTCCAGGAGTGGTAGATCCCTGGAGCCCCCTTTGCCTGTAGTCGCAGGCCCAGAGGCCCAAGAATTCTAAAGAGTGTAGGGGAGGGTGGGAAGCAGCAGCCGCTGCTGGTTCCAACTCACGGTTCTGTCGTCATGATTTCCCTCTTTTGTCCCTCTCTCCTCTGGGTGGTGTGCAGCCTTCACCTGCTGTCCTAAACCTTAGAAGATCTTTTTCAGGGCTGTTTCATCCTGTCCTTTAGCTATTTTTCTGGAGAAGAGATTCCCGTGTCTTACTAGTCCGCCATCTTCCCAGAAGTCTCTGGGAGCTGCCATTTTGACTCCACCCCCAGCATGATGGGAAGCTGGGCTGACTGGAAATCACAGTGACAGTAGAGACCAGTTTCTTTCACCCAGATTGGCCTGCAGCCCTAACCTAAAATTCAGCCCCACCTCTAGCAGGGAGGAAGCTGACGGGCCCTCTACCAGCCTAACCAGTTAACTGCAGGTACATTTAGCTGGCACAGACTGAATAATCAGAAGTTCTACCTGGGCAACTGTGGCCATCTTGGACCTGCACTGCATAGATTGCTGCCCACACCTGCAGCTCCATCCCTGCCCCAGGCAGGGGAGAAAGGGGCATGAAGTTTCATCACTCTTTGGGCAACTGCAGTCTAGGCCTGCATGAGTTGGATTATTCCACACAGTTGTGGCTCTGTCCCCACCCCTGGCAAAGGAAAAAGTTGGAAGAAGCTTCATTGGTCCTTGGGGCAATGAGGGTAGCTTTAGCTTCCACAGCTTACAGCACCAACTACATACCTGGCTCCTACTACACAACCAGTAAGGGAGAAAGGGCAGGAAGCCCTAAACTAAAGAGAAAAACTGCACCCAGAATAAATACCATAGCAAACCAGATGCCAAGACACCAACAAAAAATTACAATCCACACCAAGAAACAGGAAGATGTGGCCCAGTTGAAGGAGCAAGGTAAGCCTCCAGATGACATAAAGGAGTTGAGACAACTAATCATAGATGTTCAAACAAATCTCCTTAATAAATTCAATGAGATGGCTAAAGAAATTAAGGATATTAAAAAGACATTGAATGAGCACAAAGAAGAATTTGAAAGCACACATAGAAAAATAGCCAATCTTATGGGAATGAAAGGTGCAAAAAATGAAATTAAAATTGCACTGGAATCATATAATAGCAGATTTAAGGAGGCAGAAGAAAGGATTGGTGAGCTTGAAGAAATGGCCTCTGAAAGTGAATGTACAAAAGAACAGAAGAAATAAAGACTGGAAAAATTTGAACAAGGTCTCAGGGAACTAAAGGACAGCAAGAGGCATACAAACAACATGTCATGGGTGTCCCAGAAGGAGAAGAGAATGGAAAAGAGACAGAAGGAATATGTGAAGAAATAATGATAGAAAATTTCCCAACCCTATTGAAGGACATAGATATCCATGTCCAAGAAGCAAGACGTACTCCCATCGGAAAAAAACTGAATAGACCAACTCCAAAACACATACTAATCAGAATGTCAAATGCCAAAGATAAAGAGAGAGTTCTGAGAGCAGCAAGAGAAAAGCAATGCATAACATATAAGAGGTAACCAATAAGATTAAGTGCTGATTTCTCACCAGAAACCATGGAGGCAAGAAAACAGTAGAATGATATATTTAAGAAACTACAAGAGAAGAACTTCCAGCCAAGAATCTTATATCCAGCAAGATTGTCTTTCAAAAATGAGGGTGAGTTTAGAATATTCACAGATAAACAGAAACAGAGAGTTTGTAACCAAGAGACCTGCTTTGCAGGAAATACTAAAGAGTGTGCTACAGTCTGAAAAGAAAAGACAGGAGAGAAAGGCCTGGAAGAGAGTATAGAAATGAAGATTATATCAATAAAAGTAACTAAAATTGTCAAAAGAGTGGTGAAACTAAAATATAAAAGATAAAACCAAAAAATTCAGGAATAAGCTTAACCAACTATGTAAAGCATGTGTATTCATAAAACTACAACTCATTGTTAAAAGAAATCAAAAAAAGACCTAAATAATTGGAAGAGCATTCCATGCTCATGGATTAAAAGACTGAATATCATTAAGATGTCAATTCTACTCAAATTTATATGCAGATTCAATGCAATCCCAATAAAAATTCCACCAGCATTTTTAAAATAAATGGAAAACGTGATTATCAAATTTATTTGGCAGGGTAAGGAGTTCTGAATAACCATAAACATCTTAAAAAGGAAAAGCGAAATTGGAAGACTCTCATTTCTGGACTTTAAGTCGTATCATCTAGCTACAGTGATAAAAACAGCATGGTACTGGTATAAAGACAGACATATAGACCAATGGAACCGAATTGATAGTTAAAAAACAGACCCTCACATCTATGGTCAAGTGATTTTTTTTCTTTGTATTTTTATTCTTTTTTATTTTTTATGGTCAAGTGATTTTTGACTAGCCTGTCAAACCCACACAGCTAGTGCAGAACAGTCCATTCAACAAATGGTGCTGAGAAAATTGGATATCCATAGCAAAAGAAGGAAAGAGGACCTCCATCTCACACCCTATACTAAAATTAACTCAAAATGAATCAAAAACCTAAATATAAAAGCAAGAACCATAAAAGCTTCTAGAAGAAAATGTAGGAAAATATCTTCAAGACTGGTGGTAGGTGGTGGATTCTTAAAGGAGATAAGAGGGGAACTGATATTTAATGTATATAGAAGTCTTAATTAGCTTTACTGTAAAAGTGTGGAAATATAGAAAGTTGATGGTAACACATTATAGTGAGTAACAGCTGGTTTATAAATGGGGATGTGGCTGAAAATGGTAGTCTAGGGATGTAAATGCCAATTTACAGAAAGCTAGAGAATAATGTAGGGACTGAATAGCCTAGTAAACCCAAAGGTGGATGAGAATAGTGGTTGATGGTACAGATGCAAGAGTGTCCTTTGTGAACTAGAGCAGTTGTATATCACTATTGCAGGGTGGTGGGAATGTGGAGAAGCATAGGGAAAATACAACTAAAGTGACCTATGGAGTGTGGTTAACAGTAATAAGGTAATATTCTTGCATCTATGCCAAAGATGTACTGTGTTGATAATGGGGGAGTATGGAAAATGTGTGTCAAATGTATGCTGTGGACCTGGTAATAATTGGATGATATTATCTCATAATCTGTAACAAATATTCCATCAAGGTGTGGTGTGGTGATAGAGGGGTGTTGTCTGGGAATTCTGCACATGTGCATGATAGTTTTGTAAATTTACAACTTCTGTCATAAAAATATATTTAAAAAATAATAATAGGGTGGGTTGGGGGGAAAATACACCAAATGTAAGTAAGGACTATAATTAGTAGTGAGATTTTGACAATATTCTTTCATAATTTGTAACAAACGTCTCATGATAATGCAAGGTGTTGGTGGAGGGTTGATGTATGGGAGCCCTGTATGATGTTATTAATATTTGCTTTGTAAGTTCACAACGTTTACTATACACTTATTGTTCATGTATGTTCATGTATAAATGATATAAAAAATAATAATACAAATAGGGTGGGTTGGGGGAAAATATTTTGGTTAGTAGTAATATTTTGAGGAAGCTCTTTAATCATTAGTTAAAAATGTTTCACAACAATGCAAGGTATTGGTGATGGAGTGAGGTATGAGAGCCCTGTATGATGTTATGTATGTTTGTTTTATAAGTTCATAACTATTACTATACACTTATTATTTATGTATGTTCATGTATGAGTGATATACTTTAATAAATTTTTTAAAAATTAAAAAATTAAAATTAAAAAGAAAATCATGAAAAAAAAACAACCTATGGGATACAGCAAAGGCAGCCCTGAAAGGAAAATTTTTAGCCTCAATGTTTATATTAAAAAGAAGAAAGAGTTAAAATTGAAGATCACTGCAGATCTGGAATATCTAGAAATAGAACAGGAAATTAATACCAAACCCAAGCAGAAAGAAAGAAATAATAAAGATCAGAGCAGAAATAAAGAAAATTGAGAACAACAACAAAAAACAATACAAAGAATCCACAAAAACAAAAGTTTGTTCTTTGAGTAGATCAACTAAATCAACAAACCCTTAACTAGACTGTCAATGAAGAAAAGAAAGAAGATGCAAATAACTAAAATCAGAAATGAGAAGAGGACATTACCACTAACTCTGCAGAAATAAGAGAGATCATAAGAGGATACTATGAACAACTGTACGCCAACAAACTAGACAACTTAGACTAAATGGAAAATTCCTAGAAACACACAAACAATATACACTGACATTTGAAGAAATAGAAGAGCTCAAGAAAACAATCACTAGTAAAGAGATGGAAACAGTCATGAAATCCTGCCAAAAATGAAAAGCCCAGGACAAGTTGGCTTCACAGATGCATTCAACCAATCATTCAAACATGATCTAATACTAATCTTGCTCAAGCTCTTCCAAAAAATTGAGTAAGAAGGAATGCTCTTCAAATTCATTTTATGAAACCACCATTACCCTAATACAAAAACCAGATAAAGGTATTATGAAAAAAGAAAATTACAGACTAAATTCTCTAATGGATATCAATGCAAAATCTGAACAAAATAGTTGCAAACTGAATCCACCACGATCAATTGGGTTTTATCCCAGATATGCAAGGGTAGTTCAACAAAAGAAAATCAATTAGTGTAATAAACCACATTAATAAACTGAAGAAGAATAATTATATGATCCTCTTGATTGATGCAGAAAAGGCATTTGACAAAATTCATCATTCTTCCTGATAAAAAAAAAAAATCCTCCAAAAGATAGGAATAGAAGAAAGCTTTCTAAACATGGTAATATGCCTTTATATGAAACACTGACAGCTAACATTGTACTCAATGGTGAAAGACTGAACAGTTTCTCGTTGAGATTGAGAACAATACAAGGATGCCCACTATCACCAGTTATTCAATATCGTGCTAGAAGTTCTAGCTAGAACAATTAGTCAAGAAAATAAAATAAGAGGTACCCAAATAGGAAAGGAAGAAGTAAAACTTTTGTTATTCACTGATGATATAATCCTATATCTAGAAAATCCTGAAAAATCCACAACAAAGCTACTAGAACTAATAGACGAGTTCAACAAAATGTTGGGATAGAAGATTATTATGCAAATATCAGTAACATTTCTATGCACTACTGATGAACAATCTGAGGAGGAAGTGAGAAAAAAGTCCATTTATAATAAAGACTAAAAGAATAAAATATTTAGGAATAAACTTAACCAAGGACATAAGGACCTGTATTCAGAAAACTATAATGCATTGCTAAAATAAACCAATGAAGATATAAATAAATGGAAGGACAAATATCATTAAGAAGAATAAATATCATTAAGATGTCAATTTATTCCCAAACTGATTTACAGATTCAATGCAGTCCTAATAAAAAACCCAAAAGCCTTTTTTGCAGAAATGGAAAAACCAATTATCAATTTTATTTGGAAGGAAATAAGGGCCCACAAATAGCCAAAAATGTCTTTAAGAGGAAGAACAAAGTTGGAGGACTCTCACTTCCTGGTTTTAAAGCCTATTGCTTAGCTACAGTGGTAAAAAACAAACAAACAAACAGAAAACACAGCTGGGCCAGAACACTCTATTCAACAAATGGTGCTGGGAAATCTGGATATCTATATCCAAAAGAAATAAGGAAGACCTTTATCTCACACTTTATACAACAATTAACTCAATATGGATCAAGGAACTAAATATAAAACCTACAACCATAAAAGTCCTAGAAGGAAATATAGGGAAACATCTTCAAGATCTTGTGGTAGGCTGTAGTTTCTTAAACTTTACACCATAAGCACAATTAATGAAGAAAAAATAGATATAGGACCACCTCAAAATTAAACACTTTTGTTCTTCAAAAGACTTTGTCAAGAAACTAAAAAGGCAGTCTACTCAATTAGAGAAAATATTTGGAAACCACAAAGGGCTTGATATCCATGTTATATAAAGAGATCATATAACTCAACAATAAAAAGACATGCAAAGCAATTTAAAAATAGGGAAAAAAGACTTGAATAGATATATTTCCAAAGAGGAAACACAAATGGCAAAAAAAAACATAAAAAAAATGTTCACCACCACCATCTATTAGGGAAATTCAGACAAGGATTGCAGTGAGATAACATTTTATACCTTATAGAATGGTCATTATTTAAAAAAAAAAAAAAAAAAAAAAACAGAAAAATACAAGTACTGCAGAGGATAGTAGAAATAGGAACACTCCTTCACTGTTGGTAGGAATATAGAATGGTGGCAGCCTCTGTAGAAGACAGTTTGGTGGTACCTCAAGAAGTGATTATACAACTGCTGTATGATACAGCAATCCCATTACTAGGAATAAATTCAGAAGAACTGAAAGCAAGGATGCAAACCACCATTTTCACACCAATATTCATAGCAGCATTATTCACAATTGCTAAAATATGGAAAGAGCTCAAATGTCTATCAACTGATGAATGGATAAACAAAATGTGGTATATACATACACTGGAATACTATTCAGCTGTAAGAAGACATGAAATTAGGGTGAATATGATAACATGGACGAAACTTGAGGACATTGTGTTGAGTGAAATAAGCCAGACACAAAAGGGGAAATACTGTATGGTCTCACTAGTATGAACCAAATACGATGAGTAAACTTATGGAGGTAATCTCTAGAGTATAGGTTACTAGGAGAATGTGGGTTGAGAATGGGAGCTGTTACTTAATGTATGTAGGTTTTTAAATAATGTTTACTGTTAAAGTGTGGAAATGAATAAGATGGATTGTAATGCATTATAATGAGTATAACTAACACTGATGGTTTATAAATGTGATTGTAGCTGAAACAGGGATTTCTAGGGACATAAATGTCACTGAAAGTTAGCTAGAGGATCTAGGGACTGTATAACAGTGATTTCAGTGGTGGATGAAGATTGTGGTTAATAGTATAAATATAGGAATATTCTTTTACAAAGTTTTAAGAAAATGGTAATATATGGGAAAATTACAACTAACTTAAATTATGGTCAATAATTAGCAGTAATATTGTAATATTTTGGAGCAATGGCAGAGAAGAATTTATATCAATTCTAAGAGACAAAAGTAAGGGGGAATAAAGGGGTTATTTTTACTTTTGGAGTAATGAAAATGTTCCGAAATTGACTGAGATGATGACAGCACAACTCTCTGATGAAAATGAAAGACATTGAATATACACTTTGAATGGATTGTAAAAGGCATGGGACCGTATAACATAAGGAATCTTGTGGTGGAAGATGGACTGTGGTTAACAGAACAAATATGAGAACATTCTCTCATAAACTATAACATATATATAATACTCTTCCGGGGTTTTAATAATCGGGTAGGCTGGAGAGAAAACACCAAATATAAGATATGGGCTATAATTAGTAGTAATATCTTGGCAATGCTCTTTCATAGTTTGTAGCAAATGTTTCCCAACAATACAAGGTGTTGGTCATTGGGTGATGTATGGGAGCCCTGTATTATGATAAGCATGTTTTTTGTAAGGTCACAACTTTTATTATACACATATTGTTTATGTATGTTCCTGTTTGAATGATATACTTCAATAAAATAAAAAAAAAATGGAATGAAGAATAAGTAGTGGTATATGGACATAATAGTACACTATTCAGTTTTACTCTTCAATGACACTCTTCAGAAGCAACTACAAATAAGCACAACAATTTAGGTAAATCTCACAAATATAATTCCAAGTGAAAGAAGCCAGATACAAAAGAGTAAATGATTTCGTGCACATCAAATTCTTGATTCTTCCTTGATTAAGGTGTCAGTTTACATGAATGTGTTCATTTTGAGAAAAAAATTCACCAAACTTTACACTTTATGCATTTCTCTGTATGCATGTTAGACTTCAATTTAAACAATAAAAAAAAAAAAAAAAAAAAACAAAAAACACTCTGCCACCTGGAGAATACCTATATTCTTAGCAGAACATTTTAACTCTTTGTTGAGTCATATTATATAACATATTGCTATCTTAAAAGAGAGATGACTATACAGGTCTGTATGTGTATGTTTGGGTGGGGAGTTGCCTTTTTGTGGGTCTCAGCATAAGCCACGAAAAAGCCATATTCACAATTCGTATTGCTAATGCAAGTGAATCTAATATTTAAACTGTTTTTATCTGCCTTCCTTATATCTTCAGAGTCAGAAATCTAACAGCATTGGAAGGTTAGCCTTTTTTTTTTCCCCACTCTGTTTCACAAGTTCTTGCATCTTAAATCAACTTGATTGAAATTAGGAGCAGAAAACCACTTTAGGATGTGAGTTTATAAAAACAAATACATTTTTATCGTTCACAATATTTTAAAATTTGAGAAATCTAACCCTGGCCTTAGATTTTTCCCATCTAGTAGTCTTAACTATGAATTTGCTATTCCCCAACCACAACAATTAAGTCATTATTCATTTTCTGTCAAGATATTCACACTTTAAATTACTTCTGTTCCACACACTTTCCTCAATCTGTCCCAAAATAAATAACACTAATTCACAAACCCTGATTATCATGAAAATTTCTGGAACTTTCTGAAAGGCAAGAGAGACCTTTGCCACTGAGGAAAGCATGGATTCCTGAGGAAACCAGGTACATTTGTGCACCCTGGACAAAAGCTTAGCCAAAGTTCCCTAAGCCTGAGCAGGCTTGGTCAAGTTATCTAAACTATATGAGCTGCTCCATTTCTACACCATCTCCTCGTTGATAAATTAGTGATAATAATACCTACTTTCAGCATAGCTCTTAGAATTTAAATTAAGATGGCAAAATTTCTTCCATTGAGTACATGCTCCACAAATGATGCCTATTATTTATCCACTAGAGTGTACACTTGTCAAGGCAAGTACCATACATTATTCAAATTTTATCTTCAATGACTGAGAAAATTCCTGGCAACAGTAAGTTCTCAATAAATAATTTTTAAATCAATAAGTTACTGAATTAATGAGTTCTTTAAAAATATGATTTTAATGGATGAAAAGTATTCTCTTTTTTATAAACCTAGTTAGTTTTGACATGCTAAGTGGAACTTTCCTTTTTTCTTGGAATTATGTACCTGAGTACACAGATGGAAACCAAAGTACCCACATTCTAAGTTCAGAGAGTTGTCTACTCTGAGACCAATCACCGTACTATGGGGCTTTCTAAAAGTCTTATCACCTGAGTGATGAGAGGGAGTCAGCTGTGTAAAGAAAAGAGCAAGATGAAGCCCTGGTGAGAATGCACAGAGTGGGTTTGAGGAATTCCCTTTAGAACCTGTATTTTACAATGCATTCAGATTTTCATAATACCAGTGAAATTATATCCCATCCTCTTTGGCTCTCCTCCCAACATTTCCAACACACACCCCACAATTTAAAATAACCAGCCCTTAATTTTTCCCGATAAACTCAGTTATAAATGGTTGCAAACATTCACATTATTTTCCTTGGCTCAGCTGGAATTTATCCTAGTGATAATTCCTAACTCACTTGCTTCAGAGTCACTGGGGATTCTTGCTTAAAATGCTACATTCCCAACCCCTGTTTAGAACTAGTGAAGCAGAGCCCTGTGCTTGGGGCCTGCAAATGTGTGGCAGTCTTCCCAAGTATGATTTATGCACACAGGTCTCAGAATCACTGTGGTAAACCTCCACTGTGGTAACTTAGCATGCTGGGGTTGATGAAGCTGCAGCCTGCCAACAAGTATATATAATTTCATAGTAATATTCAAATTCACTCAAAAATGTCCCATTGGAGTGAAAAGCAATCAATCAGTATGAAAATGTCCAAACAAAGGCAAAATACATGATTCATCTTGTCATTCTGATTTCAAAGGGATAATTTTTAAAATCACATTTACAACAATTACCTCTTGTTTAATTTCTTTCAATTAATATTTTTATTTTTTTACCCTTAATGGTTGATTATTAATATATTTGTGTACACTACTGTCCATATTTTATTTTGGTTTTATTTTTGCCTGATACTAAGATCTTGTAATGTTAACATACATTTGCTCAGGTACAAAGAAAAACGGTGTTATTTACACAATATTACCCACATTCATATTTAACATGATGTTTCACTATGCTGTACAGCGCCATGTTACATTTTTTAGCTTTCCTTCTAGTAATATGCATATTGTTATACTCCATCTATACAAAATACAAATACAAATAAATAAGAATGACAGAAACAAAATAGCAACTATGTACAGCAGGGATTAGAGAGATTGTGAGTTGATATTAAGGGATAGACGTTCTTTTGTTTGTCTGTTTTTCAATTATTATTATTATTATTATTGGAATAATGAAAATGCTTTAATAATGATTGCAATGATAAATGCACAATTATGTTATTATACCAGTTACCATTGATTGTACACTCTGGATGGATTGTACATTTGGATGGATTGTATGCTTTATTAATATGTAAGAATAAAATTGATTTTAAAAATCACATTTACAAACAATGAAAGAGCATCTTCAAGTTTGTAACAATTGTTTCACAATAATGCAAGGTGTTGGTGTTGGTAATATCTGGGAACCCTGTATGATGATATGCATGTTTGTTTTGTAAGTTCAAAACTTATACTATACACTTATTGTTTATGGATGTTCATGTATGAATGATAAACTTCAATAAAACAAAAACCTTTTAAAAAATCACATTTACAACTCTCAACTTTACCAGCCATCCCTCAGTATGTTTCTCCCTCTACCCTACAAAGAGAGGATTTGGGTCATCTTTTAATATGGTCTAATAGAGTTTCTACTTCTTTGTGTCTCTGGGGCTGCTGATGAACTTCTAAGGATCTTTGGTTAAAAAGAAACTCTGGGGACTTCCGGGAAGATGGCGGACTAGTAAGACGCGGGAATCTATTCTCCAGAAAAATAGCTAGAGGGCAAGGTGAAACAGCCCCGAAAAAGATCTTCTAGGGCTTAGGTCACCAGGTGAAGGCTGCACACCACCCAGAAGACAGAGGGACAGAAGAGGGAAATCGCAACTACAGAACTGTGAGTTGCAAGTAGCAGCTTCTGCTGCTGCCAGCACCCTCCCCCACACTCTTCAGAATTCTCGGGCCCCTGGGCCTGCGACCACAGACAAAGGGGGCTTCAGGGATCTGCCACTCCCGGAAAGGGGAGAGAGAGGGACACAGCCTTAGGCTAACTCAGGTTCAGACCTGAAATTTGGGCTGCAGAGCCCCACGGACCCTTCCACACGGCGGTTTGCCCTGGGAGCCTGGAAAGGAACCTTCCACACGGCAGTTTGCCCTGGGAGCCCAGAAAGGACTGGAGAAGTCCGATCCTCAAAACCTCTCTCTCTTCTAGCCTGGACTAATTGTTGAGGACACCACGGGAGAGGGGAGAGAGAGCCTGGGGCTGACCCTGCTTTGGACTCCCAGGTTTGGTCTGCCCTGTCCCGAGAGCCCTTCCAGGCTGGAAGCTCTATCACATTGATCTGGTCTGTGTCACAACAAATACGCTCCGACCAGGCATTGAATTGAGAGCAGCCAACAAGCGCCATCTCCTGGCAGACCAAGAAAGTACACATAAGAAAATTAATAAGTAAGAGAGTCTTTTCCTGGCCTCTATAGCCTCCCTGCCCAAGGCTCTAGGAAATGACTCTACGACCAATTACTAGGTCCAGTGCCCCCATTTTGAGCAACCAGCAGAACAATCCTAACAAGCAAGGTTGAGCCAAAAATCAAAGAGCGGTGATAACTCACAGCCTCCTACCACTAAAACCCCATAAAAGAGAAAGAGATAGAGCACCTAAGTAAAATACAAACAGAAAAGTAACGGAGTTCATGGGAATGAAAGATACAATAGGTGAAGTAAAAAATACATTTGAAGCATACAACAGCAGACTCGAAATGATAGAAGAAAGAATAAGTGATACTGAAGACAAAGCAGCTAAAATTGAAGAGAGAAAGGAACAGAGAGTGAAAAGAATGGGAAAAATTGAGCAAGGGCTCAGAGAGTTGAATGACAACACCAAACGCAAGAACATACGTGTCATTGGAGTTCCAGAAAGAGAAGAGAAAGGAAAAGGGGCAGAAAGAGTATTTGAGGAAATAATAGCTGAAAATTTCCCAACTCTCATGAAAGAAATGAACTTTCATGTCCAAGAAGCACACCGTACCCCAAAAGGAATAAATCCAAATAGACCTACACCAAGACACATATTATTCAGGATGTCAAATGTAAAAGATAAAGAGAAAATGCTCAGAGCAGCAAGAGAGAAGCAAACAATCACGTACAAAGGACGTCCGGTAAGACTTTGTGCAGATTTCTCTTTAGAAACCATGGAGGCGAGAAGACAGTGGTATGATACAATTAGGAAACTGAAAGAGAAAAACTGCCAGCTGAGAACTTTTTATCCAGCAAAACTGTCCTTCAAATATGAAGGTGAATATGAAGTATTCACAAACAAACCGAAACTAAGAGAGTTTGCAAAAAAGAATCCACCTTTGCAGGAAATATTAAAGGAAGCCTTAGAACCTGAAAGAAAAAGACAGGAGAGAGAGGCTTGGAGGAGAGTATAGAAGAAAGAAAAGCAGAAAGGATAACCAAAAGAGTAAAATGAAAGACAAAAATAATATGACAGATGAAAACCAAAGAATAAAATGGAGGAAATAAATAGTGCATTTTCAGTAATATCACTGAATGTGAATGGATTAAATTCCCCAATCAAAAGATACAGGCTGACAGAATGGATAAAAAAACATGAGCCATCCATATGCTGCTAACAAGAAACTCATCTCAGACACAAGGATACAAGCCAGTTGAAAGTAAAAGGTTGGAAAAAGATACTCCATGCGAATAGTAAACAGAAAAGAGCAGGGGTAGCTATACTAATATCAGACAAAACAGACTTCAAATGCAAAAAAGTGATAAGAGATGCGGAAGGCCATTATATATTAATAAAAGGGTCGATCCTCCAGGAAGATATAACAGTCATAAATATCTATGCACCTAACCAGGGTGCCCCAAAATATATGAGACAAACTCTGGCAAAACTGAAGGGAGAAATAGACATTTCTACAATAATCGTCGGGGACTTCAACACCCCTCTCAAATCATTAGATAGAACAACTAGACAGAAGATCAACAAGGAAACAGAGAACTTGAACAATATGATAAACAAGTTAGACCTAACAGACATATACAGAACACTGCATCCAAGCTCAGCAGGTTATACATTCTTCTCAAGTGCCCATGGATCTTTCTCCAGGATAGACCACATGTTAGGTTACAATACAGCTCTCAATAAATTTAAAAAGATTGAAATTATACAAAGCACCTTCTCAGATCATAATGGAATGAAACTAGAAATCAATAACAGACAGGAAAAAAGGAAATTTGCAAATATGTGGAGACTGAACAACATACTCCTAAATATTCAGTGGGTCAAAGAAGAAATTGCAAGTGAAATCAGTAAATATATTGAGACAAATGAAAATGAGAACACAACTTATCAAAACTTATGGGATACAGCAAAGGCAGTTTTGAGAGGGAAATTTATAGCCCTAAATGCCTATATTAAGAAACAAGAAAGAGCTAAACTCAAAGATTTAACTGAACAACTTGAGAAACTAGAAAAAGAACAGCAAACCAATCCCAAAGCAAAAAGAAGGAAAGAAATAATAAAGATTAGAGTGGAAATAAATGAAAATGAGAACAGAAAAGCAATAGAGAAAATCAACAAAACCAAAAGCTGGTTCTTTCAGAAGATCAATAAAATTGACAAACCCCTCGCTAGACTAACAAAGAAAAAAAGAGAGAAGATGCAAATAAGTACAATCAGAAATGAAAGGGGGGAAATTACAAATGACCTCACAGAAATAAAAAGAATCATAAGAGGATATTATGAGAAACTCTATGCCAACAAACTAGACAACCTGGATGAAATGGACAAATTTCTAGAAACTCATAACCAACCTACACTGACACAACAAGAAATACAAGAACTTAACAAACCAATCACAATTAAGGAGATTGAATCCGTCATCAAAAATCTCCCAGCAAAGAAATGTCCAGGACCAGATGGCTTCACAGGTGAATTCTACAAAGCATTTCTAAAAGAATTAACACCAATCCTGTTTAAACTCTTCCAAAAAATTGAAGAGGAGGGAAAATTACCCAACACATTTTATGAAGCCAACATCACCCTAATACCAAAGCCAGATAAAGATTCCACAAGAAAAGAAAATTACAGACCAATCTCTCTCATGAACAAAGATGCAAAAATTCTCAACAAAATACTTGCAAATCGAATCCAACAGCATATCAAAAGATTTATACATCAAGACCAAGTGGGATTTATTCCTGGTACGCAAGGCTGGTTCAACATAAGAAAATCAATCAATGTAATACACCACATTAACAAGTTGAAGAAAAAAAACCACATGATCATCTCAATAGATGCAGAAAAGGCATTCGACAAAATCCAACATACTTTTTTGATAAAAATACTTCAAAAGATAGGAATAAAAGGAAAATTCCTCAATATGATAAAGGCATATATGAAAAACCCACAGCCAACATCATACTCAATGGGGAAAGGTTGAAAGCTATTCCCCTAAGATCAGGAACAAGACAAGGATGCCCACTGTCACCATTGTTATTCAACATTGTACTAGAAGTTCTAGCGAGGGCAATTAGACAAGACAAAAAAATTAAAGGCGTCCAAATAGGAAAAGAGGAAGTAAAACTCTCACTGTTTGCGGATGACATGATCCTGTATTTAGAAAATCCTGAAGTATCCACAACAAAGCTACTTGAACTAATAAATGAGTTCAGCAAAGTGGCAGGATATAAGATCAACACGCAAAAATCAGTAATGTTTTTGTACACTAGTACTGAACAATCTGAGGAGGAAATCAGGAAGAAAATTCCATTTTCAATAGTAACAAAAAGACTCAAATACCTAGGAGTTAATTTAACCAAGGAAGTATAGGACCTATATGCAGAAAACTACAAAACAATGCTAAAAGAAATTTAAAAAGACCCAAACAAATGGAAAGATATTCCGTGTTAATGGATTGGAAGAATAAATATCGTGAAGATGTCAATCTTGCCCAAACTGATTTATAGATTCAATGCAATACCAATCAAAATACCAACAGCTTACTTTACAGAATTAGAGAAGGCAATTACCAAATTCATCTGGAAGGGTAAGTGCACTCGAATAGCCAAAATATTCTAAAATAGAAGAGCAATGTGGGAGGAATTTCACTGCCTGACCTTGAAACATATTACAAAGCTACAGTGGTCAAAACAGCATGGTACTGGCATAAAGATAGACATATCGATCCGTGGAATAGAGTTGAGAATCCAGAAATAAACCCTCACCTATACAGTCAACTGGTTTTTGACAAACCTACCAAGCCCATGCTGATGGGAAAAAAACAGTCTCTTCAACAAATGGTGTTGGGAGAACTGGATATCTATAACCAAAAGAATGAAAGAGGACCCCTATCTCACCCCCTATACAAGAATCAACTCAAAATGGATTAAAGATCTAAATATAAAAGCCAGGACCATAAAACTACTGGAAGAAAATGTAGGGAAACATCTTCAAGACCTTGTAGTAGGTGGTGGTTTCTTGGACCTCACACCCAAAGCACGTGCAACAAAAGAAAAAGTAGATAAATGGGACCTACTCAAAATTAAACACTTTTGCACCTCACAGGACTTTGTCAGAAGGGTGAGAAGGCAGCCGAATCAATGGGAAAAAAATATTTGGAAATCACATATCTGATAAGGGTTTAATATCCAGGATATATAAAGAAATGTTGCAGCTCAACAATAAAAAGACAAATGACTCAATTAAAAAATGGGCCAAAGAATTGAATAGGCATTTCTCTGAAGAAGAAATACAAATGGCAAAAAACACATGAAGAAATGCTCAACATCACTCATCATTAGGGAAATGCAAATGAAAACTACAATGAGATATCATTTCACACCTATCAGAATGGCCACTATTAAAAAGACAGAGAACTACAAGTGCTGGAGAGGATGTGGAGAGATAGGAACACTTCTTCACTGTTGGTGGGAATGCAGGATGGTACAACCACTATGGAGGACTGTTTGGCAGTTCCTAAAGAAATTGAATATAGACTTGCCACGTGACCCTGCAATACCACTACTGGGTATATACCCAGAAGAACTGAGAGCAGTGACACAAACAGACATCTGCACACCAATGTTCATAACCACATTATTCATCATTACCAAAAGTTGGAAACAACCCAGGTGTCCATCAACAGATGAATGGATAAACAAACTGTGGTCTATTCACACGATGGAATATTATGCAGCTGTAAGAAGAAATGAAGTCATAAAGCATATGGCAACATGGATGAATCTAGAGGACATTATGTTGAGTGAAGCAAGCCAGACACAAAAGGACAAATACTGTATGAATGCATTACTATGAACCAAATATATTGTGTAATATATTGTTTGAGTCACACACAAAAAAACAAAAATACAAACAAAAAACAAAACAACAAAAAAATTTACATGTATCCATTGCATTTGATTGAGAAATGTATATATTTGTTCATCTGTGTTTGCTTTTTAGTTTTTTATTGCTTATGTTTTCAGTTATTAAATGTACAAAATAAAGTTAAAAAAGATAAAAAAAAAGAAACTCTGGTTGTCTCCATTTCTGAGCACACTGCCTTTTCAGTGTCCCTGTCTCCTGCACACTGCCTCTGCATATGGAGCAAAGACATAGAAAATCACCCTCACACAAAAGTTCCTTTAAAAATTATTACATCTGCAGTGGTTGAAAGGTTGTGTCTAAGGTCATGTATATTACTAGAAGGAAAGCTAAAATATGTAACATGGGATTGTATAACATATTGTATCATCATGTAAAATATGAATATGGGTGATATTGCATATATAGGACTGCTTTTATAATATATAAATACAAATAAACCAGACAGATGGAAACAGAATAACAGCTATGTACAGCAGGGGATACATAGAGAGATTGAGATGTGATGAATTTTTTGTTTTTGTTGTTTGTATTTTGTTTTTTACTTTATTATTATTATTGGCATAAAGAAAATGCTCTAAAAATTATTGAAGTGGTTAATGTACAACTATGTTATCATACCAAATACCATTGATTGTACACTTTGGATGGATTTATGCTCAATTTGCATCAATAAAATTGATACTGTATTTTTTGTCAAATACCAAAATAAAATTATTACATCTGATTTAGATAAAGAACTTGGTGCTTTGAAATTATAATCTAATTATAATAGTATATGTATATAATAACATAATCTATAGCACATAATTCTTTTTATTCTTGTATTTTGCTTTAAGAACAAACCAAATAAATTACAAAGCATACAGAGGCAAAGTTTTTTCAAAATAGCTAAACTCATGTCAATCTTATTTGGAAGGCTTGCGTTAACCCTGTGTTTCATGATTTCAAAAATAACAAAATTTGCTGGCAGGCCCAGCAAATTTAAACAGAAATATTAAACAAACACAATGAAGAAAGGCCTTCCCTAATTTCAAACTGTAAATTAACATTCCAAATCAAGTAATTCAATTATGTATGGTAGAAGTATCATTTCTAACAATTGTTATTAGTTTTGATATACTGGAACACTTATTTTCCTCCCAATTCCTTTAAATTAATTCACATATATCATCCCTTCTAGCACAGCACATTTTCAAAAGAATATTCTTTATTAAAAATTAATAAATAAAAAAGAATGAGCCAATCTCTACTAGTACTGGCTTTTAGAATATTATTCCCCCTACTGTCACTTTTATCAATTGTACTTTCTGTCTCATTTCATGGAAATATTCTCTCATTCCACAGTCTTCCAGAAGTTAATTGAGAGTGAGGTCAGTGGAGAGAGAACACTGCATTCAAGAGCAAAATTTCTGCTTGTGTCCTCAAACCTGACCAATTCTCTTTGTGCCAGGTGATTTGGGTCTAATGAGAATCAAAAGAATTTTTGTAAGTTCACAATCACAGTTTTCCTCACATTCCTGTATTTCACTGCCATGAAGCAAACTCTCCTACACTTTTCTGACAGAAAGGAGTCTCCCTAATCCTCTCCCTATTGGCCTAACACTTTCCATAGGCCAGTAGAGTGAAGCAGCAAGAAATCACACTGCATGCACACACCTCTCTCTCAGCTGTTGTCCTCTTTCAGTCCTGGGGTTAGTCTTCCAGACTCTGGGTGTACACTATGGATTAAAGGGAGCCAAGTATGTCCCATGTTACCTCCATAACTGACCTAATGCCCACCTGTTTTGCACAACGAAGTCTATGCAATTTCTTAAAACGTCCACTAGAGAGTGCACTTTCTCTCTGGTTTGTTGAGGATGACACCAAAGGGTATTAAAGGTGAATGCTTCCAACCCCCCTATCCCAAACGCTCCACCTAAATTAAGTATTCATTTTCAGAGATTGAAAAAAAATAGAAAGTCACATTTACTGGGTCTACTAGACAAAAAAACAAAATAGCAGCAACTGCCCACCTTTAGTTCAAGGGCAGGGTAATTTTTTTTTCCAAATATTTATTGTATTAATTTCTCACTTTATTGTTTGCACTTGCTGTATTCATTTGTTGTGTGGTCGTCTTCCTTTTAGGAGGCACCAGGAACGGAAACTGGGACCTCACACGGTAATTTCTTAACCCACGAACCTGGAACCTCAGGATGAATATAGCTGGCACTGTAAACACCATGACTTGTCTGTGCTACACACACACACACACAGAGAGAGAGAGAGAGAGAGAGAGAGAGAGAGAGTCCCCATTCTGGCAGGTTCTTGGGGAAAGTTAGAGGAGTAGAAATGAATCTCAGGGCAGTACTCAAATAGGATAGATGTGACAACTGCAACAGCCCTGTCTGGCCACAGGAACCCAGCCTTTTTGATGGTAGCCCTTGTCCATCAGTCTCTCTGCTCCTATGTAACAGAGCAGGAAGCCTTACACTGGTGTTTACTCCATGAGCTAGTTATTGCAAAATCAGACTTCCCTGTCAATGATGAATCAGTAAGGTAGGATATTAACTGGTGTGTTTTGTGATTCAGATCACATGTCCACACAGACTACAGCTTTTATGATAAGAAATCAGAATATCCACTATTCTGTGCAAACTTTAGTAAAGAGAGCTGGGGAGGGACACACTCCAGGGCTGGAGAATTGAGATCGTTGATACTCATTACAAAGAAAATACAATTACAATTTTTGCAGTAGTAATTTAAGTTTAAGGCTTACAATCTTGTTCAATCTGTATGTTACCTTTTCTTCAACTGAAAATTCAAGTGTGTAATACAAATGACTTTCCAGAATCTGTGAACACACTCCATATAACCTGTTTAAAAATATATGCATATATATTTGTGATGGTTAGGCTAATGTGTCAACTCGGCCAAGTAGTTGTGTCCAGGTGTTTGTTCCAGCAAGCACTGGGCTAATTGTAATACAAGAGCATTTATGGACTTCAATCACCAGTGAGTTTACTGTGTGGATGGCTGATTACATCTGCATCAATCAGGGAGATTACATTATCAATGGGTGGTGCTTTTACCCAATCAGTTGAATGACTTAAAAGTGGAAGTGATCTCAACATTCAGAGAGAATTTCCCAGCTCGTCGTTGGACAGGCAACTTCTCCCAGAGACTCATCAACGACCTTTCATCGGGCTTTCATCGGAGCCCCTGGTTTGCAGCTTGCCTGAGGAACCTGGACTTGTGAGTCCCCACGGTCGCGTGAGAGACTCTTTTAGAGTTCCATATTATTCACAGATATCTCCTGCTGATTCTGTTTCCCGAGAGAACCCTGACTAATTCAATATTTATTATATATGTATATATAATTATATATACATATATAATAAAACTAAGGCCCCTGTACAAATACAACTTTTTTCACTTTATGGTATTTATAGATTGTATTTGTCACGGTTTGTTCATCTTCATGGGCTGGCCTTTTGTCACCTGTCAGTGCTACTCCAGAAATCTCTGAAATTATATTGCTCCCCATCAACTGAGATGTTGCAGACTATCTTGGTTTTCCTGCCCCAAAATTAGCAGTAGCCACCCTCAAAGAAAACTTGGCTCATTTTGGGAAAAAGATAGTACAAAATCCTGAAATCTGGGTCCTTGGCTGCAATTTATATGACTTCACACCACCACTGGCAAAAAAAACTGCCTAATATCAGAAGAGGTAAAAATTATCTCAGTAACACAGGAGGAGAAACTCGAAATTAGTATTTCGGGTAACTGGTACTCCCCAGAATTTTCATAACATGCATGATTACTACAATGCATGCTGATCTCCTGTGAAGGGAATCCCCTGAGTGGTAACGAAGTGGGTTAAAATCGAACAAATGAGTCCCACAAAATGGCAGAAAGTCATAATGTGTTGAGATCTACACGTGGCCAAAAATAGGTTCATTTCTGGTTAATTTCTACTCTATTTTCAAGGACAAAACAGAAAATTTTTATTAACACACTTTGGCAAAATGTCTTGGCTCTCAGTCTCAGTTAACAAAGAAGGAATCAATAAAATAAAGTCCATTAGTTTCACTGGTTTACTAGTTCTGCCCTACAGGAGGTAATATAAGTTCTGCACAGGTGCTCAAAGTTTGCAAGCATCCTAGGTATCCACTGCTTTTCTCTTATTCCTAAATAGAAAATTTTATTGTCATTTTCTTATTTACATATCAGTTATACTGGTAGTGGTTATATATGTTATTTAATCCAGAGGTTTCAGAGAAACTTTTTTCTCATAAATTAAGCTAGCTTGAGTTATTTCTATTACTTCTTACCAAAGTATCTTAATTTGTGAAGGTAGTCTCAAGTAATTACCTACTCAAAAATAAAATATCCTTAGCCTTTCTCTTTTTAAAGATTTATTTTATTTATTTATTTATTTCCCCTTTGCTGCCTATGCTCCTTGTGTCCATTTGCTGCACATTTTTCTGTATCTGCTTGTCTCCCTTTGTTGAGTCACCTTGCTGCACAGCTTGTCTTCACCAGGAGGCCTCGGGAATCGAACCTGGGGCCTCCCATATGGTAAATGGGAGCCCAATCACTTGAGCCACATCTGCTTCCCTCGTTTGCCTTTTAATAAAGGAAGGATATGGCTAGAGAAGCAGCTACTTTCTGACAAGAGTCTATAGGATTCAGAATTCATTGACACCCTTTTCAGTAGGGTAAATTGAAAATTTTAATTAGTTTTCATGTTTGAGCATTCCCAAAAAGTAGAGAAGTCAAAGGTGGAAAGAAATTAGCCTCAGCTGTGCTCTTCATAGGTCTCTTTACTGAATTATTAATGATAGGAGGAAATCCAAAGTTTTCCCTTTACAGTTTCTGTAAGAATAAGTAGATGATTTTATTAGTTAAGCTGGTTTGGGCCAAAAGGAAAGAAACCCCAAAGTGAACTTGCTTTAACAAGAAGCAGAGATTATAAGAAGGACAATGCAGTCTGTCATGGTAAAACCAAGAAGCAAGCAAAGCCAGGAAGCATCTGGGACCTCTGAGACTTGAAACCTTCTGTCTCCCACCTCTGATTCTCACTAAATGCTGATGTTAGTTTTCTCCCTTGCTGCTAATCAGACTTCTCCATATGTTGCAATTCATAAATGTTGTCATCTACAAGGTTTACAACTTATGAATGCAACAAACACTGAAGTAACCATGGTCTGTCCCCAAGGGCTGGATCAACAGTTTGCCCTGGATTTTACAAAGCTCTCATTAATTCTGAGCAATTATTTTTTACTGTAGGTTTTCAGTGTGTGACATTATATTCTATGCAAATTTCATTAAGGTCTTTTTTGCTGCCAGGAGACTAAAATTCACTGTTCCTTCATGGAGTGTGGCATGTGTTGTGGAGCAATGGTGCTCAGATAGCAGAAATGTAGGTCCCTCCTACCCTTCCAGGGCATCTGCAAGATCCTCCTTTTCCAAACTAAATATCTTTGGGAGGCCAAATTTTCTTCACATACCTCAACCAATGCAAAAAATTGCAATAGATTGAGCAGAAAAAGATGTGAGAATACAGTTGTCCTCCCTTAATCCAGAAATTAGAGGTTTATAAACATGTGAAACAATGGAATTCTTCTCACTATCTGCTTTTTTGGAAAAGAAAGTGATTTTTCATTGTAAACTATATTATTTACTTTAATAAGTAATGACTTCATTATATAAATATTGATTAAATAAATATTTCAAGATTTTGTGTAAATTTTTACTATGGACAGGGAGCATTCAAATAAAAAGGAAGTTTTGGTGTCCTTATTTTTAAGAATGAAAATGGTCCCGAGATAAAATTTAAAAGAATTGAAACCTGCTGTTGTAGAGATTTAATACATGGAATTGGAGACAGTCACCAGGTGAAAACACAGTAAATGCTGTGTGGTTGGAGCAGGAACCCTGGGCCAAGCCTCATGAAGATGAGAACTTAAGGGCTATTCAGAATGGGGTGTGTCTCAGAGGGAAGGGTTTATTTCCTGGCTCCCTCAACAATAGGAATTCTTTGACCTGCCAAACATCTTTTTTGATCATTGTGGCTTAGCCCTCCTTCTTTATGACTTTTACTGTTCCCTCTACTTCCAATGCAGTTACTATATAACTTATTGTCCAAATTGGGACACTTCTGAAAATAAAAGAGGAGATATTAATAATTACAACCGGACAACCGGCTTAAACTGGCAAACATCTTCCTTATCCTGTCTAGTAACTCCTCCAAGAGTAGAATTGCTGAGTCAGAGGATATGAAAGCTGGTTTTGTTTCTGTTTATGCATAAATTTATCAGAGACATCCACACCAGTGATTACATTAGTCAAGATTTGATTAGGTTTCAACAGTGTTTTTCTGTATATGCAAGGTAAAACATTTTGTTTTTTAAGGTAAGTTGTGAAATTAGGGAATCTCAATCATAATAAGGTTTGCTAACTTAACTCAAAGAGGAAAACTGAATTATAAATTCTGAGTGTGCTTATTGCCACCATCATGTGCAAAACGAGTAGAGATGATTATGTTTTTTGATTACATTTAGTTAACACGCTACTTTAGGGTGGGGACTGTGACCTTTTTTGGGTGTGGTCTGTGTCACTGCACTTAAAAAGTCCATTTCATCAGCTCAAGCTCATTCCTGACAGGAGCAGAGTCTGTGCCCCTGCCCTGAATTCTATGAAAGACCCAGCTCAGCTCAACCTCCACAGAGAAAAGCTGGACAGCACAGACAAGACTTCAATTGGAAGTCTCCACACAATTTAACCTGTGCTCCCTAAGAAAGACAGTTTCCACTGCCCTCATTTTCTTGTGTCAGGGAAATTAATGAATCTTTATTAAGAAAACCATTTGGGTTTTCATACTAATTTCAAAAAGCTAATTAATTAATTAATTAGCTTTTTGACATTTGTATAAATATTGTTAAATACTATCCATTTACAAGTTGATGAAATCTTAATACCATAATTTTCATTGTTTTACTAACATTACCTTTAATCATCCTTTTAAATTTTATATAGTTTTACATTTAACACCTGCATAATATTGCATCATATTGATACAATTTACTATTAAATTGATCGTACTTCTGTTTGGTGTATAAATTTCTTTTTTGACTGGAAATAATCTTGAAAAAAACATATTTCTTCATATATATAACATTTTTCTGCTGTTGAATTATTATATTGAGACAGAATTAAGCTCCAATATAATATGTTAATACTATGGCTTGAATAGTTGACAGCAATGATTACTTTATTCGCACCTCTCAAGTCTTAATGAGCCTTCTAAGAATATTGTACTTCATTTAATGTTGAAGTCATTTTGTCTACACAGTTGGGGTCTGCATTAAGGAAATAGCTGTCATATTACATAGGATTTTTATAATTTTCTCACAGACGTTGACTTTACTAATAATCTCCGAAAACTTGGCATCATTTTCATGAATAAGCTACTGAAAGATTTAAATTATTTAATTTTTGTATTGGATTTAGACACATTCTGGTTATTGAAGAACAGAAAGACCCAGACCACTTACAGAGACTAATAAAAGGCAATTTCACCTCAATTCTGTCTACTGCAGAGGAGAGACCTTCAGGACCAATGTCTAAAAGTCTGGAAGATGACTGGTGGGAATATGTCTCGTGGGGTAGACAGATAAAGCTTAGCTCTTACTAAAACAACTGAGGGGGAGTCTAGGGCTGCCTTGGCAAGCTGCTTAGGGCTACAGCAGACCAGGACACTGCTTCACAACTAACAGAAGAGTTGGGGACAGAGAGGAGGGAGTCGAAATAACAAACGGTGAGTTATTGATCCTCCTGGAGGCCAGGAAGGGCTCCCCTCCCCCATCCCTGAGATGTCAGGAGAGGCTAAATAGTATCTGACTGGCAAATAGTATCTGACTAAGAGGAGAACAGAGTTCTTCCTCCCTGCCAGCACCTCTAGATATATATAGAGCAGGGCAGTGGGGGTGCCCTGGGTCATCTAGGAAGGTGCTAGAAAGAAAAGGAATCTGGCTAAAAATCTTGAGTTTCTCACGCCTGTGGCTGGAGGTGGTACTTATACCCCACCCTCAGGACAAACAGGCTAAGTGGAGCCACAGGCTTCCTCCCCCAAAAGGAGTGTGGCTGCAACCTCCCTGAGAGGAGAAGGGGTCGGAGAGGGTGGAGAGTGGTCTCTTTGCGGTTATTTTAGCCAGCTGAGACCCCTTAGGTGTCAGAAGGGACCCTGACACGGCAGGGATAGGGAGGGGGATCTCCTCAGGCAGCCTAGGTAAAGAAAGAATTTACATCAGAAAGGAGGCAGATATAACAGGGAGCAAATAGGGGCTGATAGGTTTCTGAAAAGTCTTGCTGACCTAAGAAGATACAGTAGCTGGGTGGAAAAGCTCCTGCCTAGAATATACAAGGTCCCTGGTACAATCCTGGCTCTTCTTTGAGAAGGGATATAAGGTTATCAACCATCCAGTAAAACTTTATGACAGAGAACACATTGACATCCCCTTTGTATTATCTTTTATTGAATCTTTCATTAAAAAAAAAAATTCCTTTTTCACTTTCCTTATTTTACTCACTAAAACTTGGCTTCAAACCTGTAGAAGACAGGCTGCAAGGTAATTTATTGTTGAATAGCAACAGCCTGAGAAGATCACTAGGGGACCAAGAGAAAAGGCTGTTTTTCCATGTTTATCTTGGCTTTTTGATCCTTTTCCTGCTTTCTTCCTCTTTTTCTTTTTAAAAAAATAAACAACAACAACAAAAACGTGTAGCTGCTGTCTTAATTTCTTGTTGCTATATTCCCCCTTCCTTTGATTCTCTGTTTGTATGTTAGTTTTTTTCTCTCTTTCATTTACTAATCTTCTTTACCTACACTATATCTTTTCCCTCCTTCATCCTTATATTTTCTGCTTTCTGTTGTTGTTCTTTCATACCACCTCTTTGGGCTTGGTCTTCAATTTTTCTTGTACTCACTTGTCTCTCTCTCTCCCACTTTCTCTGTGTTTTATTTTCTCTTAAAAAATTTTTTTTTCTTTCCTTCTCTCTTGTACTTTTTCTTTTCCCCTCTTCTCATCATTCTGGGCTTTTAATTCATTCAATATTTTTCTCCATTCTGTTTCATGTTTCATTGTTTCTGTTCCACTTTTCTAATCTTATTCTTCTGTACTTCTTACTTGGGTTAATTATTCAATTGTCTACATGTTGTATGGTCCCTTTCAAACCTTTTGCTATTATCACTACTATTATACATTCTCTCTTCCTATCTCTTCCTATTTCTCTGGTACTAACATTTTTCTCAAGGGAACATAGACAATGGCAAGGAAATAGAATAAGGGGACTGAAGTGTCAAAGTAAAACCTTACCACACTCAAAAACAACAAAATAAAAAACCATAGAGCAGAGAGAGAAGCCAATCAACTGAATAAACACACCAAGATAAACAGATGGCTAGATACCAACAAAAAAATACAAGCCACACTAAGAAACAGGAAGACATGGCCCAGTCCAATGAACAAACAAAAAACCAAGAGGAAATGCAGACCATGGAACAACTAATCAGAGTTGTCCAAACACATATGATGAATCAACTTAATGAACTAAAGGAAGAGATTAAGGATATTAAGAAGACACCGGAAGAATATACTGAAGAAATTGTAAATATACATAAAAAGATAATGGATATGATGGTGATGAATTGCACAGCCCAAGAAATAAAAAATACAATGAAAGTACACAACATCAGATTTGAACATGCAAAGGAAAGAATTAGTGACATGGAAGACAGTACATCTGAAATCAAACAGATAATAGAACAGATAGATAAAAAGATAGAAAAAATTCAGCAGGGACTCAGAGACTTAAATGACAACATGAAATGCACAAACATACACATTACGGACATCCCAGAGGAAGAAGAGAATGGAAAGGGGACAGCAGGAGTGTTGGAGGAAATAATGGCTGAAAACTTCCCAGCCCTATTGAAGGAGATAGATGTACATATCCAGGAAGTGCAGTACACCCCAAAAAGTATAAATCACAACAAGCCTACTCCAAGACATATAGTTGTTAAATTGCCCAATGCTCAAGAAAAAGAGAGAATACTGAAAGCAGCAAGAGAAGAAAGCCATCACATACAAGGGAAGCTCCATATGATTAAATGCTGATTTCTCATCTGAAACAATGGAGGCAAGAAGGCAGTGGTATGACATAGTTAAGGTGCTAAAGGAAAAAACTTCCAGCCAAGAATTCTCTATTCAGCAAAACTGGCATTCCAAAAATAGGGAGGGTTCAAAATATTCATAGACAAACAGAATCTAATAGAGTATGTTAATAAGAAACCTGCACTTTAAAATATACTAAAGGGAATGCTACAGGTTGAAAGGAAAAAACAGGAGAGAGAGAGTTGGAGGAGAGTGTAAGAACAACTAAAAAGACAAAAAGAGTAATAAAAACAATATATGACATACATAAATCCAAAGAAAATTTGGCTAATCTAAGTAATTCCATGAAAATAATAGCATTGAATGTTAATAGACTAAACTTAATGGTCAAGAAACATAGACTGGCAGGAATAGATAAGGAAATATGGCCCATCTATATGCTGTCTACAAGAAACCCACCTTAGACCCAGGGATTCAAGAAGGCTGAAAGTGAATGGTTGGAAAACAATTTTACAGGCAAATATAAACAAAAACAGGTGGGAGTAGCTATACTAATATCAGACAAAATAGACTTTAAATACGAAACTATTCTAAGAGACAAAGACAGACACTATATATTAATAAAAGGGGGTAATCTTTCAAGAAGAAAGAACAATCATAAACATTTATGCACCAGGGTGCCTCAAAATATATGAGGCTAACACTAGGAAAACTAAGTGGAGAAACAGATGCCTCTACAATTATAGTGGAGGACTTTAACACACCATTATCACCATTAGGGAGAACATCTCGACAGAGAATCAGTAAAGAAACAAAGACTTTGAATAATACATTAGAGGATCAAATAGACTTATACAGAACACTACACCCAAATACAGTGGGATACACATTCTTCTCAAAGGCAAATGGATCATTCTCCAAGATAAACCACATGCTAGGCCACAGAAAAATTCTCAATGAATTCAAAAAGATTGAAATTATACAAAGTAATTTCTCTGACCACAATGGAATGAAGCTGGAAATAAGAGAAACAGATTAGGCAAAAAGATATGGAAATTAAACAACACACTCTCAGACAAACAGTGGGTCAAGGAGGAAATCTCAAAAGAAATCAGTAACTACCTTGAAACAAATGAAAATTACAACACAACATATCAAAACCTATGGGATGCAGCAAAAGTGGTACTGAGAAGGAAATTCATAGCCATAAATGCATATATCAAAAAAGAAGAAAGAGTTAAAATCAAAGACCTAACTGCACACCTGGGGAAATTAGAAAAAGAACAACAAACTAACCCCAGAGGAAGTAGAAAGAAGGAAATAACAAAGATTAGAGCAGAACTAAATGAAATAGAAAATAAGAAAGCACTAGAAAAAAATAAAACCAAAAGCTAGTTCTTTGAGAAGATAAATAAAACTGACAAACCACTAGCTAGGCTAACAAATAAAAAAGAGAAAAGATGCAAATACACAAAATAAGAAATAAGGAAGGGGATATCACTACTGAAAACACAGAAATGAAGAGTATCATAAGAGGGTACTTTAAAAATTATATGCCAACAAGATGGACAATTTAGAGGAAATGGACAAATTCCCAGAAACACACAAGCAGCTTACATTGATGAAAGAAATTGATGCACTCAACAGACCAATCACAAGTAGTGAGATAAAATCAGTTATCAAAAACCTCCCAACTAAGAAGAGCCCAGGACCAGACAGCTTCACAGGTGAATTCTACCAAATATTCCAGAAAGAACTAACACCAATCCTGCTTAAACTCTTCCAAAAAATACAAGTGGAGGGAACATTGCCTAACTCGTTCTATGACACCAACATCACCCTAACACCAAAGCCAAAAAAAGACACCACAAGAAAGGAAAATTATAGACCAATCTCCCTAACGAACCTAGATGCTAAAATCCTCAACAAAATACTTGCTAATTGTATTCAACAATAAATCAAAAGAATTATACACCACAACCAAGAGGGCTTCATCTCTGGTATGCAAGGATGGTTCAATATAAGAAAATCAATCAGTTATATACCACCTAAACAGATTGAAAGAAAAAATCACATAATCATCTCAATAGATACAGAAAAAGCATTCAACAAAATACAGCACTGTTTCCGATAAAAACACTACAAAAGATAGGCATAGAAGGAATAAAGGGTATATATGAAAAACTCACAGCAAACATCATATAAAATGGTGAAATCCTAAAGCTTCCCCTCTAAGATCAGGAACTAGACAAGGATGCCCACTATCACCACTCCTATTTAACATTGTGTTAGAAGAACTTGCTCAAGCACTTAGGCAAGAAGAAGATATAAAAGGCATCCAAATTGGAAAGGAAGAAGTAAAAACTTCACTATTTGCAGGTGACATGATCCTATACATAGAAAGTCCTGAGAAATCCATAACAAAGCTTCTAGACCTTAAAATGAGTTCAGTAAAGTCACAGGTTATAAGATCAATGTGCAAAAATCAATTCTGCACACTAATAATGAGCAAACTGAGGAAGAAATAAGGAAAAAAATACCATTTACAATAGCAACTAAGAGTCAAATACCTAGGAATAAATTTAACTAAAGATATAAACGGCAGATGAGTGGTGGTGTTCCTGGGTTTGGATGTGCAGCACTGGGGGGTGGGTGGATTAGGAAGGGCTGGTTCAAATCCCCAGG
>JAKSZT010053792.1:5445137-5506959 GCA_026826555.1 Tolypeutes matacus
CTATGGACTAGAGTGGACTTGATGGTATTCTCTTGTTCACATATGGTGATTCTAGCAATGGAAGAAATTATAACAATGAGGTGGATCCAGTGGCCACTTGACACTTTTGGGGTAGGGAGGGGATTAGCAGTTGAAATACAGGGGCTTCTTTGGGAGTTAGAGGTTGTCCTGAGTACTGTTGTGGCAACGGATGTAGGCCATTTTAAATCAGCACACACCACTCAGAACTGAGTGGGAGAGAGTGTGGTCTACGGTGTGAACTGTGGTCTATGGTTGGTGGCAAGGCTCCAGGATGTGTAAGTTCATTGAGGTTGGTGGGCCACACTTGTGGGAGATGTTTGTGTGGGATGTGGTGGGAGGTGTGGGAGGTGGGCAACATGGGAATCCCAGTGGGTTCCGTGTAATATTTTGGGTAATCTAAGCACCTCTTAAAATATATGTATATATATATATATATATAAATAACATTTTTGTAAGCAAATACACTTATATGCATATATATTTATATATCATTTTGCAAATGTTTGTATGTATTGTGAGAATTTTGATTTTTACCCACAATAAAAAAAAAAAAAAAAAGATATAAACGACTTATACACAGAAAACTGCGCAACATTTTTAAAGAAAATCAAAGAAGACTTAAATATATGGAAGAATATTCCTTGTTCATGGATAGGAAGACTAAACATCATTAAGATGTCCATCTTACCCAAACTGATATACAGAATTAACGCAATCTCAAAAAAAATCGACACAGCTTTTTTACTGAATTGGAAAAACTATGAAATGTATTTGGAAGGGCAAGAGGCCTGAATAGCCAAAGACATATTGAAAAAGAAAAATGAAATCAGAAGATGGAAGAAATGGAAGACATATATGTGTATTTGCACAGTGACATACAGGACAACAGTCTTCCAGTGATAAATGGCAAAATGTAAAAAAAAAAAAAAAGTTTTTTTCTTCAAATATTTTTTCATTATTTTTTAATATTCCAATTTTTAAAAATATTATCCTATTTTTACTTATTAATTCTTTCCATATTTTACTTCTTATGTATAAAACTACCATTACTATTTCATTTTCTATTCATTGTATGTGGCCATTTTATTGGCTTCATTTTTGAAGAAGTTTTAGATCACAGAAGGGTTACAACTGTGACAGGGGAGGATCATTGGTGCAAGGTGTAAGTAAGGGGGGATACATGGGAGGAAATTCACCTGGGTATACATATAAGGCATATAAATGTGTTCAAATGTTCATGGGGTATTGTCACTGCACATGGAGATTTACACAATAACCAAAAAGCATCAAATTCCCATCCATTCTCTAATGGAACAACAAGAATGCCCCAAGTACAAGGACAATGACTTGTGAAGGTGGATGGCCCATTGAAGGACTCTTGATATTGATGACTATGCTTATGAGATTTTGCTCCTGAAATTAAAACTTAGCCTAGGGAAGTAAGGTGCCTAAGAGTTACCTATGGGGAGTCTCCTTGTTGCTCAAATGTGGTCTCTCTCTAAGCTGAACTCAGCATATAAAAGCAATAACTTCCCCCCAGGTGGGAAATGACTCCCAGGGATGAGCCTCGCCAGCACCAAGGGATTGCTACCAAGTACCAACAAGCAATGCATCTGGAAAAGCAAAAAAATCACCTTGACCATAAGGGAGAAAAGCTGAGGACAAATGAGTTTGTATGGCTAAGAGACCATCCCAGAGGTAGCGCTTATGCACATCTCAACAGGATCTCATTGACAGCCAAAGTAGATGCAACCCCAAATAGTGAAGCTCCTCAGGGATATGGCAATATCCACACACTATAGTCAGGGCAAACAGCTCAGGAATTTGGCCCCCTTGCCAGTGGGCCCTAATCTGATATTTATGCTCACCAGTGTGACTGAGTTAAACTCAGCAGTGGTTTCCCTTCTGTCCTTCTATTCGAACTTCTAATTAGTACTAGAATTGGTAGGTATACATGCAAAAGACTTAAATCTTTGGGCTATCCATGTACCAGCTGAGCCCTGAATTTCAACAGAGCTGCAACACCTACTCTCCAGTTCAATGGATCCATCCAGGACAACTAACAGGGAGGAGATGATGGGCAAACAACATACCAAGGAAACAAGAGTGCCTACAACTGCAAGCAAGAGAATCCCATCCATCAGATGTATGGGATCGAAGCCCCCCTCAATTAATGGTGGAGTGGGCATCACCATCCCAGAGTCCTCAGGGTTGGGAAATGAACTATGGACTAAAATAAACTTACTAGTATTCTACTATAGACTACTTGTGATTTTAGCAATGAAAGAAATACCATTGTTGTGGAGGCAATGACCCATGGATGTTCTGGGGTTAGGGAGAAGCAAAAACAGGTATAATAAGGGCACATTTTTGGAGCTTGGGAATCATCTGAATGACATTACAGCAACAGATACAGGCCATTAGATATCTGGCCATCACCTACAGAGCCGAATGGGAGAGAGTGTAAACTACAGGGTAAACTATAATCTATGCTTAGTGGCAATGCTCCAAAATGTGTTTATCAATTGCAATGAATGTACCATACTGATGAAAGATGTTGTTAATGTGGGAAAATGTGGGAGGTGTGGGGAGTGGGTCATATGAAAATCCCCTACATATTCCCTGTAACATTTATGTAATCAAAGTATCTTTTAAAAAATAAAAAAAAGTGGGGAAAAAAAAAACTTAAAATTAAAAAAAAAGAATAAAAATAGAAAAGATGACACAAGATGCCCTGTTTGTAGGAATTTTTTTCTCTAATCCCACTTCTCTTTCATGTGCTCACAACTTCTCTTTTAATTGTATTGAAAGTTGAATGCTAGAGAGAAGTTGATATTGACCTGTCCTCTGTGTCGAGGAGTAAGTGAGAAACCTCCTATAAAGAACGACAAATCTGAGCCTTAACGCTTCTCATCAAGCAACACGGCCCTCTACTGGAGCAAAGTCTGCACTTAAGTGATGCAATCCTGAGGTTCCAAGAGCATGTGACCCTGGATGCTGCCACCGCCAACCCCTTCCTTGACCTCTCCAATGACCTAAGGAGCGTCCAGTGTGGAAAGATCTGTCACAACCCACTGGAAGTTCTTTGTAATGTCAAACATCATTGACAGATGTTTGAAGTATCAGTCCCTCTCATCCTGAAATAGTCACATAATTTTTTATCTTTAACCTAAAAAAGATATCTTGCATTGCCATTAAGTTCATAACGTGTGCATATGAAACAAAAATTTACCAAAACAGCACTTATGCTTATAATGATTTAAATACTAAAATCTTTTCTTTTATCATGTTTCATTAGAAAAAAATTCTCATCTCTCACATTAATTTGATTCCGCAGCTCACCAATAGGTTGCTCACCAACAGTGTGAAAAACTGGGAAGGACCCCCTAGACTTCCATATTCCTTCTAAGATCTTTGAATTCTATGGGGAGATGCAGCTGCATTTTCCCTTGGAGGAAAAGTAATAATTTGCCTTTATTTGCTTATTTAAACCTTTCTTTCAAGGTCTCTTTGGTTCAAGCAAATTTCTATTTCTTCATGATGGAAATTTCAATTCCAAGCTTCCTTTCTCCCACTGAGGGACCTGAAGTTTCTTTCATCATAGACAAGGGGGAGTTTTCAGTGGCCAATGACTGGTCAGTTCCTTTTTGCTGCCAGATTCAGTCTCTGTGGCCAAAAGAATGGGTAATGGTGATGGGACAGAAGCCCTGGCCACATGCTCACCAGTTGGCATTAATCCTTAGCAAAATAATTCACACAGCCAAGTCCTTAACATCTCCATTGCTGCAAATCTAATCCAAGCCACTCTCAGGCCATCTGGACAAGTGCAACAGCCTCTTCACTCTACCCTGATGCCCTCCTACCTTCCCACAGTTCATTTCACACCCAGCAGCTGGAAAAATTCTTTTAAACTATCAGTAAGTTCAATCAGGCCATTCTTGTCTTAAATCCTACAAGAAGGAACAGGCCAATTAGAGTAAATCCTCTCAGACAGCATATTCTTCACTTACCCTCCATTCTCCCCATTGCTCCTACCCAGACACACTAGCATTCTTTCAGTCAGACTGGAGAAGCCAGCTTCCTGATGCTAAATATGATTTCTGTCACTTTTAGTTATGTGACTATGGGCAAGTTATCTAACTTCTGTGTCCATCAATAAAGAGGAATGAATAGGATAAAGAACCTACCTTTAAGATTGTTGTGAGGATTAAATGAGATCATTCACATTGTTTAGCTGTAAGCCTTTCTCATAAAAGTGCTAAATATTTTGTCAAGTATTAATATCATCTACTATTGTTATTGTGTTTGTGTTTTGGTTAAGTATGAAGTTACCTATTAATTTAACATATTCTGTATCATGTGATAAGCATCTTTTTTAGTCCTAGTTTTTAAAGAATTTATACATATTTATGAGAAGATACTGCATTTTACTAGTTTTTTTTAATATAACAAAACGATTCCTTGGTGTTACTAATGGAGTGATAGAAAAAGCATCGCTCTGGTCCCATGCTCCATCCAGCCATGCTAACTATATCTGTTCTGACCTCCTTATCCCTCCAAATTGTAGTAGATGAATGCAACAAAGTATTAACTGGGGGTACAGGTAAAGTCAGTTTGGGGGACAGAAGAGTGGTTGCCTCAAAAAGCATTATTAGTGGTGGTCAAAGACAGACCCAGAGCAGATAAAAATACCCCCTAACTTTGGGATTCCTATCAGTGATTGGCTGTGGCAATGTGTGAAGGCCTGTACCCCTCATTGAACAGTGTACATGAAGCCTCACGAAATCCCGGCTCAGCCTCAGGCTGTGACTCTCCAAAGAGGCCAGTCCAATGCCTTTGCGATGGCTTTCTTTCCTGGACCTGGCTTACTAAATCTACGAGACGCACAGGCTCAGGAAGTAGAGGGCATGTTTGCAGGGAAGATAATTTGCACCAGCCTGTTTACTTGGGTATCTTAGAAGCTGCACCTTTTTGTTTTGTTTTGTTTTTAATCTTGTAGAAGCTTTTATGCTTTTATTTCATCACTGATAAAAAATGCAGTAAATGGAATCTATACTGATTATCATTAGGCATCCACCTGGCATAAACCTTTATAACTAATTTTGGCACATCTTTGAATTTTGTACCCTTAAAAATAGACCAAGTTAACTTCTTCCTGGTGTCAGTCTAGTAATGAGCATTATGTACCTTCTTTATCCTTCAGACGCCTAAAAGTTCCAGGCTTTTTTATGGGGTTCTGTTTTGTCCCCAGCGTACTATTTTTTTTTTTTACTTCATTTTGTACATTTAATAATTGGAAATATAAACAATTAAAAACTAAAAAGTAAACACAGATGAAGAAATATATATACTTCTCAATGTAATTGATACATACAATTTTTTTTTAATCGAACAATATGTTACACAATATATTTGGTTCATAGTAACGCATTCATACAGTATTTGTCTTTTTGTGTCTGCCCAGCATACTATTCAGGTGCTGCATGGATGTGATCCTCAGCTGAAGCAACAAAAACCATGGACAATAGAACAAATGTAAAGGAGATATTGGGACGAAAAAGTATGGGACATTAAGAAGCAGAAATAACAGCATAACAAATGGTTTGTGTATAAAGTTACATCCACTTCCACAATAGTACAGACCTATGAAGTTAGAGATTGTAAGGAATTTGGGGAAATATTTTCTGTGACTTCAGACCTTGTTTCCTCAAAAGAACATCTCTTGAATGTGGCTTCACTTTGAAAGAATTTTCATCAGGCTAAACTAAGAGGGAATCTGTGTTCGGGAAAAAAGAATGAACACAATGAGTTTGCTGTTGATTTTAAAGCACTTTTATTGCGATATATTCACATATCATACAATCTATCCTAAGTGTACAATCAGTGGCTTTTAGTACAATCACGATGTTGTACATACACTACCACAAAAAATTTCAGAACAATTTCATTACTCCAAAAAGAAAAACCCAAATCTCTTAAGAGGTGACTACAATGAGTTTTGCACTAGTTTTTCCCACATGGTAGTCAGACCCTTTAAGTTTAATGGGTGTGAAAGTCTTTGGTTCGAAAATCAAGTTCATGAGATAACTGAGAATTAATACTTGGGAGAAACCATTTCTATGTAATGAATGTGGGAAATTTATTTTCACATCAAAGAAATCATGCAGGAGTAAATCCGTGTATATGTAAGGAATATAGGAAATCCTTCAGGCAGGCATTGTCTCATTGCGTATGAGGATATTCTTAAATAGATTGCATTACTATGAACCTCAGAATGCTTTCATCTGAAGCAAAACCTCATGTAGTATGAGAAAAATCATACGGTTTCTCTCTAGTTTGAGTTTCCTGAATGTAGTAAGTCTGTTGTTTACAGTCATCATTTATTCCACATTTGAAAAGACATGCTGGGAAACAACCATATAAATGTAATAAATGTGTCATATAAATGTAATAAATGTGAGAAGGCTTTCAACCAAACAGTAAGCCCCTGTATTTATCAGAAAATTCATTCTGAAGAGAAATCATATGAATGTGGGGAAGCTTTAATTCAAATGTCAAATCACAGAAACAAGAGATTCCATACTGGGAAGAAAACCTATGCATGTAAGGAATGTGAAAAAACCTTTAGTCACAAATCATATCTCACAGAACATGAAAGTTTTCATAGTGAAAAGAAACAATATGAATATAAAGAGTGTGGAAAAGCCTTCAACAAAAAAGCAATATCTCACTAAACATCTTAATGGAGAAAAACCCTATATATGCAAGGAATGTGGAAAAGCCTTCAACCAGAAGTAAAATCTCATTGCTCATCAGGTAATGCATACTGGAAATAAACCTTATAAATATGATATATTTGGGAAAGCTTTCATTCAGGAATCAAGACTCTTTACATGGCAGAGAAGACATAATGGAGAGAAATCCTAAATATATATATATGTATGGAATGTGGGAAAGCCTTCAGTGGCAAAACAAATCTCACTTAAAATGAGAAAATTCATACTGGAGGGAAGCATTTAAATATAATGAATGGGGAATAGTCTTTAGCCAGAAGCAGTATCTCATTAAATATTATAACATTCACACTGGAGAGAAACCTTCTGAATGTAATGCATGTGGGAAAGACTTTTCTTAAATCACATCACCTATTGTACATGTGAAAACTCATGCAGGTAATAAACCTTAAGAATGTAAGGTATGTGGCAAACAGTCTCTCAAAGTTCATCTCTTACTGTGAGTGTTAGAAGGCATACATGTCAGAAACTTTAGGGTTGTGACAATCATAGAAAAGCCTCAACTCAATTCTCAACTCTTGCTTTACATGTGAGAACCCATACAGGTGAGAAGCCTTATCAGTATAGGGAATGTGGAATAGCTCTTACCAGAAGTCACACAACAGTAGACATCAAAGAATTCATACTCATTAAAAATGCTATAAATTCCTAGAATAAAGAATCCTCCAGCAGATTCATAGCACATTATAAAATTCATCCTAAAACAAAATATCATGAATGTGGGAAGACCTTAAAAAGAGCCCAGGGGAGCGGATGTGGCTCAAATGGTTGGGCGTCCATCTCCCATATGGAGGGACCCGGGTTCGATACCCGGGACCTCCCGGTGGAAAAAAAAAAAAAAAAAAGAGCCCAGGACTTATATCCAAGAATTTTCATGAGGAATAAGAGATTAATAAAATGGAAACATGTGTCCTACACAAACTCATTGCCTACATTTTTTATTGTTGGACTTTTAGAAGCCTTCTTATTTAAAGGCAGGAACAAGTATGGGTACTGCTATACCGCTGCTTATCATGGTCCTGAATAAAGGTTCTAACCAGTGTAGTAAAAGGAAAGAAAAAGGGTAGCAGAATAGAAAGGAAGTGACAAAGTTACCATGTTTAGTTACTATGATACCTTATATAAAGCTATAATTATTAAAATTCTTTGTTATTGATGCATTAGTAGTTATGTGAGATAATCAAATATATTGTCAAGAAACACGCACATGAATTTGTGGGAACTTGTTATATGATAGAAGTGACATCACAAGTAAGGAAGGAAGTGATGTCCTATTCAAAAATTGTATTCAGGGTAATTAGTTCCCCATATGAGGAAACATAATTACATGCCTGACATACATTATACTTAAAAGCAAATTACAAGGGGAGCAAAGACTAAAATGTATAAAACAAAACTCTCAAATGATTATAAGTAAATACAGGAGAACGACTATATTATTTAAGGGGTAAAGAAGATTTTCTTAGAATTCCTCTTCTGAGAATATACCGTAAAATAACTGACATGCGCAAGGAACTATATATCCTGTGGTCATTACGTGAAAATTTGTAGTAAGGCATGTAGGAAAGGAATGTTGTAGCTACCAGTAAGGGAATGAGTGAATAAAGCATGTTGTATTTACATAACAGAAAACTATAGAACAGTTAAGTATGACAAAATAAATATATGTTAGTAAGAAATTATTGCAAGAATTTGAGTAAAAAAATCAGGACATGGAATGATGCATATACTATGCTACCTTTTTGTAAGTTTGAATAAAACACTAAC
Organism: Tolypeutes matacus; assembly: GCA_026826555.1. NCBI lineage: Eukaryota > Metazoa > Chordata > Mammalia > Cingulata > Chlamyphoridae > Tolypeutes > Tolypeutes matacus. Next base: position 5,453,720 of record JAKSZT010053792.1, read on the forward strand.
AAAGGCCAATACTATATGTTGATTATGGGCTCATAGGTGTATGTAATAAAGAACAAAAAAATAGTTTGGAACAAAGCAATGGTGGTGTGGGAATAAATGAAATTCATTTTATTACAGCTCCCTCATCTCCCCTCCATCAGTACTCTTCAAAGTTCAGCTTTGAGGCTTTAACCCATGCTTGCTTCTTTTGGGATTCCCTGATGAAACACTTCCCCACAATTACTTTGCTGTCATCATATCTCCATCTGCCTCTGCCTCTCCCTAAATACCCTCCGATGAATAATTTCTATCACAATGTTCCTTCTGCCACAGAATTCCAGAATCGCCACGGATTTTGGAAGCCATACATACTAGTTCCCCACTGCTTCTGGAAGGTAGACAGTCTGAGTGACTTTACCTGACCACAAAGTCCAGCCTGACCTACAGGCCAGAGCAATGCTTCTCAAACCTGGCTGTGCATTAGAATCACCTGGGGAAGTTTCAAAAACTCTCTTTCCCAGAACCATACCCCAAAACACTCAAATCAGACTCTCTGCATGTTTTCAAAATGTACAAGGTGATTCCTGCAACGTGGTGATTCCAATGTGTAGCCAGGATAGAGAATCACTGAACTATGATCAGAATCCGCCAGAGGGATAAGAATCTCCAGGAAGAATTCTGTAGGTCTGGGGTGGAGTCCAAGAATTTTCATTTGTAACAAATCCCAAGCTCTGCTGGGGGACTACACTTTGAGAACAACTCGGCTAGAGGATATAATGCACCCCCAGTGCAGAAGTTTAAGTTTACAGGAAAAGAGTCTTGATAAAAATTATAAGCTTGAAACTGATTGTTTAACAAGAACAACTTTATCTTGAGAAATATGAGCATACACCATTTTATTTCTGTTAAACAAATGTAGCAACTCTTTCTTTCCTGCTCTTGCTCAATTTTCAGTATGATTCCTGACTCTAAAATAATTGGAAAAGAACTGGAAGAGAAAAAAGGAGGGAGAAATGAGAAAGGTTGGGTGGGTTTAGCTGGGCTTGGATCAGTGTATTAACAAAACTCTTGATTAGCTTATTTTTGTCTAATGATCTCCACCCCCAAAGTAGATCACAAGATTCCAACATCCATTTTGATACCCTGATAATACCCAAAAGTGTATGTAAAAGAGCTGTTCCTTATAATGTGCCAAGCCTGCCTTCTTCATAATTCTGGGTTTTAGAATTTTCTGTAAAAAGAAGGCCTTGCCAGGTCAGCATTTTTTTCATAGGAAGCAATTGGGAAAATACACTGAATTGTTTGGCTTCTTGTACCTTGTACAACCTACAAATGTTGGTTTAGAGTTTGGTGAAATGCTGTTTGTTTTTTTCCACAGGTGGCAGACCCTGTTGTGACTCTATAATGTGTATATTAGCAGGAAAATGTTGGGGCTGCCATGTGTGGTGTGGTGACAGCCTTCAAAGCAGTGGCTTCAGAGAACCTTCCTTAAGAGAGATCTGACTCTCCCCCCCTTTACCTACTCTGTGGTCCCTTCCTCCACCTGCTGCCTGGATCGCAGATCACAGTCTCTTGTACCATGGGGAGGGCTTGGCAGAATAGTGGTGGAAGGAGCCTGGACTTCTGAGGGCCACAGAGCCGTTAATCCCAGCCCTGGAACACTCACCTCTGATATTGCTGATGTGATACAGAATTAAGGAACATTCTGGTTTAAGCCACTAATATTTTGACTTTGTGTTTTACTTGCAGCTACTCAATTTCAATCTTATATTGAGGTGTACCAAAATGTCTGCAATCTGGTTGATTCTTGTGGGTTCTATGTACCAATCCCTCCCCCCATGCCCTTCTGAATGCGTCCAGAGCAGTCTTTACTACTCTCATTTACTTTGCCTCATTGGCTCTGAGCATTGAACTTTGATGGGTGTCTTCCAGGATTTTGCACTCTCACAGCCTACCTTCAGCTTGCTTCTTCCTTTTTACGACCAGCTTCAAGAACTGAAATAGGAAGAGCAAATTGTAGCTTCAGGAATTTTTTAATGGAAAATTTCAAACACATACACAAATAAAGAATAGTGTAATGAATCCTTATGTACATGTCACTTAGGTTCAGCAATTATCAAATAAGGGTCAAACCCCTTATTGGATTATTTAGGACCAAATCCAAGAATCATATCATTTCATCCATAATTGTTCGGGAAATACATCTAAATGGAAAGGACTTAAGAAATAGTTACTATGACACTATTCTCATACCTTAGAAAATGATAATTCTTTAATATCATCAAATCTCTTATAAGTTTTCACAATTCTCTATATTGACTCAGCTTTAAGCAATTCATCCCAGCTATCCTGAGCTATCATCCAAAAGATACTTGCCTACATTCCAGAGCCCTGGAAACAGTGGTTTCTGTATTAAGGTCTCTAATTTGAAAAGAGAGACGAACTTTTTTTCCAGCCTACATTTAGGTACTTAAGAAACCAACCAGGGCTTTCCTCACCTCGCATCCTCCACCTCCAGCCAAGACACCCTCCTAAAGCCTGCATGGGGCACCTGGGCTTCCTGCCCCAGTCCCTCACAGGTCGCTTGCTGGAAGGAAACCTGTTAGTGGTAAGCTCTGGATTCTAGGTTCTAAGTTCTTGGCTTCAATGCAAGAAAGAATTCAGAGATGTGTCAGTAACAAGAGTTTATTAAGAAATAAGAAAAGAGGTAGTCCACACCTAAGACGTGGGTGTGGGCGTGCTGCAGGGTGAGACGAGCATGTGGGGCCCCAGGGTAAACCTTTTTAAGGCCTTTCCTCCTCCCGCTTTGCCATATTAAGAAAGGATCTCAGTTATTTGCTGACCTGGTTGTTTTCCTTTCTACCTTCACCTGTGAGCTTTCAGGGAACCAATAGGGAGGCCTTTCTGTTTGAAGGTAACCAGGGTTCCTTTTGAGCCTGGGGGGTTTCAAACAGGACCTCGTGACCAGGGTCTTGGCAGGCTATTCCGCTGTCATGGTTATAGCTTTAACCATTACAAGTAGCTACCTGCCCTCAGGGGTTTTCCGGCAGGATGTCATGGTTATGTCACCAGGGGTGTCCTAGCTGTTACGGCTTTATTCTGACCAGCCTCCTTCCCCTTGTTTCCTTTACTAACCTGCCTCAAACCCATGATCTGAAAGTCCCAAATTTTAGATTTATATCTGAGCAAGGCATCTTTCACATTCTGATACTTGTTCCTTTCTCACTCTTCACTAGGTGCTGGAGTAGCATTGCCTAAAGATTGTTTCTGTTTTCTTTATAACAGTGTCTTTGTGATTAGAGTGTAATTTCTGGAGTTAGTGGCCAGAACTACTTCACTCAACTCTTGTGTTTCCAGTCTGGGCAGATCAGCCAAGATCATACCTTCTCCCTCAAGGGTGAAGCATTCCTCTTTTTAAGAAACTGCATCTGAGAACATAGGCTTGTGGATGACTTTTGTATGGGTAAATACAAATTAAATCCATAAATTTTCCATGGTGTATAAAGGTACTACTACCCACTCACCCAACCTCCAATTTTTTTTAGAACATTCTTTAGGAAACCTGTATTTGTAATGTTTTTCTCTGTTGCCTTTGAGATGTGTGTACATCTATTTAAAAATGAAATAAGACTTTGCCAGTTTTGCAACCCAGGAATGCCTTTCTCAAGGATCTGGATGCTATCTTATAAATGTAAGCATCAAGGAAGCTAGCACCCTAATCTCCCCATCTCATGAGAGTTTGACATAGATATCTGGCTCCATCTCATAACTATATTCTTGCCATAGAGATAGGAGAAGTTTTATCATTTGTTTAAATAGAAGCAATTAGCAAACACTAAGACCACCCCAATTACCGGGTGAATTTAAAATGAATTATATGTGAAAATATTGTCAAGTCCTCTTACTTGAGGACTACTTATCATTTACATTGAAAACATGAATATAAGCGTTGTATCTGCTTGGCTATAAAAAAGAATGAGAGTTCTTTCTTTCTGTGCAATCCCCTCAGCAGATTGCTTGTGATGCCTCACTTTCTGGATTAATGCATATTCAATAATAAATTATTATTTTTTTCTCTTCTACCTTGGTTTTCCGGTTTGGGAGAGGATTTTGTTTTTAGTTACATTTCCCCAACACTTTCCAAATCCATCCTCTCCTCACATTCTTAGGATTAACAACCTAAAGTGCATGAGACCCACTCTGTGGCTGCTAGTCTGCCCTGCTCTGTATTTAGCATGAAGGTTAGTTAGTTTTGATGAAGTCCCCAAACCTCTCCTGTAATAGAGTGGGTTTCCCCATCATTTGCAATCGTAACAGGATGATACCTCGCCCCATTTAACATTCTTATAACAATGTGGTGCTGATATTAGACAATGCTAAAGGATCAAGAGAGATCCTCTCAGCTCTACTTAAAGGTTTCTCAAGCCCATGTTGCAAACATATTTAATGTTTCACTATATCTCAGGCAGATTCCCCAAATCTATTGACAACAACATTGTGTCCACTACTGTTCCCATCACAGGGCCATAACCACTGCTTTTTTAAAAATTGTAATTTCTTAATTTCTTTTTTCCTTTGAATTAGAAAATGTGTAGGTTTGCAAAAAACTCATGTACTGTTAGGGAGGTGGGATGTAACTTCACTCACAAACTTTTCCTAATGCAGGTCTTTCTGTTTCTTAATGTCCTAGGCTTCTTGTCAATATCTCCTTTAAATTTGTTCTTCTGTCATCCATGGGTCTTCTTGCTACAACTGAGGATCAAAACAGTTTGGTGACTTTACGAACAGTAAATGGGGTAAAACTGCACCAAATATTATGCTGGGAACAACACCCAATAAATTAACCCGGGAAACTTCAGGCTTCTGAAGGATAAACAAGGTGCCTCTTCCAGAGATGCCCAGGTAAGTCGGCTAGTGCGAATTAGCTTTCCATGCAAACTTGTCCTCCTCCTCCTGAGCTTGTGCAGCTCTGAGGGTTAGTAGGTGCGGTCCAGGAAAGAAAGCCATCTCAGATGCGTGGGACCAGCCTTCTTTGGGAGCCACAACCTGAGACTAAGCCTGGTGGTTGTGAGGCTTCCTGGACGCTGTTCCATCAGGGGATGCAATCCTTTCCAGGAGGCCACAGCTTATCACAGATAGGAATGTCAATGGTTCGGAGCCATTGACTACTATTGCTTTTTGAGGCAATCAGAGTTCTGTCCCCCAAACTAACTCCACCTGTATGGCCAATCAATAGCTCTCTGAGTTCATCCACTAGAATTTGGTATGTAGGCAGGGGAGTCAGAAGACAGAACGGGATGTAATTATGACTGCAGAGGGGGTGGAAACATCATGCTTTCTTCTAGCAATCCATAAGTAAGACCAAGCAATCATTCTGTTACATAAAAAATTAGTCAAAATGAAATGTCTTCTCATAAGTAGGTGCAAAGCATTTTAAGAACTAGGACTAAAACATGTTTCTCACATGATAAAGAGTATGGTAAATTAATAGCCAACCTTACACTTAACCAAAAAGCGATAACAATAATAGATGATGTGCAAATATTTAGCATGGTCTATGAGCAAGGCTTAGAGCTAAACAATCAATGTGAATGATCTCATTTAATCCTCACGACAATTTTAAAGGTGGGCTTGTTGCGAACCTTATTCATCCCTCTTTACTGATTAGGAAACTGGAGCACAGAAATTAGATAACTTGCCCATGGTTACAGAAATTAGATTTGAGCCAAGGGAATCTGGGTTTCTAGTTTGACAGAAAGAAAGCTGGTGTGTCTGGGTAGGAGCAATGGGGAGAGGGGGAGAGTGCAGAAGCTGCTGCCTGAGAGGCTTTACCCTAATTGGCCTGGTCAGTCTAAGACAGGAATGACCCGATTGCTCTGACTGAGAGTTTAAAAGACTCATTCTGGCTGCTGGGTGGAAAATGAACTGTGGGAAGGTAGGAGGGTGGCAGGGTACAGTGAGGAGGCTGTTGCACTTGTCCAGATGGCCTGAGGTGGCTTGGATTAGGTTTGCAGCAATGGAGATGCTAAGGAGTTGAATGTGTGAATGATTTTGCTAAGGTTAACTACCAACTGGTAAGCATGTGACCAGGGCTCCTTTCCCATGACCATTACTCATCCCCTTGACCACAGAGACTGAATCAGGCAGCAGAAGGAATTGGCCAATCATTGGCCGCTGGCATTTCCTCCTTGCATATGAGAAAAGAAACCTCAGGTCCCTTGGTGGGAGAAAGGAAGCTTGGGATTAAATTTCTGTAAAGAAGACTTAGAAAGTACCTTGAAGCAAAGATCTTGGGAGAAAGGTTTAAAAATATGCAAATGAATATAAGATTTTACCTTCCTTCCTAGTGAAACTAGAGCTGCCTCTGCCTTTAACTATAATGCAAACTAGCCCGTGGTTAGTACCAATGCTTCAATATGGGCTCATTAATTGTAACGAATGTACCACAATAACGAAGGATGTTGTTAATGTGGGAAAGTGTGGGAGGGGGAAGGAAGGGGGCATATGGGAATCCCTTATATTTTTTACGTAACATTTATGTAATCTAAAGCTTCTTTAATAATTAAAAAAAACATTAATTATTAAAAAAATAAAAAGAATTCAAAGATCTGGGAAGGAATATGGAAGCTTAGGGACCTTTCCACTTTTTCAAACTGTAATTTTCAACCTATTGGTGAGCAACCTATTGGTGACTTGTGAAATCAAATTAGTGTGTGAGGTCAGATTTTTTCCTAATGAAATTTAATAAAGATTATAGTATTTCACTCAACATAACATAAGTACTCTTGTATGAAACATTTGTTTCATATATATACATTATATACTGGATGGTGATGTAAGATATATTCAGGATGAAAAGGACTAATACTGCAAATATTTTGCCATGATATTTGAAACTTCAAAGACATGCTGAGGTGGATCAGGATGGACCAATACTGGTCTAGTGTTAGGGGAGGGCAGAGGCCCCTGATGTGAAATCATCTTGAGAATAAAAGGAGAATAAGGGGTAAAAAAGTGGGCTCACCCTCCTTCACGAATGGCATGGGAAAGAGAAAGGAGACCACAATTCTGGGTCTCATTGGAAAGGAAGCCAGAGGCAGATTTCAGAACATGTCCCAGCTCAGCCCTAGTGAGGCAGGTGTCAACACAAAAGTGGGTAACTTAGTAAGTAAGAGAAAAATGCAGTTCTGAGAACACTGAACAGTTTGAATGGGAACCATCATGACAGAGTGTAAGACTTGGAGTGGGAAACTAGTCTGGAAAAATGGGAATATGTTGGGGGAAGGGACAGGCCTGTTTTAGAGGCACAGGTTTCTGGGGGAGGAGAAGTGTATTGATTGCCAAAAAAAAAAACAAAAAAAAAAACAATAAATTAAACATAAGAACAGCAAATGTTTTATTGGAAAGCTTCTATGAAGAGCTGAGTTTCTCATGGGCAGAGGCACAAGGCAGCACCGCTGTCACCTTCTCCAGGCTGCTCAGGACAGAAGAAGGGATGCAAAGGCTCCAAAGAGAAGACGTACTCTGTGTATAAATGAGGGCATCATTTCTAACATCAAAAAACTTGATTTCTTCCATCTCAACATCTAAGAAAATTCCCACATGGTCGAGGTCAGGGCTTGCAGGAATTCTAGTCTGTGGAAAGGAGCTAGGGTAGATTGCATTTTCCTTCATGCTGATGACCCAGAAGCCAAGCTCAGAGGATAAAATGCTCTTCTCCTTTCTGTCCACAGAGTCCTTGCAGACACCTAAAGCCCACTCCTTCCCCTTTCCCACTTCTACCTCCCAATAATGGTGGCCAAGGAGGAAGTGGGGGGAGCCCAGGACACAGGCCATGTGGGTGAACCTCTCAGGACCATCCAGTGGGTTGTGGCAGATCTTTCCACACTGGACGCTCCTTAGGTCATCGGAGAGGTCAAGGAAGGGGTTGGCGGTGGCAGCATCCAAGGTCACATGCTCTTAGAACCTCAGGATTGCATCACTTAAGTGCAGACTTTTCTCCAATAGGGGGCCGTGTTGCCTGATGACAATGCTGAATAATTCTGTTCGCCATTCTTCTTTAAGTGGTTGCTCATTTACTTCTCAACACAGGGAGCAGGTCAATTTTGTGTGCCCTCTTTCTTGAAGCCAATTTTCAGTGCAATTAAAACAGAAGGTGTGCCCACAGGAGAGCAAAATGGGTTTGTAGAAAAACTCCAGGCAGACAGGACACCTTGCCTCCTCTTGTATACTTTCAGCCATTGGTCTGGAGGGTCACTCTTCAGCAGTAGACAGAAATGGGCAGAAATCACCATTTATTAGTTTCTGTAAATGAACAGGAGCCTTCTGCTCTTCAATAACCACATGTGTCTAAATCCAATACAAAAAATAAATACTTTAAATCTTTCTGTAGCTTAAGCATGAAAGTGATGCCAAGTCATCAGAGATTCTTAGTAAAATCACCATCTGTGAGAAAATTATCAAAATCCTATGTAAAATGAAATAGATTTCCTAATTGCAGAAATCAACTATATAGACAAAATGTCTTCCAGTTTAAATGAAGTACAAATTTTTAGAAGACACATACACTTGAGAATTTTGAATAATACTATAACATAATCATTTTGTCACCTATTCTAATAGTATAAATACATTATAAATCAACAATAGAAAAATATTACGTGTATAAAGAAATTTGTTCCATTTAATATTATTCCTAATCAAATAATAAATGAGAAAAATATCAAAACAGAAAGTAGGAGTATGATTAAGTTACTAATAATATATCAGTATGATGCCATATTAAGCAAGAGTTATACTGAAAACATAGAAGGATGCTTAACCGGTAGTGTTAAGTAAGAAACTTAAAATTTATTGCATTAAAACTTTGTGGACTTTTAAATTGATAGTATTTTAAAATATTTACACAACTGTCAAAAGACCTAAATATGAAAACTCAAATATTTATCTTAAGGAGGATTCATTGAGTTCCCAGACACAAGGGTAATAGGACAGTGGCAACTGTCTTTTTCAGACAGTGCAGCCTACCTTGTCTGGAGACTCCCAGGTGAGGACTGACCTGTGCTGGCCACAGCTTCTCTCTGGAAGCTGAGATGAAGTGGGTCTTTACCAGGAACCAGGAGTACCCCTTCCTTTGAATGTCCTCTACCCTTCAGGGAGCAAAAGTTTTCCAGGTCTAAATTCAATCATAAAAATAAAGTCAATCCTACTCTGGTCATCCCATAAATGTGACTCTAAGGAATCTGCAGAACTTCAAAGAAAATTAAACTATGTGACTAAAACTTGCAAATTTACTGCAGCACTCTTTAAAAAACATTCAAGTTTTGAATGTGTGTGACTAAATGCATATTATTTATTGGTTTCAGATTCTCCGAGATAAACCTTTCTGAACACAAGCCAAAATGGTGTTACTGACAAGGAAGATGCCCTCAAGCTACCAAAACTACTCAAAAGCTAGAGAATTTCTGATGCCCTGAGAGCCTCCTTCTGGGCCTTCCTAAAATGATTGCCTTACTTTGGGTGAGCCACCCCTACCATGCTGGGCTTCTGGGCCCATGAGCCATTCCAGTCTGATGGGGTCCAGTTGAGTGCCAGCAAAGATAACTTTTTTCTTAAATCCAAAAGTGAAGACATGGAAAAAAGAAGTTGCCTCCAGAGAGAAATAGAAAAACAGAATGTCTCAGATTGAAGAGCCAGCTTACCTTTACTAGAGACTTTTAGTTGAGTTCATGGAGGTCTGATGTTTCCAGCTCTATCTCTCTGGGTCTCTGGCCCTCACAGCAATGAACCTGAGCTGATGCACTGGCCTTTTAACGTGCCTGGGAGGCAGACCACACCCCTAATCAATGTCATAGACTCCACCCAAGAAATATTTTAACTAAATGTAATCAAACAAACATAATCAACCCTACACTTTTTAGCTCATGATGTTGGCATCAAAGCACACACAAAATTTCATACTATACTTTTCCATGTTAAGCTAGCAAGAATGATAAATGAGATTCTCTAATTTCAGACCTCAGTTTAAAAACAAAAGGTTTTCCTTTGCAAATATAGAAACACACTGTTGAAGCCTAATCATATCATGGCTAATATAATCTTTGGTGTCTCTGATATAATTATGCATAAACAGAATCTAAACCAGCTTTCCTATCCTTTACTCAGCAGTTCTTCTCTTAGAGGTAGTTACAAGACAGGATAAAAAAGATGTTACTATCTTAATATCACAATGACAACATGTGCATGATAATTTTTATTTAGTTTTAGAATAATTTTAAATTATCATTAGTGCTTTTACAAGTTAAGATTAAATCAGGGATTAAGCTTGTTTCCATGGTTTCCTGGCAAAAAAGGAATCGACTTTCACACATGCTAGTTAGATAAGATGGTTGGAGATGGGGGAGTTTATAATCAACTCTGTCAACATCTAGGTCCCTACAAGGGGATGATGTGTTTGCTGAAAACACAGTTTGCATTTTTAAAAGGCAGCAACTGTGGTGAGACAACTGTTCACAATTAGCTTCCATCTCCCACAGTGGATGGCAACCATTTCTCTCCATCCGGCATTATCTCCATCCCTTGTCATTTTCTCCTCTCTGCTGCCCTGTTTTTTGTATACGAAGAGGAGAAAATTAAGACATTTCTTTGAATTATCGCTAGCAAAACTACTAAAGGATCTCCCAGTCACTCCACTTCAAAAGGCTATGTTATGAAGACCTGGCAAGTCCATGAAATGATTTTTTTTTTTTTTTAATTTAGAATGTGTAGAATGTTCCACTTCTAGTACAATTATTTTATAGGGCTGACTCTACCAAAAAAGCCCTGGAGTTTAGTTATGTATGATAATCTGTAATCCTGGGTAATATTGTGATCCTCCATAATGAATGTCTTTCCTATGTGCTATTCTTCTGCATTATATTTTGTCAAAAATATTGGGAATAGTATGGGAATCCCTATATTTTTTGTGTAACATTTATGTAATCTAAGTGTCTTTTTAAAAAATTTAAAAAAATAATATTGGGAATAAAAAACATTGACTAATGTTTGTGTTTTATATACAAAGTGTATTCATATTTGTGTAAGAAATGGCAACACATTTCCTTTTCTGAAACAAATTATCTGTAAAAATAACCAGCCCTAACCTGAACCTTCATGAAGGGAAAAATGAGTTCTCAGGCACCCCACTGGGCCACCCTTCTTTTGCCAGCAGTGAGCGTTCAGGAACAAGGACATACACATGACCCTGACCCTCGGGTTTGCATATTTCTGTGGTTTCTAAGCATTTTCGGTTTATCCGTGTCTTCTTTTTTGGCATAGGGATGTCTAATTATTTTTGTGCTAGTGAGGAAGTATGAGTGAAAATAAATTTCCTTTCCACCGAATTTTCTGACATTAGACTCTCATTGAATGCAGACCGCAAATCTCTTAAACCACTCGAGCCCCACCCCGACTCTGGGCAGGGGGTCAAGGCAGCTGCCAATGGTTCCATGGGAGGCAGATTAACCACCTTAAGGTCCCAAAAGGCCAAGCCCACACAGGCAACCTGGCGGCGATTCAGCCTTGGTAAACCCCCTCCACTACCCCATCCTCCTCAGCGACTGCCCGGGGCTCTTCGGATAAACATCAAAACCCCTCTCAAGCCTTCCAGGCATTGCCCCCTCTCCAGCCTCTTCTTCTGAAATCCAGACACAAAGTTTGCTCTCATTCCTTCATGCTCCCTCCCAATTCAGAACAGGATGGTGTCTCTGACATCTCATATTTCAGAAGCAGCTAGGGTGTCGTCCTCAGGGAAACATTCCCTGAGCCCCCAGACTAGGTTAGAAACCTTATTACTTCCCCTTACATCATGGTTGTAACCTTCCTGCATGTGAGCTAACACAGTGGTCATGATACATTCATGAATGTAATCACTTGATTAATCTGTGGCTGCTACACATTAATAAATAACATTTATTAGCACTAAATATACACCAGCAATTTTCTAAATCTGCCACATGTTTTATATAATTGAATCTTCATAGCTCTATGAAATAGGTGCTGCTGTCATCTCAACCTCTCAGATGATGAATTTAAGGCCCAGAGAACTCTAGTAACTCACCAAGGTCACAGAGCTAGAAAATTGTCAAACCAGGATTCAAAATCAAACAGCCTGAATCCAGAGCTCACATTCCTAATCTAACACTAAGATCAGGCACACTGACTATTTTGTTTAACATCCTATCCTCAGTCCCTGGGATTAGTAGGCACTCATTAAAAATTTATTCCAATAATTCAGTAAATGTTTTTGGGGTGAATTTCATTTCCGCTCTGGCCTTCAAGAGGGCTCCTCTCTGCCATGGTTACCTTAAGTTCTCTCCCTAAGTTTAACATAGACTTTCAACCATATGGTCCTTCTCTCCAGAAGCTGATACTTGCTCCTACCACTCACATGGGCAAAAGCCTGGAGATTGAGAAAGGACCCCAGGGGTCCATTAGTGACACCAATATGGAAATCACCTTGTTGGGCCCCTCCTGGATGGTATAATTGAGAAATGCAGTTGACACAATAGAAAACTTTTGGTCCACAAAAAATTTACCACTGTTACTGATGCTGACAGGTATTGTAATTATGATGGCTTTATGCTATAGATTCTCGCTGTTTACAGAAATTCTTTTCTTCCCCTATTCCCTCTTTTTTTCAGAAGAAATAGATGCAGGAACTCTGTGGCGGTGATTTCTAGTTGCCTACTACAGTAGTCAATCCTTCTCTCTTCCCAGTAATAGGAATCCAAATTTTAAGTAGGCACTTGGCCATCTAGAATAAGAGCCTACATTTCTCAGCCTCATTGGCAATTAGATGTGTCCATGCATCTAAATTTAAATGACATGCAATTAGAATTCTAGTGTGGAAATTCTGGTAAGGTTGCTTAAAAAGAGATGATTCACCCATAAGTGCTTCTTGTTTATTATTATTCTAATTATTATTTCTGATTTTCTCCTTCTCCTAGCCTACAACTTACACTTAATGGCTGGAGTGCCTACAGCTGTTTGGACTATGAAATGACTCTGGCTAAGCATCCACACTGGAAAAGAAGAAATAAAACTTTCTCTATTTGCAGATGACATGATCTTATATACAGAAAATCCTGGAAAATCCACAACAAATTTCCTAGAGCTAATAAATAAATTCAGCAATACGGCAAGGTACAAGATCAACACCCAACTATCAGTAGATTTTCTGTACACTAGTAATGTACAAGTGGAAGAATAAATCAAGAAAAAATTCCATTTACAATAGCAACTGAAAGAGTCAAATATCTAAGAATAAATCTATCCAAGTATGTAAAGGAATTGTACCTGGAAAATTATAAAACATTGCTAAAAGAAATCAAAGAAGACCTAAGTAAATGGCAGGACATTCAGTGTTCATGGATTGGAAGACTAAATATTGTCAAGATGTCCATTCTACCCAAAGCAATTTACAGATCCAATGCAATCACAATCAGAATTTCAACAACTTTCTTTGCAGAAACGGAAAAGTCATTCATCAAATTTATAAGGAAGGGTAAAGGAGCCCTGAATAGCCAAAGCCATCTCAAAAGAAGAACAAAATCGGGCAGACTCACCACCCTTCCCTATCTTAAAACTTGTTACAAAGCCACAGTAATTGAAACAACATGGTACTGGCACAAGGACAGACATATAGACCAAAGAAATTAAATTGAGAGTTCAGAAATCAGCCATCACATTTATTGCCAACAGTTTTTGACAAGTGGCAAAAACCATTCAACTGGAAAGAATAATCTCTTCAATAAATGGTGTTGGGAAAACTAGTTCTCCATTTCAAACAAATGAAAGTGGACCACCTACCACACACCATAAACAAAAATAAATTCAAACTGGATCAAATATCCTAAATATAAGAGCCAGTTCTATAAAACTTATAGAAGAAAATGTGGGGAAGCAGCTTTAGGAATTTTGTTAGGCAATGTTTTCTTAGACTTTACACCCAAAACACAAGCAACAACAACAAAAAAGCTGGATAAATAAGATATCATCAAAATTAAAATCTTTTGTTCTCAAAGGACTTTATCATAAAGGAAAAAGACACTGTACTCAATGGAAGAAAATATTTGTAAACCACATATCCAATCAAAGTTTAATATCAAAACTATATTAAAAAAATCCTTCAACAAAACAATTAAAAGACAGAATACTTATTCACTGTTGGTGGCAAAGTATAATGGTACAGCCACTGTGGAGGACTGTTTGGCAGTTCCTAAGGAAGTTGAATATAACTTCCTTATATTATGGGACCTGGCAATACTATTGCTAGGTATATACCCAGAGGAACTGGGAGCAGTGACATGAATAAACGTCTACCCACTGATATTCATAGCAGCATAATTCACAATAGCCAAAAGTTGGAAACAAGCCATCAACTGACGAATGGATAAACAATTGTGGTGTAGACACACAATGGAATATTATGCAGCTGTAAGCAGAAATGAAGTCATGAAATATTTAACAACATGGATGAACCAGGAGGACATTATATTAAGTGAAGCAAGCCAGACACAAAAGGACATATACTGTATGATTGTACTATTAGGAACTAAATATATTACGTGAAATATGAATATGGGTAAAATTATATATATAAGACCATTTTTCTTTGAAGCTGAACAAATGTAGGTTAATATTATAAAATGTTATCATCAGACTGAAAAAAAGAAAAAAAAGAATTATACTAAGGGGGTCGGATGTGGCTCAACTGGTTGGGCGTCCATCTCCCATATGGAGGGACCCGGGTTCGATCCCCGGGACCTCCCGGTAAAAAAAAAAAAAAAAAAATGAATTATACTAAGGGAAGGAGACTAGACACAGAGTACTACATATTGTATATATAAAAATCAATTTATGAAGATGAAATGAGATTAGTGCTTATGTAGAGCTGGGGAAGGAATACTAAGGAGTGTGGAGTCTTTCTTTTTGGAGTAATGAAATTGTTCTAAAATTTCTGAGATGATGAATGTACAACATTGTGATTATACTAAAAGCCATTGATTATACACTTGGGATAGATCATATGGTATGTGAATATGTCACAATAAAACTGCTTAATAAACAAATAAATAATTGTGCAAGAATAGCCAGAAATAGCAACTAGGTACATCAGGGGAAACAGAGAAAGATTGAGAGGTGAGGAATTTTCTTGTTTCTCTGTCTGGTTTTTGTTTATTATTATTATTATTGAAATAGTGAAAATGCTCTAACAATGATTGAAGTAATGAACACACAACTATGTGATTATATCAAATACCATTTATTGTACAGTTTGGATAAATTGTATGCTTTATTAATATGTATCAATAAAATTGATTTGTTTTTTTAAAAAAGACAGAATAAACAGGTAAAAAAAATGGACAAAAGACTTGACTAGATATTTCTCCAAAGAAGATATAAAAACGTCCAAAAAAGCAAATTAAAAGATGGTCAACATCATTAGCCACTAGGGAAATGCAAATCAAAACCTCAATGAAGTAAAAGAAATAATTAAAAAAAAAAACAAAAAAAAAACTACGAGAAACCATTTCACACCCACTAAATGACTCCTAGTTAAAAGAAATAATAAAATTACAAGTGTTGGAGAGGATATGGAGAGATATGGACAATCATTCATTGCCAGTGGGAATGTAAAATGGTATAGCCACAGTGGAGACAGTTTGGTAGTTCCTCAGAACATTAAGTATATAATTAGTATATATATATTTGAGCCCTGCTTTCAGTTACTTTGAATACACACAGATATTTGTACACTAGTGCTCATAGTGGCATTATTCACAACTGTCAAAAAGGGAAGCAACCCAAGTGTCCATCAATTGTTGAATGGATAAACAAAATGTAATATATCAGTGTAATGGAATGTCATTCAGTCATGACAAGGAATGCAGTTTTGATACATGGAACAACATGGATGAGCTGTGTATGCATCACGTTGGGTGAAATTAGTCTGACATTAAAGGACAAATATTGTATGATGTTAGCTATATGAAATAATTAGACTAAGCAAACTCATAATGTCTGAATGTAGAATATATTAATAGATTACCAGGGAATGCAGTAGGGAATGGGGAGTTAAGAGTTAATATGTGCAGAATTTCTATTTGAGATGGTGGAAAAGTTTTGGTAATGGATGATGATGAGGGTAACAGAACATTGTGAATGTACTTAATAGCACTAAATTATATATTTGAATGTTGTATATATGGTATTGGAATAAAATTTTTGAAAAACTCATGCACTGCACAACACAGTGAACCTAAGTTAAACCATGGACCACAGTTAATAGTAAAATTATTAAAATGTGCTTTCATCAACTGTAACAAATGTATCACACCAATGCAAGGTGTTAATTTGGGAATGCTATATTTTGTGCATGATTTTTCTGTATACCCACAACTTCTCTAATAAAAATGAAGGGATTAGACTAAGGAATTTGGGTCATCTCTACCCTTAAAATACAAAGATTTTAAATACTGACATTTTATAAATGAAGGGGTATAAACCAATAATATATTTAAGGTAGCAAATAAGTTCATTGGCAGACATTTCTGGGTGTTCATGTTAGCATATAGATTTTACAATGTTGTAGACAATTCAATAGTTTCTTTTGTTCAGTTTCACATTTTTACTTAGCTTTACTGAGTTAAATGTCATAAAAGCACAAAAAGAGACCAGTGCCTACTCAACAGACATATCGTTTAATTACAGTCAATCGATAAGTTAAATAATTAGATATTGCTCTAAATGTTCTTTAAAAGACAATGTAGGGGGGATGGATGTGGCTCAAGCAATTGGGCTGCCATCTACCATATAGGAGGCCCAGGGTTCAATTCCTGGGGCCTCCTGGTGAAGGACAGGCTGGCCCAAGCAGAAAGCTGGCCCATGCGGAGTGCTGGCCTGCATGGAATGTTGACCCACGCAGGAGTGCTGGCCCACACAGAGTGCTGGCCTGTGCAGAGAGCTGGCACAGCAAGATGACACAACAAAAAGAGACACAGAGGAAAGACAATAAGAGATGCAGCAGACCAGGGAGCTGAGGTAGCGCAAGAGATTGAGCATCTCTCTCCCACTCCAGAAGGCCCCAGGATCAGTTCCTGGTACAGCCTAAAGAGAAGACAAGCAGACACAGAAGAACATGCAGAGAGCACACAGTGAGCGCAAAACAGTGGGGGGCAGGGGGAAGGGGAATAAATAAATAAATCTTTTTTGAAAACAAGGCAAGGTAGAATTTTGGATGGATCATATCATAAAATGGCTTACTGTTCAGCTGCCACATCCCCAGTCAACCCTTATGATGCATTTTCCCCAAGTATATGTGAAATGGAGCCCACAGGAAGTTTAATCAGCCACCTGGGTGAAATTAACTGGGAATTGCCCTCTATGCAACCATCATCCTGTGGGAGAAGAGTGGACCCAGAAGCACCTAGAGCCCATCTTCTTCTTTATTTAATGGTGTGCACTATTGTTGTATAGACTGACGGTCTAGAACTGGGGTTAAATTTTTATACTGATATCTATTGGGAAAATTATATCATTTGCTAACTATAAGTTTCCACATTTGTGAATGAGATTTATTTTATTGAACTCTGACAAAATGAGATAATGTGAGGAAACTGCCTGACAAATAAGAATTTCTTATTCATAACAATTTTATTATATAAATATATGCAAGTACTAAACTACTTAGTTTAATCTCATTTCATATTAATTCTTACAAAATTCTTCATACAATATTCCAAGATCACTTCACAATCCTGTGAGATAATGCTACATATTTTCAATAGTACATACTGTTCAAAATCCTGGATTCTTTGAAGAATTGTGTGGTCAAGGGCCATTAATAAAATAGCTTTTTAAAAATTTAAATCAAGTTGTCTGATGTGAACTGAAGGTTTTCCAATATTGATTTTAGTATTGTTGTCTCTTCAGTGGAAGAATATTAATACTTACTAAGGATGAGTGATGACTGAAGACTTTCCTTCATTCATGACCCCCAGAGCACTTAACACAGCATAAATCCTCACAAGCCCCAAAAAAGTGATGTGTCAATACATGATTTCTCATGATTTTCACTTATTAACTTTTTCAGTATGAATTATCTGTCAATCCCTCATGGAGTTTTGCCCTACTATTAAAGACTTTTCCCTCTTATTTTCAGTTTATGCTATTCCAACATTAAACTTTCTTTTGCATACAAAAGCTAGTGCTTGGCTGAATGATAGTGAAGTGATTTTAACTTAGTGTTTGATACCTCTGGAGATGACTTACTTTACTTAAAGGAGAATTTATATATTGAATCATACCCACATTTAGTACAAACATAGAATTTGTCTGGTTTGTTTATGTGTTAAAGTAGTGGATGAGGACTATTTTACTTTCATTACAAATATATTATGAATTCACTCATGTCATATATCATTAGTCCATCAAATGAAGGCTTTGTTACATAGCTGAATTTCATATGGATTCTTTTCACTATGAATGAGCTTATATCAACTGATGTAGTAATGATGACTAAAAGTTCTGCCATATTGATTACAAACATATGTTTCTTCAGGATTTGAGTTTTTGGGATGTTAAAGGTTAATTCTATAGCTTAAGTCTCTTCTAGATTGAAAACATTTATAGTATGAGTTTTCTCGTATCATCTATGGTCAGATCTTTGTCTAAATTCTTTCCCAAATATATCACATTCAAGGATTTTACTTTCCTTTGATTTCTTCCATGTTGTCTATGGTTAAAAAATAAATTACTATTTTACCACATGGATGATGCTGTAATGGTTTTTCTTCACAGTGAATTCATTCATGTTGCCCAAGATTAGAAAAACCATGGAAGTTTTTTCCCACATTGGTGACTTTCAGAAGTTTTTTCTTGTGTGAGGTCTCTTACATTCTCTAAGGCCAAAACAATGAGCAAACTGAATTCTCTCATGTTGTTTATGGTAAAAACAACTACTGAAGGCTTTCCCACATACATGACTTTCATATGGGTTATCTTCATTATGAATTCTCTCATATTGCCAAAGGGCAGATAAATGAGTGAAGGCTTCTCCACATTGGTGACTCCAAAATGAATTCTCATTTTGTCTAGGATAATAACATCAACTGAAGGCTTTCCTACACCTGTAGCATTCGTATAGGTTATATGCAGTATGAGTCTTCTCATGTCATCTTAAGCCAGTATAATAAGTGAAAGCTTCCCCTTATAGATGACACTTGTAGGGTTTCTCTCAATTGTGAGTTCTTTCATGATGGACAAGGGAAGAACAATGAGTGAAGGTTTTCCCACATCAATGGCATTCATAGGGTTTCTCTCCAATGTGAGTTCTCTCATGTTTAAACAAAACACTGTGTGAAGGCTTTCCCACACAAAGGAAATTGATTCGGTTTCTCACCAGTATGAATTCTCTCATGTTTAAAACATGACTTTCCCACATTAAGAACATTCATGTGGTCCCTCCCCAGTATGAATCCTTTCATGTCATCCAAGGCCAGAACAATGAGTGAAGGCTTTGCCACATGGATGACATTCATATCATTTCTCTCCAGTGTGAATTCTCTCATGCAGTTTAATGTAAAAAGCTGTACTAAAGGCTTTGCCACATAGAGGACATTGATAATAGATTCTCTCCAGAGTAAATTATTTCATGTTCTTTAAGGTTAAAACAAGTACTGAAGACTTTCCCACACCAATGACACATATCATTTCTCAACAGTGTGAATTCTCTCATGTCATTTATGGGTAGCACAATGAGTGAAGTCTTTCCCACATAGATGATATTACTAGCTTTCCTTGAACATCAGTTCCATTATACTCTCTAAGATCAGAATGTTGAATAAAGTCTTTACAACTTGCATGATATTTATATGATTTACTTCTAGTATGAACTTGCTCATGTTGAGTAAAAAATGACTGGTCATTGAGGGCTTTTCCAAATACTTTGCTGAAATAGTGTTTTCTTTCCTGGGGAATTAACACATGTTGAGTAATTGAGAACAACTCAAATCATTACATTTAAAGGGCTTCTTTTGCATGATGTGAGATCTCAATGACTTGTTAGTAGATGTATCTTTCCTGCAGATATGTTTTACAGAAATAATTTCTTGTTTTTAAAGGTCACTTTCACTGCTTGAACCCAGGTTTTGGAGATATCCTATTCCATCTTTCCACAGTTCTTCCTGTTATAATTGGGAAAGCACATATGATTTCAAGTTCTGATATCTCGCTGAGACCAGATGATTGATAATAACCAACTTCACATCTCTGAACAGCTTTCTATGGGACATGTCCAGGACATCCTATTCCTCCTGGTAGAAGTCTTTAGCTACATCTTTGGAGGCCACTGGCTCCAATAGTTGCATTGTTAGTAGTTCAGTTGAGTTTAAATTCACAAACAGAAAAGCTGTAGGTGAGCAAAATGTGGACATGGCCCAAGGTGGCCCAGAGACCTTGGCAACTCCTTCAAAGGTCAATAATAAGAATTTTTGAACTGTTAGTTCCCTCTCAATTTGTGATTCTTTTCCTTTGAAAGTCTGGGTAAATCTGCACCTCACATTCATAAGTTTGGTGATGACTGGAAAGACTGTCTGAATTACTAAGCCATAGGCAGTTCTGTGAGAAATTACCATGAGAAATGGATAGAAACTAGTATTAAAGGGAAAATACAATTCTTCGACTTGTTATTTTCTTCAATTTTATTCTCTTAGTTATGACAAAATGATTACTATATGCAACTATTATATGAACCATGATGTATAAGATATTTTACTCATCAAATACTAACTCCACTATTATTAAGCTAAAAAATATTAGAAACATGTGGTCCCTTTGGATTATCACATACCATACACATATTAAACTGAACATATGGCCCTTAATCTTCCAAAATATATAGTTCCTGCTCTCCTGTGATTAGTTTCTATTTTCAGTATTTTTATGCAACATAGTCATTATCTGTTTTTCAGGACCCATCCTTCACAATTTAGCAATGGTTAACTTCCAGCTCGTTCCTATTTAGTTACCTACTCTTTTTAAAAGATTAAATGGTTTATTCCATGTATATATATATATATATATATATACACACACACACACACACATATGTATTCATCAAATCCAACTATTCTTAAAATGGGACTTTTAATTACATCTCTGAGTGACCATTTCATTATTCACTACTTCCTCCTTAACCCATGTTCCTTTTCTTGATCCTTTAAATGAATCTTCTATTCCTGGGTTTTAATCAGTACACTCTGGCCAGAATTGGCCATAGCATGAAGAAGTAGTACATGTCCTTCCTCCTTAACTAGCCTTCCCCTCTCGGGCACGCTAAGCATCTGGATGCTACCTTTTTGTCCTAGTATTTTTGTCTGACTGTCCAAAGTTGATTATTGTGAAGGCAATTAGTGTCTGTCTTATGGGTGAACTCTCAGGGCTCATATTTCTTTGACTTTTATTTGCCAATAACCAATTGCTTTAGAGATTACTGGTTAGGAGCACATTCTTTAAAAACTGTGAAGTCTGGGAAATCCTCACTTGGCTTCAGTTTTCTCTTCTGTAAAGTGTAAATTATTACACCATGGAGTTGCTTTGAAATCTGAAGGGAACAATGTATTTAAAACTTCTAACCCAATACCTGGAGTAAAAGATTCGATAAATATAAATAATTAATATTTTTAAAAGAACCTAGCCTGAGCTTAACTGACATTAGACTATGTATAATCTTTATTCCAGTTGATGTACATATTTCTGTGTTTTGTTTCAGAAATATTAATGTGTTTGCTTACAGGACTTTGCTAGAGATGAGAGGTAACATATAGTGTCTTAGTTTACCAAGATGGGCTACTACAAATACCACACAATGGATTGGCTTAAATAACTATGGTTCTGAAAGCCAGAAGTCCAAAATGAAGGTCTTGACAAGTTATGCTTTCTCTTAGAGTCTTTGGTGTTCTGGTGCTGCCTTGTAGCAATCCTTGGGGTTCCTACGCTTGCATCTATGCACTGTGTTCTCTACTCAATCTTAAAAAGGCTAAATTTTGAAACACTTCTAGTCCAAGGGGTTTTGGTTGAAGATTGTGGACCTGGAGTTGAATAAGCATAATGCATGGGAAAAAGGAAAAGTGGAGCAGAGTGAGGGAAATCAGAAATCCAAGGTGGCAAAGAGGAGGACTGATGCAGTGTCAAATAGGATGACCTTGGGAAAGAGAGTTTTAAACACCTTTGTTTACAGGAGGACTTAAACAAGCAGATATTAAAGCTAAGTGTGTTTCAGGCAGCAGAACAGTAAAACAAAGGCTGGAAAGCCAGAAAACATCTGGTACACTTGAAGACCTGTAGGGTGGCTTTTGTGGCTGCAGACAAGTGAACAAGGAGGATCAAAATAGAAAGGAAGGTCAGAGGGGTGAAAAGTGGTGAAATCATATAAAATCTGCAAGCCACTGCAGGGTATTGACATGGCTGTGCTCTATTTTAAAGGCATAATTCTTACTGCTCTGTTAAAAATAGACTATAGGAAAGTAAGGGAAGAATCACAGAGACCTATTAAGAGGTTACTTGGATAATCCATACATGAATGATGGTGGTTCACACCAAGGTGGTGGTAACGAAGATGGTGAAACATAGTCATATTCTGGATATATTTTGAAGACAGATGCAAGCAGTATTTTTTTTAACAAATTGGATGTAGGAGATAAGAGAGAAGGGTCATAGGTGACTCCAAAATTTGGGGTCAGAACAATTGGAAAAAATGAGCCACCACTATCTGAAACGGTACTAAATGTATTTCAGGTTTGGAGAGAGCAATCAGGAGTGACTTTGCTTACATTTGAGACACCTGTCAGACTTCCAAAAGGTGATGTAAAGTAAGCATTTGGTCATGCAAGTCTGGAGTTCAGAAGAGAAATCGAGCCTGGACATAAATTTGGAAATTATTAACATAGTGTCAGGATAAGCCATGTGACTGAATGAGAACTCTAATGAAGTAGATGTGGTTAGAAAAGAGATGTTCAAGGATTGAGCCCTGGGAAAGGCAGAAGAAAAATACAGGAAACAAAAATACAAACAAGGAAGTTACATGTATGTAATCCTGGACTTGAGTATTCACCCCTGCTTCCAATGGTATGGAACACAAAATAGTAAGAAGGAGTCAAATAACCTCTAGCTACAGGTTTGGGGGGGAGGAGAGAAAATAAAATACCTCAGAAAGTTAAACGTTTCCTGGTCCTTAAGGTTTTGTCTGGGAATGGAAACAAGAATTTACTAGAGTAATGCAGCTCTTCAATGCCTAATATATTCGTGGCAGGATTCAGATCAATATTAAAAGCATGTCATTCAGACCTAATTTTTTTCCCACAGAGCTGGAAGAAATGTAATAAATGCTTTCTGTTACAATGATAATAAACACCAATTAGGCTAACAACTGTGTTTGTTGCTGTGGTGGTAGCTAATGCACAGCCTTTATGCGTATTAACTCATTAATGCTCACAACAAGTCTATAAGATAGCACTATAAATGGGTGTTTAAGACTAGTACCCAAAAGAATTAAAAAAGAGAAATAAAAAAGACAAAAAAAAAAAAGAGAAACAAACGAAGAGACTATTGCCCAAGGTCACACAGCTGTGAGTGACAGAATATTTAATC
Source organism: Tolypeutes matacus (assembly GCA_026826555.1). Taxonomy (NCBI): domain Eukaryota; kingdom Metazoa; phylum Chordata; class Mammalia; order Cingulata; family Chlamyphoridae; genus Tolypeutes; species Tolypeutes matacus. The sequence goes on from JAKSZT010053792.1 coordinate 5,477,387, forward strand.
TGAATTCCAGCATTTTGACTCCAGAGGCCTTTCACTTCATCATCACGCTAAATCTCTTCTTAGTATAAGCCCTCATTACTTGGTATCAGGTTGCTATAATATATTCTAGAAATGAATTTGTTTCTCAAGGGTGATATAATACTAAATCAAACAACTAACAGAATACCTAGGACTGGGGTCAATGAACATAGACTCAAGTTTATACCCTTCCACTCTCCAGCTACATGGCCCTGGGCATGCTTAACCACTTCACAGATTCCTCCTGTGCAAACTAAAGATGACAATAGCCTTTGCCTCAGCCTGTTTCCATGGTTTTAGGGCAACGGTATAAATGCATTTCATCATGGCCTCTGTAAATTGTAAACACAAGCCTAAGTTATTTTCTAGCATCTGACATGTGGGAGGAAACTCTTTGAGAAGAAATGTTCTTTTGTTACAATGAGGCTGGTTCCACCCCTTCAAAGAGACAAGGTGCCACACCCAGTCCTAGAGTGGGGAGACTTGCATTATTATAGTTCTCCTGAGAGGCAGATTGGTCCTATCCTCACTTCTCCCCATTCTTTTTTTCTTTCACTACTTTTCATTACTTATATTCTGACAGACACTCAGATGGCATTGATGACAGTCTGAGTTGTTAAGCTGCTTGCCCAATTTATGTGTCTTAAAGTCTTCTAGGGAAGCAGGAGCACAAATATTTTTGAAAAAGTGAAACTGACAAAGAGCTCCTTGACATAGCAGTCTTTATAAAATTGATTTTGTACATCAAGGAATTACTTCTTTGAAAATTCCATCTGAAGACACCTCCCTATTTGTATTGGTCACAAGGTAATTGAGGAAGAAGACTGCTTCAGGGTTTGGGCTGGGATGCAAAAATGTCCTCCCATTGAGGGCTGAGCTATTTAACTAAGAGCATTAACCAGCTACTGTGCTAAGTTAAAACTGTGAAACCAGCTTAGACTGATAGCTACTGACTACACTCTCATTTTCTGTTTTGATAGGAATTGTGTCATTTTTTTACAATATGAGCAGGGTGTAAAATCTCCAGGATAAAAGTACGAATCAACCTGCATTGCTTAACTGTAGGATCTATCAACCCTGCACCCTTTGCAAATAATGTCCACTTTTCCCAATTCGGTACCATGACCTTGAATTCTGCATTGTTTTCTACCATAGGCTGCCATTAGGAAAACTCTTAGACACACTAATCATGGAGTGTGGAACCACGAGTGAAGCCACAGATCCCTGCTGCTGGAGCCAATAATGGCTTCTGGTTTTTTCCAAGACTATATTCAGCATGTGATGGATGAAATCATCACCTTTGACATGAGTATCTGTTTCAGGTTTCATTCCTCCAAAAACAGGTAGAAATTAATTCATGAATTTCTGAAGAAGAATCCAGAACAAGACGAGGAAAGACACAGGAAGAAACACAATTTTTCTTTCTAAAATTCATTAGAAAAAATAAAATTAGAGGTAGATTTTTTTCTGCTGATAGTGCTTTTTGGCAGGCTAGTATATTGAAGGGCTCTTGTTTCAGAAAAACGCCTAAATATTGTCTTTGAGAAAAACAAACGATCCAATTATCTCAACCACAGCTTTAAGACACCATCTGGTTCAGTTGGTGGTAAGACATTAAAGAAGGCCACACAAAAGGTGATTTTGATAAAATGCAGTCCTATGGAGAGTAATGTGAACTGCATAAACTCCTGTTTTCCCTGTATATGAAAATTAAAGGAATCAAATCATAAATAACCTTTAAAATGTTCCTCAGAGACCCAATTTCCAACCTCGCCACTAGGCACCAAACACATTCTTCCTCAAACACAAACTCAGAGTGTGCTTTTCATTAACCAATAATAAGCAGAACACTCACAGGCATTTCTCCAAAGTTATATCAGTAAGAGCAAGGCATGATTTCAATAAAACAATTGGAGATTTTAATATCCATTTAAGAATCTCCTTTGTTTCTAGATATGTTTCATTAATGTGTACAAACTTGGCTCTTTAAAGGACTTTGGTAATAATCTCTACCCTCCCTATCACCACCTTTCACCCCCACTTTGCATTTATAACTTTTACACAGAAGTATATGGTGATTCTCTTATTAGTCAAAATAGGATCAAGAAAATCTTAAATCTTGCTCACTCTTTTTCACTTTTCAAACAGATGTATTAATACATATTTGGCCTACAATAAACCGCACATATTTAAAATAAACATTTTGATAAGTGTTCATGCATATGTACGCTAATAGTACCCATCACTAAAATCAATATAATAAACATATCCATCACACGGTCACATTTCCTCATGTCTCTTTCCAATCCCTCCCTTACTCCTTACTTTGTACCTCCACACCCCAGCATAACCACCGATCTGCTTTGTGTCATTATAGACTAATTTGCAATGTCTAGAATTTTATATAAATAGAATCATACAGCATGTACTCTATTTTTTCTGGCTTCTTCCACACAGCATAATTATTCTGAGATACAATTTTTATTGTTGAGTACGATTCTATCATTCAGATATGTCACAATTTTTTATCACATATTTCTGGACATTTGGGGTTTTTCTAGTTTGTGACTATTTGAAATAAAGCTGTACAACTCTTTGTATGAACATATGTTTTCATTTCTCTTGAGTAAATACTAGGAGTAGAATGGCTGGACCATATGATGGATCTTTCTTTAAATTTTTAAGAGACTGGCAAGCTGTTTACCAATGACAGTGTACCTTTTTACATTTGCATCAGTAGTATATGGGAGTTTCAGCTCCTCCACATTATCACCAACACTTGGTATGCTCAACATTTTTCATATTAGCATTCCAAAATGTGTCTACTGGTGTCTCATTATGGTGGCTTGTGACTATGGTACGCCACAGACCTACACTGGACTCATCATTGAGTTGGGAGACATCATCCATGCCAAGGCTCTGAGCTCTCATGGGCACACGGTGGCTTCAAGGGTTGGTCCCTCTGCTGCTCCCTTTATCCTACCCATATTTTCTATCTTCCAAATGGGAAAATGCTTTTTATGAATTTTTCTTGGGCATATTTCCATATCAGCACATACAGATCTACCCACCCTTTTTAAAGAGCTGAATAATATTTCACTGTATGGAGGCCCTTAAATGGATTTAACCACTACCTGTGGATGGGCATTTAAATTGTTTCCAGATTTTTGCTGTTACACAAACCATGTGCGTATGCCTTTACATACATGCAAATTCCTGCTGGTAAAACTCTGCCTGCTTGTGCTTGGTACTGTTGCTCCATTTCCCTCTTAGTTCTTGCTTCCCCCGCCTGTCATTCCACTAGTGCTCACCACTCATGCCACTTAGTGAAGGTAAAAAGGAGCCCCCCAAGAGGCAGCAAGCACTCTCTGACATGCCCTAAATGCCTGAGGTCCTTCAGCACCACCATGAGAAACAGTGTGGCTTGGTGGGAACGGCTTCGAGTCAGATCTAGGTTTAAAATTTAGCTCTGCCCCTAAATATCTTTCCCCACCTTAGCAAGTCACTATAATACTCCTAGCTTTGCTTTCCCCATGCATCAAATGGGATAATCAGGGTGATTTTCAAAATAAGGACCATCTAGTATGGTCTGCTCATGGACCAATCACAAGGCATGCTAATCTTGGTGCTGGGACAAGTACAGGAAGTGTACTGAGCCAGGCATTTGCCCTTCAGTTCAAGGATGCTGGGTGGTTGAGAGGATAGCCCTGAAGACTGCTTAAAAGGCTGGATAGAAGTATATTTTCAGAGTGCTCAGGGCAGCAGTTAAGTCCAACTGGATCAAAATTATATATATTTTTTAATTCCCCCGCCCCCCGAAGATGGCTCCTCCGTTTGCTCATTGTTTTTGCTCGTTGTTTGCCCTTCTTGGTTGCAGTCATTTGTCTGCTAGTTGTCTCCTCGTTGTTTCCTTTGTTCGTCTGCTCGTTGTCTGCTTTTTTTTTCCTTTAGGAACCAAACCCAGGATCTCCCATGTAGGAGGCAAACACTCAACTGCTTGAACCACATCTGCTCCCTGCTTGTTTTTTCTAATTGCCTGCTTATCTGAAGACACCTCCCTATTTGTCTTTTGCTAGTTGTCTGTTGTTTTTGCTTGTTGTCTGCTTGTTTGTTTGTTTTCTTCAGGAGGCACTGAGAACCAAATCCAGGACCTGCTATATAGGAGGTGGGCACTCAAATGCTTGAGCCACATCCACACCCCACCAGAATTATATTTTAACCAAAACCATATGCAAAGAAAGAACATCAGTGCATATCCCTGTACATGAAACTTGGTAGAAGCTTAATAAGCACCATTTTGTTCCTACATAAGTATATTTTAAAATCCTTTACTTTTGTAATTCTATCAGTGGTTGTTCTGTGTCCTAGACCCAAATTTTGTCATGCCCTATTTCTAATACAGAAGAATCATGTCCTCATGGAAAGTATTCTAATTTCTTTCTGCCAAAAATATCACTAGCAGTTGTACATATTTTAGATAAAGTCTTACTCATGGTAAAGAAAGCAGAGCAGAGCCATTTTCTTCCTCTATATCTGTCATCAGTACTACTAATGAATAAGTATGTGGAGCCTTGTGGTAAGCCTGGTGTGAGGGGGAAAAGTTAGGCAAGTGTTTTAAACTTTCAGCTGTTGGTTAAGATAGAAGAATTATATGTCCTCGTGTAAGAGAAATAGAGGCTAAAGGAAGCAGGGAGGCCACCCCCAAGTGTGAAAAGGGTCCTTGGGTTTGTTCAGTGAAAATGAAAACATGTCCATGTCAGCAGCACACAGCACTGTGTCCACCTGGGGGACGAGGGGGGGAACACTAGCGAAAAGGCTTGTGGGACTGAAGTGAACTTGTGAATAAATCCTGGTAGAGCAAAGACGCTCACTGGAATGTCAACTCCTGTTCCTGTTTTTTCTCTTTTAAAAGGATGTGCCAGGAAAACCTAGAAAGAGAGTAACTGGGCAGAGAAGAGTAGTGTCAGGAGCTTGGGGGATGAGCTAACAAAGACACAACTAGAAAACCATCATTCTGCACTACAAAGAGAATTTACACTGCAGCCCCAGAGGGCAGCGACGGGTTTTAAAAACCTACTGGTACCAACAAATCCATGTTTGCACTCCCCCTCTTTCACGGACTATGTCTTCACAAAATTAAATCGATGCGCACACCCTGCAGCCCTGCAGATGCCCCTGAAGCTCTGGGGACAGGGCTGCTCCACTCCTCATTATGCTCCTGGGGACAGTCAACAGCAGAGTGTCTGCGAGGAAACAAAGTGGGTGGTTTTCTTCACCCAGCTAAGCCCTGGGGGGGGCTTTTATGAAGATCACGTTGCCTTGCAGAGTGGCCTGGTACACCGCTTCCAACAGCTCTCGCTTCCCTAACTAGGCACGTTTCTTACTTCAGGGCTGTTGGTGGTTTCCATTGTCTCAGCTAATAGGTTTTTCATATTTTAAATTCTCAGCTAGATCTGTTTTCTTTGGCCTGGCTCCACTAAAATTAATCTTTCCTGGTGATGTGTGTCTTGTGGTGGTGAAGGCTGAGGCAAGATCAGATCCCCACACAGAGAAGAGCCAGCTCGGGGATGTGGCCTCTGGCCAAAGGAGGCCAGGTGTTTTGCATTAGAAATGGAATGAACTGTGTTCCCAACATGGGATTCCCACATCACGGTGAGCTTTGGGCTAATGGAGTGAGAACTGACTGTCCGAGAAGGTTAACTGAGCGGGTTCTGCCTCTGAGATCAATTTGCCTGGAGAGCGAGCCCTCAGTGCCACACGTACAAATAATCTGACACTTATCTAGTCCCCGTGAATGTGATTGTCCAGACACCCTTCCCTCAGTCCTTTTTCTAGTTAATTCAAATGACCCAAAGGATGGGAATTTAATACAAATTGGGCTGCTCTCTAGACATCCCACACTCCAGAAAAGGAATGAAAATTTCCCAGGCACCTGGAGATGCGAAATGTGGGTTTAATTTGTCTTCAATGATAACAGCACACTGGGTATGAGAAGAACCATTTTCTCAAGTGTACTATTATTCCCATTTCATAGATAAGGGAACTGAGATCTGAATGATCAAGTGGTTTCCCCAAAGATATACGCTAATTTCCAGATTTCTTGATTGCAAGCCTGTATTCTCTCATTGTATTATTTCCCGTCGTTATCTTTAAAAACGCTTTCAATTTCTATATTCCTTAATTCTGAAAACATTATCAATAGAAACTTTAAAATCACCATAATTTCCTTGTAACAATTCTATGTATAAGCTTTTATAAAACTTTCACTATTTATAGCATATAAGCACTTATATAAATTTCCAGCATGCCAAAAGGTAAATCTGATGCACACCAAATTGTGGGCAGTGGATTGCCTTTATATACAAATCATATAATTGCATATGTTATTCAAGGCTTACAGTTGTAGTTTGCCAAGGTTGATATGACAAATACCACACAATGGGTTGGCTTAAACAATGTGAATTTATTGTCTCATTGTTTTGGAGGCTGGAAGCTCAAAATCAAGGTTTTAACAGCCCAGGCTTTCTCCCAGAGATTGTGGAGTTCTGATGCTGGCTGCCAAACTCCTTGGGGTTCCTTGGTTGTATCTCTGCCTTCATCACATGGCTTCTATTCTGTTCAGTTGCCTGTGTCTCTGCTTGAATTTCCTCTCGTTAAAAGGACTTCAGTGATACGGATTAAAGCCCACCCTGGCTCAATTTGGTCACATTTAAATAGGATCTTCAAAGAAACTATTCCCAAATGAGTTCACAATTTAATAATAACATCCTCAAAGGTCCTATTTACAAATAGAATCACATGTATAGAAATGCAGTTTAAGACTTAAACATATCTTATGAGGGTATAAATCAATCCCCAACACTTACCATGTCACAAGCATTGCTCTAAGGGATTCACTTATACTAACTTGCTCACTCACCAAACAACACTGTGGAGGGGGCACCATTACTATCAGTTTACATTACACCACCAGTTAGTGGTAGAGCTGGGACTTGCACCAGGCAGACACAGGCCAAGTTTGTATCTTAAGCAGAGTCTTAAAATTTAGTAATAAAAATAGGCATTTGTTTCCCTTAACCAGAACACATTTTTTTTTTCTTTTCATCCATCCAAATTTTATTTTATATATGAGGGAAGGAGATGTGGCTCAAGCAGTTGAATGCCTGCTTCCCACATGGGAGGTCCTGGGTTTGGTTCCCAGTACCTCTTAAAAAAAAAAAAAAAAAACAGACAACAAGCAAACAAATGAAAAAAAAACAATTCAAGGGAGCTGATGTAGCTCTGGCTGAATGCCGGCTTCCCACATACAAGGTCCCGGGTTTAATCCCTGGCCCCCATACTTTAAAAAACAAACAAACAACAACAACAAAAGCCAAATCTTTATATATGGGATTCATTCTGAATCTCTACTCAAAGTCTGTCTATAAAATGTATACATAAATTTAAATCTGATTTGAACCACAGCTGTGGTCTGCTTTAGCTGAATTCCTTGAATAAAATAGAAAATATTGCAGAGATGTCAGCAATTCTATGTTGTTAGCTTATCACAAACATTTTCAAAAGTTTTTTCATCCTTTATTAAACTAATTCTCAGTTTATTTATTGATTAGCATACAGAATTTAACATTCACCTGAGTGAAATTTTAGCCTAAATATTGACCAATGGGACCAAACTGAGATGTCAGAATTAGGCCCACACATCTATGGAAAATTGATATTCAACAAGGCTGCTAAGTTTACTCAACTGGGACAGAATAGTCTCTTTAATGAACAGTGCTGGGAGATGCTGGGAGAATGAAAGAGGATCCCTATCTCACACCCTATACAAAAATCAACTCAAGAAGGATCAAAGACCTAAATATAAAAACTAGGACCATAAAAATCCTAGAAGATAATGTAGAGAAGCATCTATGTGGCCTTGTGATAGGCATTGGTTTCATGAACTTTATACCCAGAGCACAAGCAAGAAAATAAAAAATTGATAAATGAGATCTCCTCAAAATTAAAAACTTTTGTGCTTCAAAAGAGTTTATCGAGAAAGTGAAAAGGCAGCTACTCAATGGACGAAAATATTTGGAAACCACATATCGAATAAGAGTCTAATATAGCACATATATAAAGCAATCCTACAACTCAATAATAAAAAGACAAACACCCCATTTTAAAAATGGGCAAGAGACTTGAATAGATGATTTTCCAAAGAGGAAATATGGATGAATGAAAAGCACATGAAAAGATGCCCAACATCAATAGCTATTAGGGAAATGCAAATCAAAACTACAATGAGATATCATTTCATACCTACTAGACTGGCTGCTGTTAAAAAAAAAAAAAAAAAAAACAGAAAACTACAAGTGCTGGAGAAGATGTGGAGAAATAGGAACACTCATTCACTGCTTGTGAGACTGTAGTATGGTGCAGCCACTGTGGAGGACAGTTTGACAGTTCCTCAGTAAGGTAAGTATAGAATTGCCATATGATATGGCAATCCTACTACTATGAATATACCCAACAGAATTGAAGGCTGGGACGTGAACAGATATATGCACACCAATGTTCATAGTGACATTATTCACAATTGCCAAAAGATGGAAGCAACCCAGGTGTCCATCAACAGATGAATGGATAAACACATTGTGGTATATACATACGATAGAATATTATTCAACTATAAGGAAGAATGAAATTTTGACACATGCAACAACATAGATGAACTTCAAGGACCTTATGTTGAGTGAGATGAGCCAGGCACAAAAGAAAAAATATTGCATGGTCTAACTGATATGAACTCAAGATAGTGAGCAGACGCATGGAGGTAGAGTCTGGAAGATAGGTTGCTAAGAGATAGAAGGGGAACAGAGATTGGGGAGTCAATGTTTAAATTGTGCAGAATTTATTAGTTTGGTCGATTGTAACAGTTTGAAAATGGACGGCAGTGATGGTGGTGCAGCAATGCGAGTGTAATTAACAGTACTGAAGTGTGTGTGTGAATCTGGTTGAAAGGGGAAGTCCTGGCACATCCATGAGGTTGGAAGGAAAGGTAGAGGATGAAAATGGGCAACTGTATAACTTAGTTAATTCTGGGGTGCAGAGGATTGTAGTAAAAGAATACAAATATAAAAGAATACAAATATGAATATGTTCTTTCAGGATCTATAAGAAAGGTGCATCACTAGTACAGGGAGTTGATAGTGGGGTGATACATGGGGGGAAATGCACCTAAAACATACTTCTATGGGATAGGAATGTGTTCCTCTTGTCATAGGTATGTTTCCTCAATAGATAGAGGCCCACACAGCAGCTGGCAAAATATTAAGCTTCCACCATGGGGAAGCCCTGCTGCTTTCTCAAATAAAATGGCAAAAACCTCTGGAAAATATAAGCTGTGCCTAAGAAAAGAAAACAGGCCTATATGATGTCCTCAATCTTTAATGCTTGTACGTATGAACCTTATTCCTGTAAAAATGAAACTCAGCCTAATTATAATTAATGCCAGACAGTTTCCTCCTGAAAACCTTCTTCTTACTCAAATGTGGCTTTTCTCTTAAGCCAAGCTCAGCAGATTAACTCATTACCTTCCTCTCCACGTGAGGCATGATTCCCAGGCATGAGCCTCCCAGGCACCAGGGGATTATTACCAAGCACTAACCAGTGATGCATTTGGAAAAAGACCTTGGCTGAAAAGGGGGAACATTAAATTTTAAAAATATTTTTTATGGCCAAGAGATTTCAGAGTGAGTCAGGAGGTCATTCTGGAGGTTATGCTTATGCAGGTCTCAGATTTCACTAACTGCCACAAGAGACAAAGCCTCAAGCAAGAATACTTCTGAGGGCTCTAGGGGTGGACACCAGAGGTAAGGCAACAGTCTCATGAAATCAACACCCCTTCGACAGACCCTATTTGTGAATATATGATAATCTATTTCCTCAATATAACATAATTATACTCATTTATAAAGCCTCTAATAATGATTCTTCTACTCTTTTTATTTGAACCTATAATTTTCAATGTAGCTTTTAAGTATATTTCTCAGAAACTTAAGTCTTCAGACTGTACATATGCCTGTTGAGCCCTGAATCCCAGTAGAGTAGTTGCCAACTCTTAACTCTCCAGTTCTTTGGGCTTGCCCTGGGCAACCAAAAAAAAAAAAAAAAAAATGATGATGATGGACAAGTCCCATCCCATAAAACAAGGAGTATCTAAAACTGCAAGCAAAACAATTCCTTCCATCTGTCCCATAATATCTAAGTCCCCTCAGCCTGAAGCTGTCAGAGTAGACATTATTCCAAATACCTCAAGATTAAGGAAAGAACAATCATAAGGGGGGAGTGTGATCAAACCAAAGTAGGTTTATTGTTACCATAGTAATTATCTTGTGTTAACAGAACTTGTAACATTGATATAAAAATAGTGGTTGCCAGAGGATCAGAAGGAACACAGGGCATATTTAAAACAGTGAGATTTTTCTGTATTATGCTGCGGTGATGGACACATGACATTATGCATTTGTCAAGACCTATAGAAATATAGAGCACAAAGCATAAACCATAATATAAACTAGGGACTTTGGTTAGTAGCGGTACTTCAAAATTGGTTCATCACCTGTAACTAATGTACTACACTAATCTAAGATGTCAATAATAGGGGAAACTATATGTGGGTGTGGGGGTTCATATAGGAAATCCCTTTACTTTTAGCGTAATTTTTCTGTAAATATAAATCTAAAACTAATTTTAAAATAAATTTTAATATTACAAAAAAATAGAGTGATCAGAGATTGCCTCCTGCCCCCTCCTCCTGGATCGTGGGCAAATAGATTTTTTTATGTTCTTTTCTGGCACCAGTGAGCTACACCAGGGGCCAGACCCAGTAACCCCTGAATGGAAAGCACAATTTACTGGTATTTACTGTAATTTACCAGCCTATTACTCCAACACTTCCCTGGATGGTGTACAGTGTTCTAACTGGACTCCAGAGCAATGAAATAGTTGCTTCAGCTCCTGTCTGTTAAATAGTTTTTCTGTTGGAGGGACTGATTGCCTGGAGCCTCCTTTTCCACCATCTTCCCACAATTATCTCAGGTTAGGATTTGCTGGCAAACAAATAAGAAACATTTTCAACATTAAGACATTCATGGACTTTGATTTTGCAAATAGGGAATTGCAGACCTGTACATAATTATTGTTGTGTTTATGCCCCACTGGGGGTTAAATTCCATGAAGGCCATGCTCATGGTCTTTAGTCACTGGTGTATCTCAAGTGCTGAGAGCAGTGCCTGGTGCATGATAAAAGCTCAATATATGCTGCTTGAATTAATGAATAATCTCACGAAATTCTTCTTTTCCTTCTTTCTAGGTTTAAGTCAACCATTTCTTGTTGAACATGTGTATATGCATGCTTTTAAATCTGGATATTTTCTTCCATTGATCCTTCAATACTGCCCTAACTCTCTTTTTATTAAAATATTCTGGATTTCCACAATTTAGGTACCATCTCAGATAGTACAATATGTAGACTGTGGTGCTATTTCCCTATCAACTCCTATAGAAATGGTTTTCTGCTCACAGAGCATTTGTATCCAATACTCATATGCTGAATTTTTTATTAATGATTTTTTTGGGTGATTATCATATCTCCAACTAAAACGCAAGCTCCTTGAGGAAGAGAACTATGCCAACATCACAACTAGCAGGGCTTTAAGTCAAGCTCTCATTTTACAGGGTTAAGCTTGCCCTTTAATGAATTACTACATTTTGACATTTTTGTATGAGATATTGTACTGAATGCTGGGAATACAATGATCTATCAGATTCACTCCTAGCCCTGAAGAAGTTTACTTACCGGCTACTGAGAGGAAAAGCAGAGAAAATCACGCATTGTAATAGAGTTCATTGGTGCCATGATAATGGAGGCATCAGGGATCATGTGCATCTAGCCCAGCTTTGAAGGATCAGGATCCTTCCAAAGGCACAGGCAGCTTAAAAAAGACAGAAAAGAATAGGAATCACTGAAAGGAGGAGGGGAAAAGGGAAATAATGTTGCAGATGTATGCAAAAGACAAGAGGTGAGAGAGAGAGCAAGGATGTAAATACCTAAGGGAAGTATATACTGTGCATCAGTAGGGTCTTCTTGTTGCCAAAGAATAAGATTTGCTGTTTCCATGCAGAGTATGGCATTTGTGGTGGAGAAAAGCGTCTCAGACAGCAGCCCTGAAGGTTCCTCCAGCCCTTCTAAGGCACCTGCAAGGTCCTCCTTTTCCCAACTAAATTTTTATGGGAAGTCTTGTTTTCTTCACATACTTCAACCCAAAGAACAGATTGCAATAGATTGAGCAGAAGCACATGTGAGAATCCAGTTGTCCTCTGTTAAGCCAGGAATTAGAGGTTTACAAACATGTGAAACAATGGAACTCTTCTCACTGTTTTGTATTTTGGAAAACAAAGTGATTCTTCATTTAAAAACTATATTGTTTTTATTAATACACAAATAATTTATTATTTAATGCTTTATTAAATAAATACTTCAAGATTTTATTTTAATTCTTAATATTGACAGGGAGCATTCATATAAAAGAAGAGCTTTGGGGTCCTCTTATTTAAGAGTGAAAAGGGTCCTGAGATTAAAATTTTAAAGTTTGGGATCTGCAGCTGGAGGGATTTAACTCACGGAAATGGAGACAGCCACCAGGTAAAAACACTAAAAGCTGAGTGGTTGCAGCAGGACCCCTGGTCATAGCTTCAAAGATGAGAACAAAGGGCTTGTACAGTGTATCTCAAGGGGAAGGGTTTATTCTTATGTCCCTCAGCAATAGGAATTCTTTGACCTGTCAACCCCCTTTTTTGATCATTGTGGTTTAGCCCTCCTCCTTTATGACTTTTACTGCTCCTTCTACTTCCAACACAGATACTATATAATTTATTATCCAAATTGGGGCACTTTTTGAGAATAAAAGGGAGGATTATTAATAATTACACCAGGACAACAAGCTTAAACTCACAAACATCTTTCTTATACTGTCTAGTAACTACCTCCAAGGGTAGAATTGCTGAGTCAAAAGATATAGAAGCTGGTTTAGGTTCTGTTTATGCATAATTATATCAGAGACATCCACAACAGTGATTACATTAGCCAAGATTTGATTAGGTTTCAATAGTGTGTTTCTGTATTTTTTTATCTGTCCTGCAACACAGAAACAAATTTTTTGTTTTTAAAAGTTGAGTTCTGAACTTAGAGAATTTCATTCATTTTCATGTTTGCTATTTTACCTGAAAGAGGAAAACTGTACTATGAAGGTTTTAGTGTGATTACACTAAAAAAAGTCAAGTTGATTGAATTTGTTTGATTAGATTTACTTAACCCATTCCTTGGAGCAGAGTCTTTGATGGGGGCGTGGTCTGTGTCCCAGACACTTTAAAAGGCCAATGCATCAGTTCAAGCTTATTGCTCAGACTGGTAGAGACCCAGAGAGATAGAGGTGGAGAAATCGGATCTTCAGGAATTCAATTGAAAGTCCCCGGCTCAAGGTAAGATGGACTTTCGAGCTGGGATATTTCCATTATCCCCCTTTTCTCTTTTTGGTGAGAACTTCTTTTTCCAATGACTTCACTTTTGGATTTAACAAAGAAAATTAATTCTGTTATCACCTAACCAGTCTGGAATATCAGTGAGGAAATGGTCATGGGCCCAGCCTGTCGAATCAGACTTGCCCAAGCATGTCAAGGGTAGCTCACCCAAAATAAGGCAAATTCTTTAGGAAGGCCCAGAGGAGGCTGTTGGTGCACCACAGCTTCTGAAGCTCTTGAGAAGTTGGGGTAGCTGGAAGGCATCTTCCTTGTCATGAACACAATTTTGGCTTGTGTTAAAATAGGATTATTTCAGAGAAGCTGAAACCAATAGCTTATATATCTTTAGTCACTCTCACTCAGGCCTAGACTGGTTTTTTAAGGGTGCTTTAAAACATTAGTCTGAATGATATTTTGTCCTTAAAATAGGGTCTAAAATGGGCATCTCATTTTGCAGTGAATTTTGCCAGTTTTACTCATATACTGCAATTTTCTTTGAAATTCTGGGGGTTTCTTTGAGTCACATTTATGGGATGGCTAGAGGAAAATTTACTTTACTTTTATGATTGAATTTAGACATGGAAATTATTTGATCCCAGAACTTTACATGACTTACAAAGGAAGGGGCAGAGACTGTGCTGCTGGAAGCTATTAAAGACCCAGCTTAGCTGAGCCTTCACAGAGAGACCCACCTGGAAGTCTCCAGACAAGGTAAGCTCTGCTGCCTGATAAGGACAGTTTCTACTGTCCTACATCTCTGTGACAGGGAACTTAATGAATCCTCTTTAACATAATTTGAGTTTTCATTTTAACTTTAGGTCTTTTGACATATGTAAAAATATTTTTCAATACTGTCCGTTTACAAGTCCAGGAAATTTTAATATGATAATTTTCATTGTTTTACCCAACATTACTTGTTAGGCACCCTTCTAGGTTCTATGTAGTTTTTTTTTTTTTTTTTTACTGGGAGGTACCGGGGATCGAACCCCGGTCTCTCCATATAGTAGACGGATGCCGAACCTCTTGAACCACATCCGTTTCCCATAGGTTCTATGTAGTTTTTACATTTAACATTTGCTTAATATTGCATCATATTAATATAGTATTATTAACTTAATCATACTCCGATTTTGTATACATATTTCTTTTCATTTATTTTTTAACCAGGGATAATCTTGAATGGAAGAAAATTTCTTCATATATATAACCTTTTTTCTGTTGTTAAATAATTATACTGTGTCAGAATTATGTGCCAGCATATTTTTTTTATCTGTTAGAATAGGTGACACCAATGATTACGTTATAGTTTTAGTCACACCTCCCGATTCTTATTGAGTCTTCTAAGAATGTTGAACTTCATTTAATGTGGAAGAAATTTTGTTTGTACACTTGGCTTCTACAATAAGGAAATCTCTGTCATTTTACATGATTTTGATAATTTTCTCACGGATGGTGACATTACTATCAAACTCTGTTGATTTAAGGATTGAAATTACTTAATTTTTGTTTTGGATTTAGACACATTCTGGTTATTGAAGAGCAGAAAACTCATTTACATCTACTGCTGAAGAGTGACCTTCAGGGACTAATGGCTAAAAGTCTGCAAGAGAAGGCAACATGTCCAGTTTGTCTGGAGTTTTTCTCCAATCCTGTTTCTCTTTCCTGTGCGCATACCTTCTGTTTTGATTGCATTGAAACTTGGATGTTAGAAAGGGAGGAGTCAACAGTGACCTGCCCCCTGTGTCGAGAAGTAAATGAGAAACCTCCTAAGGAAGAATGGCAAATTCGAGAGCTAACTCTTCTCATCAAGCAGCACGGCCCCCTATTGGAGCAAAGTCTGCACTTAAGTGATGCAGTCCTGAGGTTCCAAGAGCATGTGACCCTGGATGCTGCCACCGCCAACCCCTTCCTTGTCCTCTCCGATGACCTAAAGAGCGTCCAGTGTGGAAAGATCTGCCACAACCCACTGGAAGGTCCTGAAAGATTCACCCACATGGCCTGTGTCCTGGGCTCCCCCCGCTTCCTCTTTGGCCGCCATTATTGGGAGGTAGAAGTGGGAAAGGGGAAGGAGTGGGCTTTAGGTGTCTGCAAGGAGTCTGTGAACAGAAAGGAGAAGAGCGTTTTATCGTCAGAGCTTGGCTTCTGGGTCATCAGCATGAAGGAAAATGCAATCTACCCTAGCTCCTTCCCACAGATCAGAATTCCTGTAAGCCCTGACCTCGACCGTGTGGGGATTTTCCTAGATGTCGACCTGGAAGAAATCAAGTTTTTTGATGTTAGAAATGATGCCCTCATCTATACGCAGAATGACCTCTCCTCCTTGGAGCCTTTGCGTCCTTTCTTCTGTCCTGAGTAGCCTGGAGAAGCTGAGAGCAGTGCTGCCTTGTGCCTCTGCCCATGAGAAACTCAGCTCTTCATAGAAGCTTTCCAACAGATGAATGAGACTTTGGACTCTGAGAAAGATTGGAATGACAGAGGGAGTGACAATGTGTTACAGCAGAAAGATTTTACAGGTTTTGTAGATTTTTGTAGCTTTCCTTTCTCCCACTAAGGAACTGAGGTTTCTTCCCTCATACATTAGGGAGAAATGCCAGTGGCCAGTGATTAGTCTGTTCCTTTCTGCTGTCTGATTCAGTTTCTGAGGTCAAGGGAATAGGAAATGCTGATGGAACAGGAGTCATGGCCATATTCTCACCTGTTGGTGTTTATCCCTAACAAAATAATTCACACATCCATCTCTTTAACATCTATTTATAGAAGCCTTATCCAAGGCACTGTCATGCACTGTTGACAAGTGCAACAGCCTCCTAACATACACACATGGCACAGCAGTCCCTAAGGAAGGGGATTGCCTCCCTTATAGCTGAGCTGACAGTCTGGAATAGGCTAGTATCAAAACCCACCATCATTAACAATCTAAGGCCAGACCAGTAACAGTGAAATGGTAAAACAGAATAGAGGCCTGATTTTGTATTTGCATTGATTCTTTGAAGGTAAAGTCAAAAGAACAAGGTTGAAACTCAGTTTATTTTAACCTATTGTCTTTCTGCCATTCCTTGCCAAGATTCCCCATAATCTGTTTCACCAGGGAGTGGCAACATTGGGAATGTTATATAAGGAAATTACCCAGGACCTCTAATAAAAATAGTCATTTTTCCCTGGCATCTGGCACATAGTGGACATGCATTAAGTCTTTGGGGGTGAACAAAGAGTCACAGTCCTCAGATATGGCCAAGGTGCCATAGAAAGGATGGCATCCCCATGGCTAAATTTTAAAAGATGTGCTTTCAAAATGCATTCCAGGAAACCAAGCAGTCTTTACACAGAGATGGATGCTGAAGCTATCTTATTACTTGTTCAGAGCTCAAATTTTTCTTCCAAGATAAGGTTGTTCTTTGCACCTTTTGGTTTCTCCTCAGTGACCTGCAATGCTTTCATGAGGTGAGTGTTCTCCTTGTAGCGGTCATTGAGCAGATCAGATTTTCTGTTCTTTTCAAAATTTTTCTTTCAACTCATCCACTTTTTCTTGTAGGAGCATTTCCATATTCTTCAAAGCATTCCTACCTCCTCTACCTGCTCTTTTGTGGCTTTAAGCTGTTTTTCATGTTTTTTCCCTGTGTTTCCAGTCGCCCCTGCTCCTCCTTGGCCTGGAAGCTGCAGTCCCTGTGGAGTTGCTGAGCCTTTCTTCCACAAACAAGTGCTGCAGCACTTGGTCCTGAGGAACCAGATGGTCAATCTGCTCCTGCAGCTGATGCATCTCCTTTGAGCGCTGGGACTGGGCCAGCCTCAGCTTCATGTTGGCTCCATGCAACTGGTCCTGCTTTTCTGCAAGTGTCTCTTGCAGTTGTGCCTCTGACAGTCTTAAGCTCTGACCTTCCTGATTCATGCATTAAAGTTCAACTTCAAGTTTTTGGATTCAGTCACTCTGCTCCCCATCATGATGACTGGTGTGTTCCAGCCAGGCCTTCAGGCCTTCCAGTTCAACCTGCATTTCGTCATTAAGATACTTCAGTTCCCTGCGCTTGAGCTCATATTCCTTCAGGATGTCTGCGAACTACTGTTCCTGCACGAGGAGCTCTGTGTTCTGAAGCTCCAGCTTGTCCTTCAATATGAACTCGAGGTCACTCTGCAGTTTCAGGACCAGCTTCTCTGATTCCAAAAGCATCTCCAAGACTTCAAGAATCTTCTTCTGTAAGTGGCTATTTCCCTTCCAGGCCAGCATCAGCCTTTCCCGGAGCTGTGTCTCCTCTGCCTGCAGACTTTGCTGGCCTGCTCCAGCTCGGCCCTCTGCCTGGTACTCTACTTCTGAATCAGCTCTTGCTCCATCTCTGCCTCAGACTGAAGGAAGGCCAGCCATCCTCAATACCCCTGCTCCAGATGTTTGATCTTCTTGGTGAGCTGCTCCATGGTAGACTGGCACTCATCAGTCTCCTTCACAAACTCCAGGTTCCTCTCCTTGGCTCTGTCCAGATTCTGCTTTGCTCTGTTGTACTCCTTTGTTGTCTGCTCTACCTGTCCTTGGAGGTAGCTTGGCTCCTGGTAGTAGGAAACCAAGGCTGCTTGCTGAATCACACCATTGATTAACATGAACTCATTGTCAAAAGCCAGGTCAGCTCCAAAAGGTTCACCTTCTCGTCCACACTGAAGTCAAGGCTCTGCAAGATCTCCTTGCCTACCTGAATCTTTTCCTGCACCCACACAGCAGTGACCTGCTCAGGAAATGCAAAGCCAGTGCTGTCATTGATGCTGGAGAAGAGGCACAGGTCTGAGCAAATGGACATGCAGGACCAAGTCGTGGTGGTCTGGCCACCACTCTCCTCCACAACCCAGTATTGAGAAGACGGCTAGTAAGGTTTGACCAGAGTGGAAGGTTTCAGAAGAGAAGTGGGCCCATGACTGAACAGGCCAAGTTGGAATTCTTCAAGACTGACTCTGCCATCTCTATCTTGGTCCAGTTTGTTGAGCAGGTCTTTAAGTTCCTCTTTCTCAAGTCCTTGGAGTCCAATACTCTGACAGAGCAGAGACAGCTGCTGTTTGCTGAGGTGGCAATTGCTCCCTACACCCAGCTTATCCTAGATGCCCCAGACCTGGCTCTCAGGGGTTTCAAAGGCAGGGCTGCAGGACTTGTGGAGACTTCTGAAGACTTTGGGGCACCAGACTCACAGCTGGCCTTGAGCTTCAAATAATTCATCCTGAGGTTCTTTAGCACTTTCTGCTTCTTCATCTGACTGGAGATACTTCACACTTTCCAGAGACAAAGACCACCTGAGCTGGCTTTTCAGGATGGCCTTTGCATGCTGGTCTGCTATTTGGCTTCCATCTCAGAATTGCAGCGTGGGGGCCAAGTCCTCTGACCGTACTTCTTGGAGTCGCTCACTTACTTTGGTGGGATGGCATAGGGAGAAGCTGGTTCCAAAAAACTACTTGCTCTCTTCATCAGAGGGCCCAACACCAGCATTTGATGACAACACCACCACAGAACTTTCCTTAAATTCCTTATAGTTAACCCTGGCAAAGTGGTCATTTCCAAAAAGTGTTTGCAGAAGGATGGGTAGCTGCCCTTCCAGATGAAGTTTAAGGCCAAGCTGGGTCAGCACCTGTCAGTCCAGGAAGTCCATCCCTGTGGTATCACAGCTGCTATAGACTTCCTTGAGCTGAGACACATAATGGCTCTCTTTTTCTTTGTCTACCCAATAACAGGTGGTCACTTCACTTGTAATTCATTTATGCCTTATAATAATTCTATCACGAAAATTCTGCAACTTTCTGTCAGAGGCAATGTGGGATGGTTGAAAGGGCACAGATGAGGCACCAAACACTTTACTCTGTCTCCATCATTTGCTGGTTGGGTGGGTTTCAGAAAATTGCGCCTGGGTTTCCTCCTGGGGACTGAGAAACTCAAGTCTCTGAAGTGCACTCTGTGGCAGGGCCAGGCCTGAGTCGGTGCCTGGCTCCCCACCCCTCCCGCTCAACCAACCCCAACCCCCCGCATCCTGCCAGCAGATGTTTGTTTCTGCGCTGTACTGCTGCCCTCCTGCCGGCATCCAAGCGCCGCCCCTCTGTCCTCCAAACACCTAGCAGGCAAGCTGGCCCTGAGGATGGGCTAGTCCTAGTTTTAAAAGCAATTTACACATGTTTATGAGAAGGTATTAAATTTTGAATTTTTTTTTTTTTTTTTTTTAGTAACTAAATGGTTGTTTGGTGTTACTAATAGATTGATAGAAGAAAGAATCACTGTTCCCATCCTCCATCCAGCCATGCTAATTACATCGTGTTTTGTCCTCCTTCTACACCGCAAAATCTTAGTAGATGAACACAGAGAGGTATTATTGGCAATGCAGGTGGAGGCAGTTTAGGAGACAGAACTCTGATTGCCTCAAAAAAACAATAGGAGTGGTAGAGAAGGATCCCTGGTGGACAAAATGGCTCCCCATCTTTGGGATTCCTATCAGCCATTAGCTGCAGCCACAAGGAAAGGGTTGGGCCCATTCATGGAACAGCCTCTGGGAAGCTTCATGAAATCCTGGCTCAGCCTCAGGTTGTAATTCCCAAAGAAGTCTCCTCTGATGCATTTGAGATGACTTTCTTTCCAGACCTGGCCTACTAACCTTAGGGGCTGCACAGGCTCAGGAGGAGGAGAACATTTGCAAGGGAAGATAATTCTTACTGGCCATTTTACTCTGGCATATTTGGAAACTGCACCTTTTTTATCCTTCTGTAGCCTGAAGGTTCCAGAGTTTTTTATGGGGTGTTGTCTTGTCCCCAGCATAACATTCAGATGCTGTATCATTTCCGCATTAACTGGTTATAAAGTCAACAAACTGGATGTGATCCTCAGTGGAAGCAAGAAGATCCATGGATGATAGAGCAAATATAAAGGAGATATTGTCGAGAAGAAGCATGAGATATTAAGAAGCAGAAAGAACAGTATTAGGAAAGGCTTGTACATGCAATTAAATCCACTTAAGACTTAAGATGAAGGCAGAGAATGTAAAAAAGTTGCAAATTATTTTCTCTACTTCAAACATTGTTTCCTTAAAAGAACATCTCTATGAATGTGACTTCACTTTGAGGAAATTTGCATCATGAATGTGATGGATGTGGGGAAAGCTTTCATTCAAAAATCAAGCATCATAATAAACCAGAGAAGACATACTCGGAAGAACCCTATATATGGTAAGGAATGTGGGAAAGCCTTCAGTGGCAAATCAAATCTCACTGAACATGAGAAAATTCATATTGGAGAGAAGCTATTTAAATTGAAGGAAGGCAGTGTCTCTTTAACATTACAATATCATTCTGGAGATAAACCCTATGAATGTACTGAAAATGGAAAAGTCTTTTCTCAAATCACATCACTTATTGTACACATGAGAATTTATACAGGTGATAAATGTGAGAATGTAAGGTATGTGGAAAAGCAGTCCCTCAAAGTGCATCTCTTATGGGAGCTGATGCTTAATGTATGTAGAATTTTTAATAAGTTTTATTATACCATGTGGAAATGAATAGAGTTGATGATAACAGGTTATAATGAATATACCTAATATTGCTGATTTATAAATGTGATTGTAGTGGAAAGGGTTAGACTATGCACATAAAAGTCAACTAAAAGGAAGCTAGAGAATAATCTAAGGACTAAAACAGTGATTTTGGTGGTAGATGAAGATTGTGGTTAATAGTATAAATATAAGAATGTTCTTTTGCAAAGTGTTATAAAAACGGTGACATACAGGAAAATTACAACCAATGTAACATATGGACAATAGTTAATAGTAATATTGTAATTTTTTGCAGCAATGGAAAAGAAATTATATCCGTTCTAAGGGATAACAAAAGGGGGTATAAGGGGATATGTTATTTTTTCTTTTGGAGTAATGAAAACATTCTAAAATTGACTGAAATGATGACAGCACAACTCTGTGAGGAAAATGAGAGCCACTGAGTGTATGCTTTGGATGGATTGTACAAAACATGGAACTGTATAAAACTGGGAATCCAGGGTGGGTGGAAGATGGATTGTGGCTAATAGGACAAATATGAGAATGTTCTCTCATAAACTATAACAAATGTATACTATTAATACCATGTATTAATAATCAGGTGGGTTGGGAGAAAAACACACCAAATGTAAGATATTGGCTATAGTTAGTATTAACTAACTATTAGTTTGACAATGCTCTTTCATAGTTTTAACAAATGTTTCACAACATTGCAAGTTGTTGATGGTCTGGTGATGTATGGGAACGCTGTATGATGATATACATGTTTGTTTTTTAAACTCACAACTTTGACTATACACATATTTTTTATGTATGCTCATGAATGAGTGATATACTTCAATAAAATTGTTTAAATGAAAATAAAAAGTTCATCTCTTACTATGTATAATAGAAGTCATTAAGGTGAGAAACCTTAGGGTTGTGACAATTGTGGAAAAGTCTTTTATCAGTTCTCAACATTTTGTTTTATTACAATAATCCATACAGGTGAGAGCAGTATAGTGAACGTGCAAAAGCTTTTAGCTAGAAGTCACACCATATTGAACATCAGAGAATTCATACTTGTTAAAAATGTTATGACTTCTTAGAATAAACAAGGCCTCCAGCAGATTCATAGCACATTAGAAAATTCATGCTAAAACAAAATACCACGAATGTGGGGAAGCCTTAAAAAGAATACCAGGATGTATATCCAAAACTTTTCATGAGGAGAAAGAGATTAATAAAATGGAAACGTGTCCTACACAAACTCATAGTACACATTATTAATGTTGGATTTGGAGAAGAACGAGTATGGCTCCTGCTATGCCTCTGTTGCTAATCCTGGTCCTGAATAGTGGTTCTAACATAAAAAGCAAAAAACTTGGTGTAAGAATTAGAAAGGATGAGACAAAATTACCATGTTTAGGTAATATGATGCCTTATATAAAGCTATAATTATTAAACTTCTTTGATATTGATGCTTTAGGAGCTATGTGGAATATAATATATTGTCAAGAAACAAGCCCGTGAATTTGTGGGAAGTTGGTATATGATACAAGTGACATAAGTAAGTAAGGAAATGATGGCCTATTCAAAAAACTGAATGCAGGGTAATTGGCTCCCCATATGAGGAAATATAATTAGCTCCCTAACGTACATTACACTTAAAATAAACACAAAGGGGATCAAAGACTAAAATGCAGAAAACAAAACTCTAAAACAATTAAAAGTAAATACAGGAGAATGCCCTTATTATGTAAAGTGTAAAGGAGCATTTCTTCAAATTCCACTTATGAGTATATACTGTAGAACAACTGATGTATACAAGCAACTATATATCATGTGGTTATTACATGACAATTTGTAGTAAGGCATGTAAGAAAGGAATGTAGTAGCTAATCAGTAAGGGAATGAATGAATAGACGATATTGTATTTACACAACAGAATACTGTAGAACAGTTTAGTATGTCAAAACATATATATATATATGTATGTATGTATGTATATAAGCAAGAAATTATTGCAAGCATTTGAGTGAAAAAAATCAAGATGTAGAATGATTCATATACTATGCTACATCTTGGATGTTTGAGTAAAACACTAACAAAGACCAATACTATGTGTTGATTATGGATTCACATGCATATGTAATAAAGAAAAAAAATAGTTTGGAAAAAAAAAAGCTATCGTTGTATGGAAATAAATTACAATTCCATTCATACAGCATCCCCCATCACCTCTCCATCAGCCTTCCTCAAATTTCAGCTTGGAGGGCTGATGTTGTGGAGCTTTAAATGAGAAGCTTTCTCATTTAAAGGCAAAAACAAGTATGAATGGTGACAGTGATGCCCTCTTAAGTCCCTGCCTATGAGAAACTCAGCTCTTCATAGAAGCTGTCCAACAGATGAATGAGATTTTGGATCCTGAAAAACATCAGAATGACTGAGGGAGAGATAATGTGCTGTAGCAGAAAGATTTGATAGATTTTGGAGATTTTTGTAGCTTTCATAGACTTGGAATCTAAAAAATTGTAGGGTCTTAGGAGATGGTATTAAGCTCTCTCTCCTTGCCTGTAAATGCAGAGAGATAATCAGATAACTGACAATTAGAGACACACTGCACATTTCTCTTTTTTTTATTTTTTTTATTTTTTTATTTTATTTTTATTTTTTTTGCACATTTCTCTTTTAGTAATTAACATGGGAATTATTAGACTTTATGGATAGATTTGTCTTTTTCATTATTGAATACTCCTTTATATAGTATGATGCTTTGATGATAGTTGAGAATTGTCCTTTGACCATTTCAATAATTGGCCTATTGTGGTTGTCAAAGATGGTATAGAAATATTATTGGCATGAAGTGTCAATAGACACAAACAGAGGGTGTCAAGTTTCCAGAATGACAAAAAATTGTGCATGACCTGGAGTTAGTTACAGAAAAAAGGAAATGACTGTTCAGAAGACCAAGACCCTGGCCTGCCCACAAGATGCAAAACAGGTTCTAAAACTCCTGCACATTCTAACTGAGAGACATAAGGACATCAAGCTCATGCTTCAGATTACTGTGGAATTTTGGTTTGTAAGACTTATCCACCATATTGCCTCCTCAATGTACATCCATAAAAATTGTTTTTGAGGTTGCTTTGGAATTTTTTCTTTTTTTCAATAAAATGTTACATTGACTTGCAATTGAATCAATAAATCCTTTGCTATTTTCATTCTTATTCTGTTTGGTGGCATCTATTCTGGTGTACCTTTCCAGTCCCCAAGAACCCCCCCCCCCGCACAAGCCTGCTACTCTCCCCGACCCCCAACACTCTTCCATTCTCCCAGATATCAATTTCCCACACCCAAGTCTTATAAACTATCGTGAAGGCTCACTTTCAATCCGTTCGAGGCCCTTCAGATTGAGTTTATTCTGATTTACTGAGTCAGCCACTTCTGGGTTGACACCTGCCCCAAAAGCGCTGGGTTTGAACATAGTCGGAATTAAGCCTCAGGCTTCCTTTCCAAAGAAACCCAGGATACTTAACCAAGATGGTGGACTAGTAATACATGGGAAACTCTTCTCCAGAAAAAAAGCTAGAGGATAAGCTGAAACAGCCCAGAAATAGATTTTCTAGGGTTTAGGGCACCAGGTGAAGGCTGCACACCACCCAGAGAGGAGAGAGGGACATAAGAGGGACTTCACGACAACAGAACCATGAGTTGGAAGTAGCAACTTCTGCTGCTGCCGGCACCCTCCGCCACACTCTTCAGAATTCTGGGGCCTCTGGGACTGCCACCACAGACAAAGGGGGCTCCAGGGATCTACCACTCCCGGAAAGGGGAGAGAGAGGGACACAGCCTTAGGCTGACTCAGTTTCTGATCTGTAAATTTGGGCTGTGGAGCCCCACGGACCCTTCCAAAAGGTGGGTTGCCCTGGGAGCCTAGGAAGGACTGGAGAAATCCGACCCTCGCAACGTCCCTCTCTTCTAGCCTGGACTAATTGTTGAGGACTCCACAGGAGAGGGGAGGGAGAGCCTGGGGCTGACCCTGCTTTTGACTCCCAAGTTTGGTCTGCCCTGTCCCGAGAGCCCTTCCAGGCCGGGTGGGGCTATGCCATTGTTTGCCTTGGAGCCTGCAAGGGGCTAAAGATATACAAACCTCCCAATCTCATCCTCTAAAACAGGGACTGATTGTTGAGGATTCAGAAGGGAGTGGAAATATTTCCTAGCTGGGAAAAGGGGGGCGCTATGAGAGAAGTCTGGAGAACTGTCTCAGAAAGTTTGAATCACAGGGCTCTTAGCCCCCAGACAGGAAGCTCTATCACATTGATCTGGTCTGTGTCACAACAAATATGCTCCAACCAGACACTGAATTGAAAGCTGCCAACAAGCACCATATCCTGGCAGAACAAGGAAATGCACATAAGAAAATTAATAAGTAAGAGAGGCTTTTCCTGGCCTCTATAGCCTCCCTGCCCAAGGCCCTAGGAAACAACTCTACAACCATTTACTGGGTCCAGTGCCCAGTTTTGAGCAACCAGCAGAACAATCCTAACAATCAAGGTTGAGCCAAAAACCAAAGAGCTGTGGTAACTCACAGCCTCCTGACACTAAAACCCCATAAAAGAGAAAGAGATAGAGCATCTAAGTAAAATACAAACTAACCAGATGCCTAAGTACCAGCAAAAAATTACGAGCCATACTAAGAAATGGAATACAGACACGGCCCAAGAAGACATGGCCCAAGAAAAGGAATACAGCAAAGTCCCAGAAGAGATGCAGAATTTGAGAGAACTAATCAGTGAGATGAGCACAAATTTCCAAAATCAAATTAATGAGATGAAGAAAATATAGTTAAAGAGATAAATGACAACAAAAAGTCATTGAGCAAACACAAAGAAGAATTTGAAACCCTGAACAGAAAAGTAACGGAGTTCATGGGAATGAAAGACACAATAGGTGAAGTCAAAAATACATTTGAGGTATACAACAGCAGACTTGAAATGATAGAACAAAGAATAAGTGAAACCAAAGACAGAGCAACTAAAATTGAAGAGAGAAAAGAACAGAGAGAGAAAAGAATGGAAAAAAATGAGCAGGGGCTCAGAAAGTTGAATGACAACAAAAAACGCAACAACATACATGTCATGGGAGTTCCAGAAGGGGAAAAGAAAGGAAAAGGGGCAGAAAGAGTATTTGAGGAAATAATAGCTGAAAATTTCCCAACTCTCACGAAAGAAATGAACTTACATGTCCAAGAAGCACACAGTACCCCAATGAGAATAAATCCAAATACACCTACGCCAAGACACATATTATTCAGAATGACAAATGTAAAAGATAAAGAGAAAATTCTCAGAGCTGCAAGAGAGAGGCAAACAATCATGTACAAAGGACGTCCAGTAAGACTTAGTGCAGATTTCTCTTCAGAAACCATGGAGGCGAGCAGACAGTGGTATGATACAATTAGGAAATTGAAAGAGAAAAACTGCCAGCCAAGAATTCTTTATCCAGCAAAACTGTCCTTCAAATATGAAGGTGAATATAAAGTATTCACAAACAAACAGAAACTAAGAGAGTTTGCAAAAAAGAATCCACCTTTGCAGGAAATATTAAAGGAAGCCTTACAACCTGAAAGAAAAAGACAGGAGAGAGAGGCTTGGAGGAGAGTATAGAAGGAAGAAAAGCAGAAAGGATACCCAAAAGAATAAAAAGAGAGACAAAAATAAGATGACATCTGAAAACCAAAGAATACAATGGAGGAAATAAATAGTGCATTTTCAGTAATATCATTGAATGTGAATGGATTAAATTCCCCAATCAAAAGATACAGGCTGACAGAATGGATAAAAATACATGAGCCATCCATATGCTGCTTACAAGAAACTCACCTCAGACCCAAGGATACAAACCGGCTGAAAGTAAAAGATTGGAAAAAGATACTCCGCGCGAATAGGAAACAGAAAAGAGCAGGGGCAGCTATACTAATATCAGACAAAACAGACTTCAAATGCAAAAAAGTGATAAGAGATGCGGAAGGCCATTATATATTAATAAAAGGGACGATCCTCCAGGAAGATATAACAGTCATAAATATCTACGCACCTAACCAGGGTGCCCCAAAATATATGAGACAAACTCTGGCAAAACTGAAGGGAGAAATAGATATTTCTACAATAATCATCGGGGACTTCAACACCCCTCTCACATCATTAGATAGAACAACTAGACAGAAGATCAACAAGGAAACAGAGAACTTGAACAATATGATAAACAAGCTAGACCTAACAGACATATACAGAACACTGCATCCAAACTCAGTGGGTTATACATTCTTCTCAAGTGCTCATGGATCTTTCTCCAGGATAGACCACATGTTAGGTCACAATACAGCTCTCAATAAATATAAAAAGATTGAAATTGTACAAAGCACCTTCTCAGATCATAATGGAATGAAACTAGAAAACAGTAACAGACAGGAAAAAAGGAAATTTGCGAATGTGTGGAGACTGAACAACACACTCCTAAATATTCGGTGGGTCAAAGAAGAAATTGCACATGAAATCAGTAAATATATTGAGACAAATGAAAATGAGAACACAACATATCAAAACTTATGGGAGGGAAGCGGCTGTGGCTCAATCAGTGGGGCTCCCGTTTACCATATGGGAGGCCCCAGGTTCGGTTCCCGGGGCCTCCTGGTGAAGGCAGGCCCGCCCACACGGCGTGGTTGGCTGACCCAGCGAGCACAAGCAGCAAGGGGGGGATAAATGAATGAATATAAACAAATACACATATATGCATATATATTTATATATCATTTTGCAAATGTTTGTATGTATTGTGAGAATTTTGATTTTTACCCATAATAAAAAAAAAATTAAATTAAAAATAAATAAATAAATAAATAAATAAAAATGTATAGGGGAGTAAGATTCGGACTATAGTTAGTAGTAATACTTTGACGATGCTCTTTCATGATTTGTTAACAAATGTTTCACAACAATGGAGGGTGTCTGTGAGGGGATGATGTCTGGGAGCCCTGTATGATGTTTTGCATGTTTGTTCTGTAAGATCACAATGTTTATTGAATACTTATAGTTTACATATGTTCATGTATGAATGATATACTTCAATAAATTGTTCAAAAATTAAAAATAAATAAATAAATAAATAAATGAATGAATAAATAAATAAAATCTTAAAAAAAAAAAAAAAAAAACTTATGGGATACAGCAAAGGCAGTCTTGAGAGGGAAATTTATAGCCCTAAATACCTATATTAAAAAACAAGAAAGAGCTAAACTCAAAGATTTAACTGAACAACTTGAGAAACTAGAAAAAGAACAGCAAACCAATTCCAAAGCAAAAAGAAGGAAAGAAATAATAAAGATTAGAGCAGAAATAAATGAAAATGAGAACTGAAAAACAATAGAGAAAAATCAACAAAACCAAAAGCTGGTTCTTTGAGAAGATCAATAAAATTGACAAACCCCTCACAAGACTAATAAAGAAAAAAAGAGAGTAGATGCAAATAAATACAATCAGAAATGAAAGGGGGGAAATTACAAATGACCTCACAGAAATAAAAAGAATCATAAGAGGATATTATGAGAAACTTTATGCCAGCAAACTAGACAACCTGGATGAAATGGACAAATTTCTAGAAACTCATAACCAACCTACACTGACACAACAAGAAATACAAGAACTTAACAAACCAATCACAATTAAGGAGACTGAATCCGTCATCAAAAATCTCCCAGCAAAGAAATGTCCAGGACCAGATGGCTTCACAGGTGAGTTCTACCAAGCATTTCTAAAAGAATTAACACCAAACCTGTTTAAATTCTTCCAAACAATCGAAGAGGAGGAAAAATTACCCAACACATTTTATGAAGCCAACATCACCCTAATACCAAAGCCAGATAAAGATTCCACAAGAAAAGAAAATTACAGACCAATCTCTCTCATGAACATAGATGCAAAAATTCTCAACAAAATACTTGCAAATCGAATCCAACAGCATATCAAAAGACTTATACATCACGACCAAGTGGGATTTATTCCTGGTATGCAAGGCTGGTTCAACATAAGAAAATCAATCAATGTAATACACCACATTAACAAGTTGAAGGAAAAAAAACCACATGATCATCTCAATAGATGCAGAAAAGGCATTCGACAAAATCCAACATCCATTTTTGATAAAAATACTTCAAAAGATAGGAATAAAAGGAAAATTCCTCAATATGATAAAAGCCATATATGGAAACCCCACAGCCAACATCATACTCAATGGGGAAAGGCTGAAAGCTCTCCGCCAAAGATCAGGAACAAGACAAGGATGCCCACTGTCACCATTGTTATTCAACATTGTACTAGAAGTTCTAGCTAGGGCAATTAGACAAGACAAAAAAATTAAAGGCGTCCAAATAGGAAAAGAGGAAGTAAAACTTTCACTGTTTGCAGATGACATGATCCTCTATTTAGAAAATCCTGAAGTATCCACAACAAA
>JAKSZT010053792.1:5511959-5537774 GCA_026826555.1 Tolypeutes matacus
GTGACCATGGGAAAGTTATCTAACTTCCTTGGTCCAGTTTCCTAATCAGTAAAAAGGAATTAATAGGATTAATAATAAACCCTGCCTTTAGGATTGTTAAGAGGATTAAATGAGATCATTTACATTGATTGTTTCCCTCTAAGCCTTGCTCATAGAACATGATAAATATTTGTTGTCAATATTATCAGCATCTCTTATTGTTACCGCTTTTTGGTTGGTTAAGTTGGGGTTAGCTATTAATTTAACATACTCTTTATTGTCAAACATCTTTTTTAGTCCTTGTTTAAAAATGATTTACAAATATTTATGAGAAGATATGAATTTCTACTTTTTTTTTTTTTTCCAAATAACAAGGGACTGCCATGTGCTACTTACGGATTGATAGAAGAGAGAACCACTATGTTCCCATTCTTCATCCAGCCATGCTAATTACATCCTGGTCTGTACCCCCTTCCCTCCTCCAATTACAGTGGATGAACACACAGAGGTATTAAGAGGCAGTGAACCTGAAGTCAGTTTCGAGAACAGAACTCTGGTTGCCTCAAAACACAATGGCAGTGGTACTCAGAGACACATCCATGGTGGACAAAGTGTCTCCAAATCACTGGGATTCCTAACCTCAGTCATCTGTGCCCAGGAGGTAAGGATTGTGTCCATTCATGGAACCGCTTCTGGGGAGCTTCAGGAAGTCCTGGCTCAGCCCAAGGCTGTGACTCCCAAAGAAGGATCTTCCGTCGCGTTTGAGATGGCATTTTTTCCTGGACATGGCCTAAAACCTCAGGGGCTGGACAGGCTCAGGAAGAAGAGGGCAAGTTTGCATAGGAAGGTAATTGTCACTAGTCTGTTTACTCAGAATCTCTGGAAACTGCACATTTTTTTTTATCCTTCTGTAGTCTGAAGGTTCTAGGGTTGATTAATGGGGTGTTGTTTTGTCCCCAGCATAACATTCAGGTGCCGTATCATTTCCCCATTACTGGTTGTAAAGTCACCAAACTGGTTGTGATTCTCAGCTGAAGCAAGAAGAGCCGTGGATGAGAGAAGAAATGTAAGGAGATGTCGTCAAGAAGAAGTATCGGATGTTACGAAGCGGAAAGAGCAGCAGTGGGAAACGCTTGTACCTGCAGTTACCACCACTTCCGCAGAAGTACATGACTTTCCTGTAAACCTATACTTTTTCTATTTCCAAAAGAAAAAAATTAAGAATTACAATAATTAAAAAAAAAAAAACAGTGTGTAAAGTCCCTGTGAACGGAGTAGAAGTAGACACACTGTGTGTGATTGATTTGGGGAACCTATTTGAGATAAAGTTAAACAGTGAATCTGTTTGCAAATTGGGTTTGGAAAAACCCTAGACTAGAACTAAGGGGATCTTTTTTGATCCTTTAGCATCATCTAACATTTGTACCAAATTGCTATAAGAATGTTAAGTGGGGAAGCGGCTGTGGCTCAATCAGTAGGGCTCCCGTTTACCATATGGGAGGCCCCGGGTTCGGCTCCTGGGGCCTCCTGGTGAGGGCAGGCCTGCCTGCGCGGCGTGGTTGGCTGACCCGGCGAGCACGGACAGCAAGGGGGGGATAAATGAATAAATAAATAAAATCTTTAAAAAAAAAAAAAAAAGAATGTTAAGTGGGGCTAGATATCATTCTATGTTGTGATACTAAGTGTATGAGTCAGCCAAAGGGGTGCTAATGTGAAATACCAAAAATGGGTGGGTCTTTACAAAGGGTATTTATTTGGGGTAGAAGTCCACAGATACCAGGCCATAAAGTGTTAAGTTTCTTCTCTCACCGCAGTCCATTGCCACACGCTAAAGCAAGACAGCTGCTGGCGTTTGCCAGGGTTCAGGCTTCTGGGGTTCCTCTTTTCCCAGGGCTGTGTTTCTCTCCGGGCTTAGCTCCTGTTTCCTTCACAAGGTCAGCTGTAGACGATCAGGCGAACGGCTTGCTTCTCTTCTCCTGGGGCCTTCTTTCCAACATCAAACTCCTTCTCAAAAGATTGCTAAATAAATAAAATCTTTAAAAAAAAAAAAAAAAAAAAAAGATTGCTTCAACTGTCCTTTGTCTTGCCTTTTATATTCGATTCCCCGCCCACCAAAGGGTGGGGCTCAACGCCCTACTGACATGGCCCAGTCAATGCCCTAATTATAACTTAATCATGCCCAGATTAACAGATCAGTTTACAAGCATGATCCAATTATATTTTTGGAATTCATAATTACATCAAATTCCCCAATGGTTGCACTAAGGATGGGTAAACCCACTCTATCTCAGAAAAGTCTTTGCGATGTCATCAAAACCAACAGTAAACTTCATGCTGTGTGCAGAGCAGGGCAGCTATAGAAGCAAGAAAGTGGGTCTCATGTATTTTGGGTTGATGGTCCTAAGACTAGAGGAGAGGGTGGATTTGGAAACTTTTGGGAAAATATACTAAAAACAAAATCTTCTTCTAAACCAGAAAACCTCTCCACAAAGTAGAAGAAAATAAAAAATAATTTTTATTATTGAATATGCATTAAGCCAGAGTGCAGAGAAAATTTCAAACAAAAAATGAAATCTCACCTTTTTATATAGCCAAGCAGATACAAAGCATTGCATCCATGTTCTCAAGATAAACGATAACCTTCAAGAAACAGGAATTGATAGTATTTTCATATATAGTTCACCTTAAATTCCCCTGATTACTGGGGTGGTCTTTGTGTTTGCTACTTGCCTCTCTATCTAAAGGAATAAGAAAACTTCTCATATCTCTACGAAAAGCATATAGTTACAAAGTAGAGCCAGACATCTAAGTTAAGCTCCCGTGGAGATGGGGAGATGAGGATGCTAACTTCCTTGATGCTCACATTTCAAGGAGATGACATCCAGATTCTTGAGAAAGACATTCCTCATTTGCCAACCTGGCAAAAGGATTATTTCACTTTTCAAAAGATTTACATTCATCTCAAAGGGGCAGAGAAAAATATTACAATTACTGGTTTTCTAAAGAATGCTCTTAAAAAAGAAATGTGGGTGAGTGGGGAGTGGATCTCTTTACTTTTTTGCACGAGGGAAAATTTATATATATAACTTGTATTTACCCATAAAAATAGTCATTTGCAAACCTATGTTCCCAGATGTAGTTTCTTAAATAGAGGATGGTTTCACCCTTGAGTGAGAAGGTCTAGTCTAGGTTGATCTGCCCAGACTGGAAGCCCAAGAGTAGATCTGGCCACCGAACAAAAAATTACTCTCTAATTAACAAAGAAATTGCTGTAAAGAAACCAGAAACAATCTTTAGGCAATGCTACTCCAGCACCTAGTGAATAGGAAGATATTGTGAAAAATGCCGTGGGCATATGGAAATCTAAAGCTTGGGACTTTCAGATGATGGGTGCCCTTCCAGCAGGCTACCTGTTAGTGACTGGGGCAGGATGCCCAGGTGCCCCACACAGGTTTAGGAGGCTGTCTGGCTAGAGGTAGCGTATGGGAGGTGAGGAAAGTCCTGGTTGGTTTCTTAAGAACCTAAAAGAAAGTTGGAAAAAAAGTGTTTGCCTGTTTTCAAGTTAGAGACCTTGAGAGAGAAAGCACTGTTTCCAGGGAATGTAGCCAAGTATCTTTTGGATGATAGCATAGATAGCTGGGAGAATTTGAAGTGAATCCTTTAAAGATGAGTGAATATGGAGAATTGTGAACACTAATTGGATCTTTAATGATATTAAGGAATTGTCACTTTAAAGGCACCTTTTTTTTTTTTGCCAATATACACATTTTAGAGTCACAACAGAATCTGCCACCTTTGAGGAAAAAAAAAAAAACAAACACCATTTCACCAAATTCTAAAATAATATTTATAGGTTGTACAAGGTATGAGAAGCAGAACAGTTCAATGTTGTTTCCTAATTGCTTCCTATTAAAAAAAAATAAAAAGCTGAACTAGCAAGGCTTTCTTAAAGAAAATTCTAAAACCCAACAATAATTAGAAGATAGACTTGGGTCATTATAGGGAACAGCTCTTTTATATACACTTTTGGGTATTATCAAGGTATCAGAATGGATGATGGAATCTTGTGATCTACTTTGGGGGTGAGGTCAGCAGGCAAAAGTAAGCTAATCAAGAGATTTGTTAACACACTGATCTAAGCCAGGTTAAAACCAGCCAACCTCCCTTATTCCTCTTTCCCTTTTTCTTTTCAATTTTCCCAGTTATTTTAGAATCAGGAATCATACTAAAAATTGAGCAACAGCAGGAGAGAAAGAGTTGCCACCTTTGTTTAACAGAAATAAAGTGGTGTATGGTCAGATCTCTCAAGGAAAACTTATTTTTAAATAATCAGTTTCAAGCTTATAACTTTTGTAAAGATTATAAAAATTATAAACCTAAACATCAATATCGGGGATTCATTGTTTCATGTACTCCTCATGCCACACTCCCCATGGTAACAATGAATACTAGTTTCTTGACAACAAAAAACTCCAATGACATATGCATTGCCTTATTATTTCCTTATATAATTACACACTCCCTATTTATCTCACCTCCAGACTTTTGCATGCTCCTGCAACATTATTTACCCTTGCTCCTGCTTTCAGTGTTTTTTATTCTTTTCTGTCTCATCTTAAGTGCCAGTGCATTGGGAGGGATCCCTGATCGTTCAAAGCTGGGCTAAATGCACCTAATCCCTGACACTTCCCCTAATATAGCACCAATCAACTCAGTTACAAAGGATGATTTTTTTCTATTTAATTTCAGTATTCAGTAAGTTAACTTCTTCAGGGAAAGGAGTGAATCTAATAGATCATTATATTCCAGCATCGAGTACAATATCTCATGTAAACATGTCAAAATGTGATAACTTATTAAATGGCAAGACTACCCCTGTAAAATGAGAGTTTGTTTGACTTAAAGTCCTGCTTGTCATCATGGTGACTTGGACCTTATCTTCAAGGAGCTTGCAATTTAGTTGAAGAGATGATAATTCACCTAAAAGAAAAATCAAGTATTTGGCCTTGGTTATGTCCCCAATTCTTGGTCCCTTATAGCTCCCTTAGTGACAAAGCTCTTTGAAAATAAAATAGGGCCCCTTGCTTTTTCAGTTTATAACAATCCCCATTTCCCTAAAAAGTTGCTCCCTATACTTTCAAGAGTTGAGTTAGATGATATTGAAAAACAACTCAAATTGGCCTTTCTTCCTTGATATCTGACCAGCATCCCTAGCCTGAGCAGACCCAGTCCTAGTTTATTCCAGATGTGGATGATAAGGGAGGTTCTTTCCTTTCTAATGTGGGCTAATGCAGAGGCAGAAGAACATCTAGGCTCCTCATTGACTAATCACTGTTCTCCAGTACCCACCTGGCCTGCCTATAACCAGAGACCAGTCTTCACTCTTGGTCTTTGTCTTGAACATGACCCCAAGCCCCAAATTGACCCTTCCCGACTTCCTCTCTCTTAGGAGCTCTGACTGATTCTGGCCTCTGCCTGATCCAGTAACCCCAGGATCCACTCTCATCTCTAGGACTTTGCAGATGTGAGTGGTAGGAGCAAGTATCAGCTTCTGGAGAGAAAGACCACATGGCTGAAAGTCTATATTAAGCTTGGAGAGAACTTAAGGTAACCATGGCAGAGAGGAGACCTCCTTGAAGGCCAGAGCAGATAAGAAAGTACCCACAAAATATTTACTGAATTAATGCAACAAAATTTTAATGAATGCTTACTCTTCCTAGGGACTAAGGGTAGGATGCTAAGCAGGACAGCCAGTGTGCCTGATCCTAGTGTTAAAGTTAGAGGGCTCTGGATTCAGGCTGTTTGAGTTTGAATCCTGATTCTACAACTCTAGCTCTCGGTGAGTTATTAGACCTCTCTAGGCCTTAAATTCATCATCTGAGAGGTTGAGACGATAGCAGAACCTACTTCATAGAGCTATGAAGATTCAGTTATATAAAATATGTGAAGGACTTAGAAAACTGCTGGTGCATTTTAAGTGCTCAGTAAATGTTATTTGTTAACATGTGGCAGCCAAAGATTAATCAAATGATCACATTCGTGAATGTGTCATTACCATTATGTTGTGTTCACATGGAGGAAGGTTGCAACCTTGATGTAAAAGGAAGTAATAAGGTGTCTGGCCTAGTCTGGGGGCTCAGGGAATGTTTCCCAGAGGTCTCGACACCCTGGCTGCTTCTGAAATATGAGTAGGTGTTAGAACCACCCTGTTCTTAATTGGGAGGGAACATGGAGAAGAAATGAGAGCAAGCTTTGTGTCTGGATTTCAGAAGAAGAGGCTAGAGACGGGCCAGGTGCCAGGAGGAAATGAGAGGGGTTTTGATGTTTCTCTGAAAATCCCTGAGCAGTCACTGAGGAGGATGGGGTAGTAGAGGGGGTTTACCATGGCTGAATCACTGCCGTGTTGCCTGTGTGAGCTTGGCCCTTTGGGACCCATAGAGGCTAAGGAACTTCATGCAGCTGCCTTGACTTTGTGCCCAGAGTGGAGTGGGACCTGAGTGATTTAAAGAGATTTGCAGTCTGAATTCAATGATCCCTTGAATGTCAGATAATTTGGTGGAAAGGAAATTTATTTTGACTCAGACTTCTTCACCAGCATGAAACTAACTTGACAGCCCTATGCCAAAGAAGAAGACACAGGGATTATATGAAAACATTTAGAAACCACAAAGATATGAAAGCCTGAGGGGCAGGGTCATCTGTGTGTCCTTGTTCCTGAACATTGACCACTCACTGTCACCCCCACATGGTGAAAGAAGGGCAGTCCACATGGGATATTGAGCACTTTTTATTTCCTTCCTAGTGGCCTAAGGTCATTGAAATTTACTTGGAGATTCGGGTTAGTGCTTGTTATTTTTACAAATAATTTGTTCCAGAAAAGGAATTGTGTTGCTAGGTTCTTATACTGATATGAACACACCTTGTATAGAAAACACAAACATTATTCAAAGTTTTTTGTCCCCCAATAATTTTGACAAAATACAGTTCAGAGGAATAAGACATAAGGCAAGAGATTCATTAGGAGGGATCACATTATTACACTGGGATTACTGATTCTCTATGGAGACTAATTATCCATGACTTTTTTTGTAGAGTCAGCCCTTTAAAATAAGTGTACTGAAAGTGGAATATTCTACAAGTTCTAAATTCCAAAAATATTCTTTTCACAGATTTGTCAGGTCTTCTTAATGTGGCTGCTTCTTTATTTTTTTAAATTGTATTGAAGTATATCATACATACATACATTTACATAAACAATAAGTGACTCAGAGCTCCTTTAGCAGCTTTGATGTGATATTTGAAAGAAGTGCTCTTTCTTTTCTCCCCTTGATGTATAAATAACAGGGTAGCAGAGAGGACGAGAGACACCTGATTGAGAGAAGAGTTTGCCAACCAGCACCAAAGTTGGAAGCTAATTGTGGAAAGCTGTTCCACTCGGTTGCTGCCTTTTGAAGAATGCAAACTGTTTTGAGAAAACACATCATCTCCTTTTACGGATCCTTGATTTTCACAGAGTTGATTATAAACTCCCCCATCACCCACCATCTTACCTAACTAGCATGTATGAAAGTGGATTCCTTTTTTTGCCAGGAAGCTATGGAAACAAGCATAATCTCTGATTTAATCTTAACTTGTGAAAGCACTAATGAAAATTAAAAATTATTCTAAATATTAAATAAAAATCATGGACATGTCATTGTGATATTAAGATATTATAGATAAATGACTCCAAATAGTTCCAGCTCTTAAAAAAAAAGACATTACCCCTAAATTCATCTTTCCCAAGAATAGAGAATCAGGATATTAAATTGCGATTTCTGGGTAAGAAATATTTCTCCTGGCAGACAAAAGCTCAGCAGCATTCTGCATATGTTCAAGCCACACACAATCAGAGCTAGGTGAAAAAACATAAAGCCACTGATAAAATGATGATTTTCATCATTTGTAAACATCCGTTGAGAGCCTCTTAGGTTCTAGAGCGTTCTAGAAGGAAAGCATCCTGATTTGGCATCAACAATGTGGTTAAGTGACTTAAATGGAAAAAAATAACAAGGACCTCATGAGTATTGGGAAAAGGAAGGGCAATGCTCCACATTTAGTCCCAGCTTATGAATTGGATCTGAGATGGCAGAGGCCATGGGAAAAGTTGGTCATGGTGTCACTAGGGCCCTTTTGCTGTCAAGGAACTAAGAATCACTGTTTCCACGAGAAGTGTGATGTTTTTGGTGAGCAATGGTGCTCAGATAATGGCCCTGAAGTCACCCCAATCCTTCCAGGGCATCTGCAAGGTCCTCTTTTTCCCAACCAAATATGTGTGGAAAGGCAAATTTTTTTTCACATACTTCAACCAAAACAACGGTTTGCAACAGATTGAGCAGAAATACATGTGAGCATCCAATCGTCCTCTCTTAAACCAAGAATTAGCGATTTACAAACATGTAAAAACTCTTCTCACTGTTTCATGTTTTGGAAAATAAAGGGACTTCTCATTAAAAATGACTATTTATGTTAATATGTAATTAATTTATTTACATTTTTATTAAATATTAAAGATTTTGCTTTAGTTTTTAATATGCAGAGGGAGCATTAATATAAAAAAGAAGCATTGGGTTCCTCATTTTTAAGAGTGAAAAGGGTCCTGAGATTAAGATTTACACACTTGCGACCTGCTGCTTTAGGGATTGAAATCATGAAAATAGAATTAGCCACCAGGTAAAAACACAGTAAATGCTGAGTGGTTGGAGCAGGAGCCCTGGTCCAAGCCCCGTGAAGAGGAGAGCTAGGAGGTTGTACAGAGTGGAGTGTATCGCAGGGGGAAGTGTTTATTCCTGGCTCCCTCAGCAACAGGAATTCTTGGACCTGCCAACCCCTTTTTTTGATCACTGTGATTTAGCCCTCCTCCTCCCTTATGACTTTCACTGTTGCTTCTACTTCCAACACAGATCCTATATAGTTAGTGTCCAAACTGGGACACTTTTGGGGAAAAAAAACGGTGGGATTATTAATAATTACACCAAGACAACTGGGTAAGTCTGGTCCACATCTTTCTTGTTCTTTCCAGTATCTACCTCCATGAGTAAAGCTGCTAAGTCAAAGGATATGAAAGCTAGTTTAGATTCTGTTTATACATAAGTATATCAGACACACCCACACCAGTGATTACTTTAGCCAAGATTTGATTAGGCTTCAACAGCTTGTTTCTGTATTTGCAAGGTAAAACCTTTTGTTTTTAAAGCTGAGTTCTGATATTAGAGATTTCATTCATTTTCACATTTGCTAGCTTAACTCAAAGAGAAAAACTGTACTAAAAAATATTGAGTGTTCTTTAATGATATCATGAGCTAAAAAAAAAAAAAAAAAAGAAAGGTTGATTAGGTTTGTTTGATTAGATTTAGCTACCACATTACTTGGGGCAGAGCCCTTGACCTTGATTGGGGGTGTGGTCTACCTCCCAAGCACATAAAAGCCTAGGATACCAGCTCAAGCTCATTGCTCAGACTAGCAGACACCTGAAGAAGAAGAGGTGGAGACACCGGACCTTCAGGCACTCACCTGAAGTTCTCCCTCTCAAGGTAAGCTGGGCCTTTGGTCTGGGATATTTCCACAGTCCCATTTCTCTCTCTTTGGTGAGAACTTTTTCCAATGCCTTCACTTTTGGATTTAAGAAAGAAAGTTACTCTGTTCTCACTCAACCAGACCCCATCAGTCTAGAATATCAGTGAGGAACTGTTGGGTCCCGGGCCCAGCCTGTCGAATCAGACATGCCCAAGCATGTCAAGGGTGGCTCGCCCAAACCAAGGCAAATTCTTTAGGAAGGTTCCGCAGGAGGCTGTCGTTGCACCACAGGTTCTGAAGCTTTTGAGCAGTTGGGGGTGTTGTCATGAACACAGTTGTGGCTTCTGTTCAGTTAGCATTATTTCAGAAAGGCTGAAACCAAAACTAACATATTTTTAATCACACTCACTCAAGCCTTGATTAGTTTAAGAGTGGTTCAAAGCATTTGCTCTGAATGATATTTTGCCCTTAATATTGCGCCTACAGTGAGCATCTTATTTTGCAGTAGATTTTGCTAGTTTTCGTAATATATTGTAATTTTCTTTGAAATTCTGGAGGTTTGTTTGAGTCACCTTTATGTGATGACTTGAGGAAAATTGCCTTTATTTTTATGATTGAGTTTAGACTTGGAAATTGATTGATCTGGAAACAGTAGATGACATACAAAGGAAGGGACAGAGACTGTGCTCCTGGATTCTGTTAAAGACCCAGCTCAGCTTCCACAGAGGGAAGCTGTGGGCAGCACAGACTAGAGCTCCCCTGAAAGTCTCCAGACAAGGTAAACCGTGCTGTCAGAAAAAGACAGTTTCCACTGTCTGATTTGCCTTGTGTCAGGGAATGTACTGAATCCTCTTTAAGACAACAATCTGAGTTTTCATATTAACTTTAGCTCTTTTGTCATATGTATAAATATATTTAAATACTATCCATTTAAAAGTCCAAGAAATTTTTATATAATTTTCATTGTCTAACTTAACATTACTTGTTAAGCATCTTTCTAAGTTTTATTTCGTTTTTACATTTAACACTTGCTTAATATTGCACCATAAAGAAATATTGTTATTAATTTAATCATACTCCTATTTTGTATATAGATTTCTCCTTTATTTTCTGACTTTGGATAATTTTGATAGAAACAAATTTCTCCATATGACATTTTTTCTGGTTTTGAATTATGATACTAGGTCAGGATTATGCTCCAACATAATATGTTAATATTTTTAGAATAGGTGACACCAATGATTACCTTATCGATTTATTCACACCCCTTAAAGCTTAAGTACAAAGTTGTATTTCATTTAATCTGGAAGACATTTTGTACAGTTGGTTTCTGAAATAAGGAATTCTTTATCTTACATAGGATTTTGATAATTTTCTCAAAGATGGTGACTTTACTATGAATCTCTGACTTGGTTTCACATTCATGTATAAGCTACAAAAAGATTTCAATTATTTAATTTTTGTATTGGGTTTAGAGACATTCTGGTTACTGAAGAGCAGAAGGCTCCAGATCACTTCCAGAAGCTACTAAAGGGCAATTTGAGTTCAATTCTGTCTACTGCTAAGCACAAACTCAGGACCAATGACTACAAGTCTTCAAGAAGAGGTAACATGTCCTGTTTGTCTGGGTTTTTTCCACAAACCCATTTCCCTCTCCTGTGCACACATCTTCTGTTTGAAATGCATTCAAAACTGGTATCTAAATGGAGAAGCAGAAGCACTGACCTGCCCCTTATGTCGAAGAGTACATGAGGAAAGTATTATGTCAGAACACTTAACTGAAGACTTAACCAATCTTATCAGGCAACACAGCCCCCTACTGGAACAAAATCTGCACTTAAGTGATGCAATCCTGAGGTTCCAAGAACATGTGACCCTGGATGCTGCCACTGCCAACCCCTTCCTTGACCTCTCTGATGACTTAAGGACCGTCCGGTGTGGAAAGATCTGCCACAACCCACTGGATGGTCCTGAAAGATTCACCCACATGGCCTGTGTCCTGGGCTCCCCCCGCTTCCTCCTTGGCCGCCATTATTGGGAGGTACATGTAGGAGAAGGGAAGGAGTGGGCTTTAGGTGTCTGCAAGGAGTCTGTGAACAGAAAGGAGAAGAGCATTTTATCCTCTGAGCTTGGCTTCTGGGTCATCAGCATGAAGAGAAATGCACTCTATCCTAGCTCTTGCCCACAGACCAGAATTTCTACAAGCCCTGACCTCGACCGTGTGGGAATTTTCCTAGATGTCGACCTGGAAGAAATCAAGTTTTTTGATGTTAGAAATGATGTCCTCATCTATACACAGAGCGACGTGTCCTCCTTGGAGCCTTTGTGTCCTTTCTTTTGTCCTGAGCAGCCTGAAGAAGGTGACAGCGGTGCTGCCTTGTGCCTCTGCCTATGAGAAACTCAGCTCTTCATAGGTTTTCCAGCAAATGAATGAGGCTTTGGACCCTGAAAAACAACAGAATGACAGAGGGAGTGACAATGTGTTATAGCAGCAAGATTTGTTAGATTTTGGAGTCTTAGTGTAGCTTTTGTACATTTGGTAGCTATATAGGTTCTTAGAGGATTAAGCTCTCTTCTTGCCTATAAATGGGAAGAGATAATTAGATTATTAGAGACAATACTGAACATTTCTCTTTTAGTTATTAACACAGGGAATATTGATTGTAAATTTATTAGATGATTCAATTTTATGGATAGAAACAATGTCTTTTTCATTACTGCATACCTTTTTACGTAGTATGATACTTTGATAATTGTTGAGAATTGACCTTTGCCTATTGTGGTTGTCAAAGATGGCATAGAAATATGATAGGCAACAAGGTGTCAATAGACACAATCAGAGGATGTAAAGTTTCCAGAATGGCAAAAGATTCTGAATGTTCTTGAGTTAGTTACATAAAGAGGAAAATGACTGTTCTAAAGCCTAGGACCATGGCTTCCCCACTACGTGCAGTTTGTTGTGCAAAAACTCCTGCACATTCTGTGATACATAGGCCAACAAGCATATGTTCAATGACAAATTTTGATTTGTAAGAATTATCAACAATATTAACTCCTCAATGGGCATGCATGTAAAATTGTTTTCAAGATTGCTTTTGAATTTGTTACTTTTTATCAATAGAATGTTACATTCTTTTGCAATAAAATAAATACTTTGGTTTTTTCATGCTCCATTCATTCTGTTTGATGGCATCAAATCTGATCTACCTTTCCCCTACCCCAGCAGCCTGCCCTGGCCCCACAGGCCTTCCCTTTCCCCATCAACACATTTCCTTTGTGCCAGGCAGCAATTTTCCACACCCAAGTCTTATACTCTGTCATAATGACTCCCTGGTAAACTGTTCATTTCTTGTGATTTGCTTTTCAGCCACTTCTGGCTTGACATCTGCCTCTCCAGGGCTGGATTGGGTCATATTCTAAATCTGCCTCTGGCTTCCTTTCCAAGGGAAACAGGGCTCAACCCTCATTTTTTTCCTTATTCTCATTTGATCTCCAAGATGATTTCACATCAGAGGACCCTGCCCTTCTTTAACAGAGTTGGGTCAAGGCTTATCAACCTTAGCAGCTCTTTGCAATAATGAATATCATGGATAGTTTTTTGCAGTAGTTATTTTCATCCTAAAGTTTTTACTGAAAATTTTTTATCTTGAACTCAAGTAAGAAATATATCTTACATTGCCATCCAGTACATAATGTGTGCAAATGAAACAAAAACTTACAAAAAGAGTACTTATGCTTATGATGAGTGAAATACTAAAATCTTTTCTTTTATGACTTTAATTAGAAATAAATTCCTGGTCTCACAAACTAATTTCATTTCACAACTCCCCAATAGGTTGTTCACCAACAGGGTGAGCACTGCCATTTGAAAAACTGGGAAAAGTCCCCTCGAATTCCATTATCCCTTCTCAGATCTTTGAGTTCCAAAGGTAGATGCAGCTCCAATTTCCCTGGAAGAAAAAGGAATAGCCAACACTCGTCTGTATCTTTAAACCCTCTTTCAAGGCCTCTTTGTTTCAAGGGAATTTCTGTCCCTTTCTTATGGAAACTTAAATCACAAGCTTTCTTTCTCCCACTGAGTGTTTCTCACCTCATAGACTAAGGTGAATCTGGAGTGGCCAATGATTGGCAACTTTCTTTATTCTGCCTGATTCAGTCTCTGTGGCAAAGGGGATGGGAAATGGTGATAGGACAGGAGACCTGGCCATGTGCTCACCAGCTGTTATTTATCCTCAGCAAAATAATTCTTACGTCTAAGTCCTTAGTATCTCCATTGCTACAAAGCTAACCCAAGCCACTAGGCCATCTGGATAAGTGCAACAGCATCCTCACTCTACCTTGCTGCAGTTCATTTTCCACCCAGCAGCCAGAATGAGTCTTTTAAACTATCAGCCAAATTCATGTGGTCTCTCCTGTCTTAAATCTTGTAATGACGGAATAGGCCAGTTAGAGTAAATCCTCTCACACTCCCCATTGCTCATACCAACTCACCAGCTTGCTTTCTGTCAGACTGGGTAGCCAGCTTGCTGAGACGCAAATCTGATTTCTCTTACTTTTTGTTGTGTGACCATGGGCAAGTTATCTAGCATCTGTCTCCAGTTTTCTAATCAGTAAAGAGGAAATGGTAGGATTAACAACAAGCCCTACCATTAAGACTGTTGTGAAGATTAAATGAGATATTCATATTGATTGTTTAGCTCTAAGCCTTGCTCATAGGATGTGCTAAATATTTGCCATCAATTATTAACATCCTCTATTATTGTGAATTTTAAAAATAAGTATGGGGCTATTAGTTTAACATACTCTTTATCATGAGAAACATTTCTTTTGCTCCTAGTTTTTAAAATGCTTTACTCATATTTATAAGAAGATATTTCATTTTGACTGTCTTTTTTTATATAATGAAATGATTGCTTGGTCTTACTTATGGATTATAGAAGGAAGCATCACTGTGTTCACATCTTCCAGCTATGCTAATTCCATCCTGTTCTGTCCTCCCCCCAACTCCCACCCAAAGTGGAGTGGATGAACAGAGAGGATTTACTTGGCGGTGAGGTGGAGTCAGTTTGGCTGGGGGGGGGGGCGGTGCAGAACTCTGGTTGCCTCAAAACATGGGAATCCCAGTGGGTTCTGTGTAATATTTTGGGTAATCTAAGCACCTCTTAAAATATATTTATATATATATATATAAATAACATTTTTGTAAGCAAATGCACATATATGCATATATATTTATATATCGTTTTGCAAATGTTGGTATGTATTGTGAAAATTTTTATTTTTACCCACAATAAATAAAAAAAAAAAGATAATAATATCTAAAAAAAAAAAAAAATCAATAGTAAGGGAGTAGATGTGGCTCAAGTGGTTGAGCACTTGCTTCCCACATGGGAGGTCCCAGGTTCTGTCTCTGGCGCCTCCTAAAAAAAAAAAAAAACAAACAAACAAATAAAAAACAACTCAGGGAATCCAATGTGGCTTAGTGGTTGAGCACCGGCTTCCCACATGAGAGATCCCAGGTTCAATCCCGAGCCCTGGTACCTCAAAAAATAAAAATAAATAAATCAATAGTAGTGGCAGTTGGAGACACATCTTGGCAGATAAAAAGTTTCCTGATGGCCGGGATTCCTATCAATGATTAGCTGTGGCCACGAGGAAAGGATTGCTCCCCCACATCTAACAGAATCCAAAGCCTCACAAACTCTCATTAAACATTACAACACTCATTCTGGAGAGAA
The DNA here is from genome assembly GCA_026826555.1 of Tolypeutes matacus. Taxonomy (NCBI): domain Eukaryota; kingdom Metazoa; phylum Chordata; class Mammalia; order Cingulata; family Chlamyphoridae; genus Tolypeutes; species Tolypeutes matacus. Next base: position 5,527,232 of record JAKSZT010053792.1, read on the forward strand.
ATTGTATGAATGCAATGAATGTGGAAAAGCCTTTTCTCAAATCAAACACTTATTGTACATGTGAGAACTCATACAGGCAATAAACCTTGAAAATATAAGGTACGTGGGTAAGCATTCTCTTAAAGTTCATCTCACACTGTGCATGTTAGAAGGCATACAGATGGGAAGCCTTAGGGCTGTGAGGATCATGGAAAACCTGTTTAGCCTCAGGCCATGACTCTCAAAGAAGGTTACTCTGATGCCTTTGAGAAGGCTTTCTTTCTCAGACTGGATCTATTAACACTAAGAGCTGCATTGGCTCAGGAAGAGGAGGTCTTATTTGTATAGGAAGATAATTTGCACCAGCCAGTTTACTTGGTGCATCTCTAGAAGCTGCAGTTTGTTTATCTTCCAGAAGCTGAAGGTTCCAGGGTTTCCTTTATGGGATATTGTTTTGACCCCATAATAACATTCAGGTGCAGTATCATTCCCCTACTAACTGGTTGTGAAGTGAAGTCACCAAACTGTCCTCAGTGGAAGTAAGAAGAGTCATGGTTGGTAGAACAATTGTAAAGGAGATATCATCAAGAAGGAGCATGGGACATGAAGAAGCAGAAAGAACAACAGAAAGAACATTGTGTGTAGTATTACTTCCCCTTCCACAATAGTACAGACTTAAGATGAAGGCAGAGAATGTACAAAATATGGGAAAATATTTTCTGTGAGCTCAGACATTGTATCCTCAAAATAAAGCCTGTAAGAATGTAACTTGACTTTGAGAGAATTCCCATCAGACTGTCCTAAGCAGGAGAGGATCTGTATCAGGAAAAAAGAATAAACACATGCTATTCAGACCTTTAACTGTAATGATGTGAAAGTTTTCTGTTGGTAAATCAACCTCATGAGACACCTGAAAACTAATAATTGAAAGAAACTATTTATATTTAATGAATGTGGGAAAGTTATTTTCATATCAAATAAACCATGCAGGAATAAAATTCTGTGTATGTAAGGAATACTGAAAATCCTTCAGAGAGAGAGAAAATTCTTATATAAATTAGCATTACAATGAACTTCAGAATGCTTTCATCTGAAGCAAAACCTCATGGAGTATGAGAAAAATCATACCAGAGAGAAACCATATGAGTATGTTGCTCTTTACGGTCATCTTTTATTCCACATTTGAAAAGCTATACAGAGCAACCAGCATATAAATGTAATAAATGTGGGGAAGCTTTCAACCAGATAGAAAACCTCTGTATTCATCAGATATTTCATTCTGAAGAGAAAACATAAATATGTGGGAAAGTGTTAATTCAAATGTCAAATCACAGACACAAGAGTTTGCATACTGCAAAGAAACCCTATGCATGTAAGGAATGTGAAAAAGCCTTTAATCACATATCATAGCTCACAGAGCATGAAAAATCTCATACTGGACAGAAACAAGAATATAAAGAATGTGGAAACACTTTCAACAACAAAAAAAGCAATAACTCACTAAACATCAGAGTATTCATACTTGAGAAGAATCTTATATATGCTTGAATGTGGAAAAGTCTTCAACCAGAAGGAAAACCTCATTACCTATCAGAGAATCCATACTGGAGAGAAACCTTGTTAATGTATTGGATGTAAGTAAGCTTTCATTCAGGAATCAAGACTATCTACATGCCAGAGAAGACATATTGGAAAGAAATCCTTATATATAAAGAATGTGGGAAAGTCTTCAGTGGCAAATCAAATCTCACTGAACATGAGAAAATTCATATTGGAGAGAAAACATTTAAATGTAATGAATGGGGAACAGCTTCTAGCCAGAGGCAGTATCTCATTAAACATTACAGCATTAATACTGGAGGAAAAGCTCTATGAATATAATGAATGTGGAAAAGCCTTTTCTCAAATCACATCACGTGCGAACTCGCATAGGTGATAAACCGCAAAAATATAAGATAGTGGGCAAGCATTCTCTCAAAGTTCATCTCACACTGTGCATGTTAAAAGGCATACAGATGAGAAAACTTAGGGTTGTGAAAATCATGGAAAAGCCTTTTCTCAGTTCTAAAGTCTTGTTTTACATGTGAGAATCCATGCAGTGAAAAACCTTACCAGTATAGGGAATGTGGAAAAGCCTTTACCAGAAGTCAAACTACATTAGACATCAAATAATTCATACTAATTTAAAATGCTATGAATTCCTAGAACAAGGAAGTCCTCCAAAAGATTAGCACATTGGGAAAATTCATTCTAAAACAAAACACCAGGAATGTGGAAAGCCTTAAAAAGAAGCCCTGGACTTATATCCAAGAGTTTTCATGTGGAGAAAGAGATTAATTAAATGGGAATGTGTTCTACACAACTCACAGCATACAATACTATTATTGGACTTTTAGAAGCTTTTCCATTTAAAGCAGGAACAATTTTGGATCCTGCTATACTTTTGCTCCTTATCATGGTCATGAATGGAGATTCTAACTAATGAAGTAAAATGGAAAAAAAGGTGTTGTAAAAATTAAGTAGGAAAGGACAATATTACCATGTTTAAGTAACATGATACCTTGTATGAAGCTACAATTATTAAAATTCTTTCATACTGATGCATTAGTAATGTAAGATAATCAAATAGGTTGTCAAGAAAATTCCTATGAATTTGTGGGAATCTGTTATGATAGGAGAGACATCATAAGGAAGGAAGTGATGGCCTATTCAAAAAAAGTGAATTCAGGGTAAATGGTGATCCAATGAGGAAATGCTGTATATTATAGTTAAAAATAAATTCCAAGGGAATCAAAGCTAAAATGCAGAAAATGAAATTCTAAAATAATTAAAAAGAAATACAAGAAATTGCCTTTATATGAAAAGGGGAAAGGAGCATTTTTTCAAATTCCACTTATGAGAATAAACTGTAGAATTAATGGCATGCATACAAGGAATTATATATATCATGTGGTTATTACATGGTACTTTGGTAGTAAAGCATGTAGGAAAGGAATGTAGTAGCCATCAGAAAGGGAATGAGTGAATAAAGGGCATTGTATGTACACAACAGAAAACTGTAAAACAATTCATTATGACAAATTATGTATGTGTATATATATATATATATATATATATATATATGCAAGCAATTATTGCAAGCACTAGAGTGAAAAAATCAAGATGTGGAATGATGCATATACTTTGCTACATTTGGGAGTTAAGTAATTTTTGCCTACAAACTCCCACCCCCACTGGAGGTCACAAGATTCCATCATCCATTCTGATACCCTGATAATTCCCAAAAGTGCATACAACAGAGCTGTTCACTATAATGGCCCAAGCCTGTCTTTTCCTTAATGTTCCATTTTAGAAATTTCTGTAAAAGACCTTGCTCGGGCAGCTTTTTTTTCCATAGGAAATCACCCTGAAATGTTCTGCTTCTTGAACCTTGTGAGCCTTGTGAAACTTATAAATATTGTTTTAGAGTTTGGTGAAATGCTGTTGTTTTTTTTCCCCATAGGTGGCAGATTCTGTTGTGGCCCTATAGTGTATATATTGGCAGAAAAATTTTGGTGCTGCCACATGTGGTCTGGTCACAGCCTTCAGTGTGGTGGCTTCTAAGAACCTTCCTTAAGGGAGAGCTGGCTCTTCCTCTTTGCCTCCTCTGTGATCTCTTCCTCTATTCTGCTCTCTAGAATGCAGATCATACTCTCTTGGACCATGAGGATGAGGGCTTGGCAGGATGATGCTGGTAGGAGCCTGGATTTCCAAGGACCAAAGCCATTAATCCCAGCCCTGGAACACTCACCTCCAACATCACTGATGTGATACAGACATAAAGAACATTCTGGTTAAAGCTACTACTATTTTGATTTTGCATTTTACTTGCAGTCAAATCTATTTCAAACTTATTTTGAGGTATACCAAGATTTCAGCAAACTCGTGATTGATTCTTGTGGGTTCTATTGAAGAATCCCTTCCCCTAATGCCCTTTTGAACACTTCTAGAGCAGCCTCTACTGCGCTCATTTATTTTGTTTTGTCCTCATCAGCTCTGAGCATTAAACATTGGTGGGTGTCTGCCAGGGTTTTTCACTCTCACAGCTTACCCTCAGTTTGTGTCTTCTTTTCTATGACCAGCTTCAAGAACTGAAATAGAATGAGAAAATTGTGCTTGAGCAATTTTTAATGGAAAATTTCAAATATATACACAAATAAAGAATAGTATAATGACTCCTTATGTACATGTCACTCAGCTTCAACAATAATCAATCCTCCCTATTGGTTTACAAAATAAGGGAGAAGGCATAAAGTCATCCCAGGGAACCACTTTGGGGAAAGCCAGGAGAGTGCTTGCTGCACACATCATCTTGGAGATACTGGGGACAGAGAAATGGAGACGCCAAAGGGAAATCATGAGTTGATAGCACTGAGGCTGGGAATGTTGCCCATCCCCAGCCCCTTTAGGAGAACACCCTTTGTAAAATCTGCAGCTGAGTAGCCAATGGAGAGGGGAAAGGGCATATCTCTCCCTGGTAAGAGGGAGGATGCAGACGAGGGTTGAATATGGTTTCTCTTTGGTGAATGTAGCTATCATAACTTGCAGGTCAGAAGAGCTGGTGGAAATTGAAGGATTCGTCTCTGTGAAAGGATTTGCTGAGGAGCGCCATTTGCTGGCCAGCCAAGAAAGTGAAGGAAGACAGGCTGGTCTCTCCCTTTTCTTTCCCAGGCATGGTAGGCCTGGTCAAGCCCGATTAGCAGTTCCCTGGCCCTGTTTTGACTACTTAAACATGCTAATACTAATGTTTTAGAAAAAAATTAAACTAAAAATAAAAGAAGAGCTATGAAATAAAACAATTAGGCAAGAGAAAGAAATTGATCAACAGAGCAAAATCACCAATATAAACTGATACCTAGGTATCAACAAAAGATAACAACACATACTAAGAAACAGGAAGATATAGCCCAGCCAAAGGAACAAATTTTTAAAATCCTGATGAGTCACAGAATTTAAGTAAACTAATCAATGATAATCACATAAATCTCCTAAATCAAATCAAAGATCTGAAGGAAAATATGACTAAAGAGGTAAAGGACATTAAGACACTGGGTAATCAAAAGAATAATTTGAAAGACTGCAAAGAAAAGTAACAGAGTTTATGGAAATGAAGGACACAATGGATGATGTTAAAAATACTTTAGAGGCATATAACAATAGATTTGAATTGGTGGAGGACAGAATTAGTGAACTGGAAGGCCAAGCATATGAACTTAAAAAGATAGGGGAACAGAAAGAGAAAAGAAAGCGGAAAAAATTGAATAGGGTCTCAAGGAATTGAATGGCAACATGAAATACAACCATACATGTTATTGGTGTCCCAGAAGGAGAACAAAATGGAAAAGGGGCAGAAAGAATATTTGAGGAAATAATGACTGAAAACTTCTCTACCTTTATGAAAGCTATAAATATTGGGAAGCGGCTGTGGCTCAATCAGTAGGGCTCCCGTTTACCATATGGGAGGCCCCGGGTTCGGTTCCCGGGGCCTCCTGGTGAAGGCAAGACCGCCCGCACGGCGTGGTTAGCTGACCCAGCGAGTGCAAGCAGCAAGGGGGGGATAAATGAATAAATAAATAAAATATTTAAAAAAAAAAAAAGCTATAAATATCAATGTCAAAGAAGGACAATGCACCCCAAAGAGAATAAATCTGATGTACCCTGAGACAACTACTATTAGACTGACAAATACCAGAGATGAAGAAAGGATTCTGAAAGCAGGAAAAGAAAAACAATTCATCACGTAGAAAAGAACCTCAATAAGACTAAGTGTCAATCTCTCATTAGAAAGCATGGAGATGAAAAAAAAGTGGTATGATGTATTGAAGGTACTGAAAGAGAAAAACTGCCAGGCAAGAATTCTTTATCCAGCACAACTTTCCTTTAAAAATGAGAGAGAATTTAAAGTCTTCACATACAAAAACAAAAACAAAAAACTGAGAGAATATATTACCAAAAGACCAGATATAAAGGAGATACTAAAGGAAGTGTACATCCTGATAGGAAAACACAAGGGTGAGAGACTTGGAGAAGAGTGTAGAAATGAAGATTATTAGTAAGGGTAACTTAAAAGGTAAAAAGACAGACAATAGTAAGATATAACAACAGAAAGCCAAAGGATAAAATGGATGAGGTAAGTAATGCCTTTACAGTAACAACATTGAATATTATTGGATTGGAATTCCCAATCAAAATACAGAGGCTGACAGAATGGATTAAAAAATATGAGCCATCTATATGCTGTCTAGAAGAGACTCACCTCAGACCTAAGGACACAATCAGGTTGAAAGTGAAAGGTTGGAAAAAGATATTCCACACAAATAATAGCCAAAAAAGATCTGGAGTAGCAATACTAATATTGGACAAAATAGACTTTAAAGGCAAAGCTGTTATAAGAGAGGAAGAAGGTCATTATATATTAATAAAAGGGGCAATTCATCAAGAAGAAATAACTATAATAAATATTTATGCACCTAACCCATGTACCCCAAGATATGTGAGGCACACACTGGCAAAACTGAAGGGAGAAATAGAAGTCTCTACAAAAAAATAGCCGGAGACTTCAGTATACCTCTCTGCATTGGATAGAGCATCTAGAGAGAAGAAAAATAAGGAAACAGAGAGCCTGAATAATATGATAAATGAATTAGACCTAACAGATATTTACAGGGCATTGCACCCCAAAACAACAAGATATACATTCTTTCCAAGTGCTCTTAGATCCTTTTCCAGGATAGACAATATGTTGGGTTACAAGACAGGTCTCAATAAATTTTAAAAGATTGGAATATTTTTCTAATATAAAGTGTTAAGAATGTGGTGATAAATGGGAAAAATACAACTAATGAAATTTATAGATTGTAGCTAACAGTGACATTATAATGTAAGAAAAGAAAAATTGGTTTTCTAATAAAAGCAAATTTAATGCTAAAGGCATATAAAGGCATATGGGGTTTGGTTTTGTGAGATACAAATATGATTAAGTATTTTTTTCTCTTCATCCTTATCTTCATTAATATGGAGTACTTGACTATGTCATTTAACTAATCTGTGTTCATCTGTGTATCTTTCTGAACACTAGAGAAACAATTGAGTTAGTAGTGTGAATTAGATTAGATGAAAAGGGCCAAGACAGAATTTTTAGCAATAATGTTTCCATGAATTGTTGGGCCGCATTTTTCTATTTTATTTTTTGAATTTGAAATAAAGTTATTTAAATAAATAAGTAATAACATCCTCACTATTGGGTTATTTAGAAGCAAATCCCAGAATCATATCATTTCATCCACATATGTTCAGAAAATATATCTAAATGGAAAGGACTTAAGAAATTCTAACTAAGGGAAGCGGCTGTGGCTCAATCAGTAGGGCTCCCGTTTACCATATGGGAGGCCCCGGGTTCGGTTCCCAGGGCCTCCTGGTGAAGGCAAGCCCGCCCGCACGGCGTGGTTAGCTGACCCAGCGAGCACAAGCAGCAAGGGGGGGATAAATGAATAAATAAATAAAATCTTTAAAACAAACAAACAAACAAAAAAAAAAAAAAAAGAAAGAAATTGTAACTAAGACACCATTATCATACCTTTCAAAAATGATGATTCCTAATATCAACAACATTCCAACCAGTGTTCACAATTCTCCATATTCACTCAGCTTTAGGGATTCACTACAAGTAGACCCAGCTATCCTGAACATCTGTCAAAAGATACTCGCCTACATCCCAGAGCCCTGCAAAGTGTGCTTTCTGAATCAAGGTCTTGCAGTTGAAAACAGGTAGGAGCTTTTTTCCAAAGTTCTTTTCAGTACTTAAGAAACCAACCAGCTCCCATACTCCACACCTCTAGCCAGACACCCTCCTAAAGCCTGTGTGGGGCACCTGGGCATCCTGCCCCAGTCACTAACAGGTAGCCTGCTGGAAGGGCACCCATGATCTGAAAGTCCCAAGCTTTAGATTTCCATATGCCCACGACATTTTTCACATTCTGATACTTGTTACTTAAGCAATATCTCACTCTTCACTTGGTGCTGAGTAGCATTGCCTAAAGACTGTTTCTTCTTTATTTACAACAGTTTCTTTGTTAATTAGAGAGTAATTTTTTGTTTGGTGGCCATATCTACTCTTGGGCAGATCAACCTAGGTTAGACCTTCTCACTCAAGGGTGAAACCATCGTCTTTTTAAGAAACTACATCTGGGAACATAGGTTTGCAAATGACTTTTGCATGGGTAAATACAAATTATATATATAAATTTTCCCTGGAATCAAAAAGTAGAAAGATCCACTCCCCACTCTACCAACTTCCCTTCTTTTTTTAAGAGCATCCTTTAGAAAACCTGTAATTGTAATATTTTTGTCTGCCCTTTTGAGATGAATGTAAATCTTTTGAAAGGTGAAATAATCCTTTTGCCAGCTTTGCACCCAGGAATGTCTTTCTCAAGAATCTGGATGCCATCTCTTTGAAATGTGAGCATCAAGGAAGTTAGCATCCTCATCTCCCCATCTCCACGGGAGCTTACATTAGAATCCTGGCTCCACCTTGTAACTATATTCCTTTCATAGAGATACGATAAGTTTTCTTATTCCTTTTGATAGAGGCAATTAGCAAACACAAAGACCACCCCAGTAACCAGGGGAATTTAAGAAAAATATACGTGAAAATGCTGTCAAGTCCTCTTACTTGAGGACTACTTATCATTTATCTTGATAACATGGATATAAGGGTTGTATCTGCTTGGCTACATAAAAAGGTGAGATTTCTTTCTTTCTGGGCAATCCCCTCAGCAGATTGTCTGTCATACCTCACATTCTGGCTTAATGCACATTCAGTAACAAAATTGTTTTTATTTCTCTTCTACCTTAGTGGAGAGGCTTTCTGGTTTAGGGGATTTTGTTTTAAGTTATATTCCCCCAACATTTTCCAAATCCATTCTCTCCTCAAGTTCTCAGGAGCAAGAACCTAAAGTGCATGAGACCCGCTCCCTTGCTGCCATGTCTGCCCTGATCTGCACTAGCATGCAGGTTAGAGTTGGTTTTGATGAAGTCTCAAAGCCTCTCCTGGGGTAGAGTGGGTTCCTCCAACATCAGTAATCATGACATAGATTGATATCTAGTCCCATTTAACATTCTACAGCGATTTGGTACTGATCTTAGATGATACTAAAGGTTCAAGAGAGATCCTCTTAGCTGTAGTCTAATGTTTTACAAACTGTGTTGCAAACAGATTCACTGTTTAACTGTATCTCAAACAGTTTCCCCAAACCTATCAGTAGCTATTTGTCTACTACTGCTCTGGTCACAAATATGTTATGCAATGTTGTTGTTGTTGTTATTTTTTTTAATTATTGTGATATTTTATTTTACTTTTGAAGTCAGAATTGGTATAGATTTACAGAAAAATCAGGTACTCTACTGGAAGTAGAGGTAACTGCACATACAAGCCTTGCTGTTCTTTCTGTTTCTTAATGTCCTATCCTTCTTGACAATATCCCCTTTATATTTCTTTTTTCATCCATGACTCTCCTTACTTCAGCTGATTATCACATCCAGTTTAGTGACTTTAAAACCAGTTAATGGGGAAATGATACAGCACCCGAATGTTATATTGGGGTCAGGGCAACATGCCGTAAATCAACTGGGGAATCTTCAGCTTTGAAGGATGAAAAAGGTGCATCTTCCAGAGATGTCCAAGTAAAATGTCCAGTGTGAATTATCCTCCCATGCAAACTTGCCCCCCTCTTCCTGAGCCTGTCCAGTCTAAAGGTTAGTAGGCCAGGTCCGGGAAAGAAAGCCATCTCAACCTGCAGAGGAGCCTTCTCTGAGAGTCACAGACCAAGACTGAGCAGAGCCTTCATGAGGCTTCCCAGAGACTGTTTCACGAAAGTATGCAATCTTTTCCTCATAGGTGCAGCTAATGGTTATATAAATCCCGAGGATCAGGTCACATTTTGTCCACCAGGGAACTGTTTCCGGCTACCACTAGTATTGCATTTTAAGGCAAACAGAGTTCTTTCCCCCAGATTGACCCCACCTCACTACCAGCTAATACCTTTGTGTGTTCATCCACTACAATTTGGCAATGGAGGGAGGACAGAACAGGATGTAATTAGCATGGCTGGATGAAGGACGGGAACACAGTGGTACTTTCTTCCATCACTCCATATGTAACGCCAAACAATTTCATTATAAAAATAGTAAAAATGCAATGTCTTCTCATAAATATGTATAAATCCGTTTTTAAAAAAGACTAAAAAAGCTGTTTGATAAAGAATATGTTAATAGCAATCCTCAATTTAACCAAAAAACAATAACAATAAGAGATGTTGTTAATGATTGACAGCAAATATTTAGCAAGTTCTACGAACAAGGCTTAGAGTAAAACAAGAAATGTGAAAGATGTCATTAAATCCTCACAACAATCCTAAAGGTAGGGCTTTTTAGTAATCCTATTCATCCCTCTTTACTGATTAGGAAACTGGACCAAGGAGGTTAGATAACTTTCCCATGGTCACATATCTATAAATAACAGAAACTA